>QZWW01000040.1:0-455364 GCA_004337795.1 Cryptosporidium viatorum
ATATATTTATATATATACATAAATATTAAATAGCAAATCAAATAATTAATTAAATAATAAATTAATAATAATTTTAATATTTAATTATTAAATTTTTAATTTGTTATTTAATATTATATAGATTACATATATTTAGCCACCCTGCCAAATTCTCATCTTAGTTTAGGCGGGAACTTTGAGTTCTGACATTTTCTTTGTAAATTAATTAATTAATTTTTGTTTAAAATTTTGTACATTTTGGGATGTATATATGAAGAAAAAGATAAACATTTGCCTAAAATTAATCCTTAAAACCACTTTCTTGAGTTTCTTTGGGAGCTCTTCTTTCTGACAGTATTGATTGAGGAATAGGAGAGACCAATTAAGATAGATAAGAACTGAAGCTAGAAGCAGTAACAACGGAAAGTAAAGAATATCTGTAAAATTAACGAGATAAATAAACAGTTTAACTGCAAAAAATCTTTGCTCTGTTTCGTAATCTCAGCCCGCCTAATTGTTTGATTGAAATAAATTAATGCATGCACAATGTTGCATGTGGATTTGGCGGGAATCTGAGTTCGGTCTGATTACTTTCAGTTCTCCAACACTTTAAATGTGGAATTGCTGTTACTGTTTTGTTAATTGTACTTGTAATGTTTTGGTTGGGTTGGGTTATTCGGCTGAAAATAAATGGTTTAGGAGGTAAAAAGAGTGAGCATTTTGTTTGTGACATAGAATCCACCAAAAGTATTGATAGAGGCCAAAAATGTGGAGACCATAGACATTAAAGTAGTAAATGTTACGGTTTGGTTCCCATATTGCATCATACTACCAATGATAATTACTCCAGAGAGAGCATTAGTTACTGACATTAAAGGTGTATGTAGTTTAGAATCCACATCCCATACACAGTAATATCCCAACATGGTTGAAATTATGAAGGAGAAGATGTTTTGAATCTGTATTGTAGTCATTGTGAAGCCCAGTACTGTGAAGAAAAGAGTGGCAAACATTACTCCAGCATAAAAGCATACTCCTCCATTCAACAGTTGATCAAGGCTCTTAAACTCTTTTATGACTTTTTGGATATACCCATCAACTTTGGTCTTTGAGCAAAAACTAATAGTTTGACTTGTACTCGTATTCTCATCCTTGATAGAAATAAGAGTTGATTGCTTTGTAATATTTTCAAGAAGACTTTTCTTTTCTAGCATTTCTTGGTTTTCGTGTTTCTCTTGATTTTGCTCCGAAAAAGGTCTCCAAAGCATCTTATTTTCATGAGCCACGCACATTCTTGAAATGATTTCATTACTTAAATCGCATTTCAACCTATCAGATGTTGGTCCTAGTTCATTAATTAAAGCTAATAAGTTGCCAGAGAATAATTCACTGCTTTGTAAAGGCATTGAAAATACATAGTTACATTTTCCAATAATTGTTACTCCTGATTGAGTATCTGAGAATACCTTGTCTTTCTGGGTCAATTCACAGTTACCTCCAAATTCTGAACAAAGATCTACAATAACTGATCCACTCTTCATCTTTCTTACAGCTTCTTTTGTAATCAAAATCGGACATTCCTCACCAGGTTTACATGCTGATGTAACTACAATATCTGAGATACACAAGTACTTTTCAATCAAATCTCTCTGCTTTTTCAATATTTCCTCCTTTCCGAGAAATTCTCCTTCATTTGGGACTTGAATAAATCTGGCTCCACAACTTTCTGCTTCTTCCTTTGAAATAGGTCTTGAATCCATTGCAAACACTTTTGTTCCCATACTTTTTGCTGTAGCAATAGCCTGTAATCCAGTAACACCAGCTCCTATGACTAATACTGTTGATTCCTCCACGTTACCTGCTGCACTGGAAATTGATTTACTGATTCTTGGAAGACAGTTGAAAGCCTCAACTACTGCTCTATATCCAGAAATTGTACTTGTTGTTGTTCTTATATCCATAGTTTGAGCACGAGAAGTTCTTGGAACCTCATCCAAAGCTATCACAGTTACTCCATTCTTTGTTAAGCTTGCTAGCAGCTGATCCTGATTATTCTCCTTATCTTGGTATTGACTTATGCGCATGTTACAAATTAACATCTGTCCTTGTTTCATGCATTTTGCTTCCTTTTCATTTGGTCTACCCATCTTGATCACCACATTACATTCCTTGATTAACTCCTCAATATTTTTATACACAAGAGCTCCACTTCTCATATATACCTCCTCTGAGAAATACTTGCATTGGAAAGATGAAGTTAAAACATCTTTTGAAATTGCTACTTCATATCCCTTTTCTCTAAACTTATACACCTTAGAAGGAGGTATCGGGAATAATATAGTTTTATCCTGTTCTGAAACTATGGGTAAAAGAGCAATTTTTTTCCAACTCTTCTTAGCATTCACAGATTCCGTTTTTGTCTCTATTCCTACGCTTCCAGCTTTCTTGTTCTTCAACCCAGTACTTCCCGAAGTCTTGGATGATTTTCTTTGATTTGAAGAGAGTAAAGCTGTTGTAACCTCGTCAGTATCTTCAACTTCTTCTATCTCCTCTGTTACCCTTGAATCTATATATTGCCTTGGAACAAATCCTGTACATCCTTTTAATACCTTATATACTTGTTGGAGAGTTTCTCTTGAATCTCCAAGTAACATTCTAGTTCTTTCACAGGTAAAGAGTTCATTGGCAATACATGCATATCCGTATGCTAAAGATCTCTTTGAAACTATGACTTGTTTTGCTTTCCAGACATTGATTACTGGCATTCCTGAAATCTTACTTTGAGGATTCAAAGCTGCAGGATTAACTATATCATTAGCTCCTACTACTAATACCAAGTCATACTCTTGCATATATTTATTTACAGTATCCATTTCCTTAACAATTCTAGTTGGTACATTTGCTTCAGCAAGTAAAACATTCATATGGCCTGGCATTCTTCCAGCTACTGGATGAATTCCTATTTCTACTATTGTACTTCTGGATTCCAATTCCTTAATAATGTGAGAAATTATGTCTTGACATTTACTTACTGCCATACCATATCCTGGAACTATAAGTATCTTTGATGATTCGGCCAATATTTCAGCAGTTTCTTTTGAACTTGTAGTATAACATTTTGTATCTCCTACTATCTTTTCTGTCTCTTCCTGGTCAAATCCTCCAAGAAGAACTGAAATAAAATCTCTATTCATTCCTTTACACATTATATATGAAAGTATTGCTCCACTTGACCCAATTAGAGCTCCACTTATAATTAAAAGACTATTATCCAAGAGAAATCCTGTAATAGCTGTAGACCAACCACTGTAGCTATTTAACATACTTATTATTACTGGCATATCAGCTCCTCCAATACTTATAATCATAAATATCCCAAATAGAGCTGATAGAATCATTCCACAATGTAAGTTAGTTGTTATTATTAACTCGTTATTGGATACACAAAATGATAATCCTGTCATACATATTGAGGATAATAAAATTGATAGAGAGACATTCTTAAAGGGTACCTTTACACTCTTACTTGGAATAATTTCATCCAACTTCAATGCTGCAATGACTGAACCAACAAATGTTATCATACCCATAACTCCTCCTACAAATAATTCCATTCTTCTTAAGCCAAGAATACCTTCTCTTAGCCCAATAGAAGAGTAAAAATAGGAATACGATACAAATAATGCTGCCAATCCCACAAGACTATGAAATATTGCAACTAATTGTGGCATTTTTATTAATTGAGTTTTGTCTGCAATATAAACACCAACAGCTCCTGATACAATTGTTGTCAGAAAGAATACAAAGTAGTGATTTCCAAAGCCTTCTTCTGATAATGATACCAAGATTGCTACCATTATTCCCACAAACCCTACTATATTACTCCTATACGCAGTTTTTTCAGATGACAATCCTTTAATGCAGTAAATAAAGCATAAAGCTGCAAACAACTGGCCTGCCATGACCAAAGACTCTGAGTTACTTGTCTGATAAATCTCTGAAAGTCCCAAAAACAAGTTTCTACCACTCCCCTCCATTAACTTTCCTTGTAATCTTGCATCCACACCATTAAGTGCAAAAATCACTAATAATACCACTGATAATACAAACAATCCTAATTTAATACTTAATTTCCTCATTTTTGCCCTTTACAATAATTTTTAATAATTTTTGTAAATTATTACTTTTTTTCCTCTCCACCACAGGGAGGGCATTTTATTGTGCATATCCACATGCAATGACGAATTTCATGCAATTTTGAAAGTTGCATGCATGCAGTAAACTGCGGTATATAAATGAGTGATTATTTGAAATAAGGAAAATAAGGTTAAAATTAGGATTGTTAAGATTAAATTAAAAAAAACAAGAAAAAAAAAACAAAAAAGCATTATATAATCCTTTAAGTATTAATTTTGAAAGTTTAATATGATATAAACCACCAATAAGAGTCAGGAGAAGTCTCAACTTGGACCATTGTATTTACTCCAGAACCAAGATTGCACCATTCACTTGGGTCAAATCCTTGAAAATCAATCTCAGAAGATACTTGCTCATTCTGAATAGAAGTATTAGCTGCTTTATTTAACTGTTCACATTGTTCTTTCCAGAAATCAATGTCTTTACAAGCATTTAACAAATCCTCCTGTAAAGACTTGATTTGGGATGTGTATGCAACTGAAACAAGCTTAGAGCTATTTTGTGAGTCTTGTATTGTCTTATGAAGATTCTGTACAGCTTCTTGTGTAGCATTTAATTCCTCATTTAATGATTCTATTCTTTGTTCTTGAGACAGATTATTTAAGCTCAGTTCCACAAAAGATCGAAAAACTAGTCTATATGCATCTTCAATATCTCCAGAAGATTCAAGCTTGAACACAAATTCGTCCCCGTCGTCCAATATTTGAGTTTCTTCTATCGCAATATTGATAAATTCTTCAAAAACGTAATCTTCTGGAGTTTTTGATATCTTTGATGTAGAGTTACTGTTAACAACAGCCTTATTGCTATCAATTTTTGACTCAAAAGGTCCTTTAAGCAAATTACAATCTCGACTATACTCTCTTTGCATCTCCATTTGATTTCTTTCAATTAATAACTTTTTCAAACTTTCAATTTCTGAGTTTTTCTCTTCAATCTCAAGTTTTGCAGCATTGAAAGCCGCTTCCCATACCTTCTTTTCACTAACTAAAACCTCGATCGCATTATCAAGTTCTTCTTCATCTTCATCTTCATCTTCATCTTCTTCCTCCTTGGAAATGTTTGCTTGATCTCTAAGCGTCTGTACCTGAGAAATGCTTTCTTCATCAAACAGATTTTTCTCCTGATCATAATCTAGCATTTCTATCCGCTTTATGTAGCAAAAATCTACCTTTTATTCATGATCTAAGTGTTTTGCTCGATTAATGTAACCTTTTTTCATAAATGAATTTTGATTTTTAAATATATAATTATGGATTAAAGTTTTAGGCGCGCAATTCCACTTGGTCATGAAATTATACATGGGGTGTTTTTAGAATAAATAATATTAATAAATGAAAGGAGAAAAGTATATAATAAAAATATTCTAATGAGAGTTTTACAACTAAATTTGCTATTTCTTAGGAAGATTAGTGCCTATTGACACTTATTTGTCAGACTTCATATTTGCTATGTCGAAATAAAAATCTTTCTAGTTGAATCATATGAATAATAAAAGGGTAAAATAATGGTTAAAGCCTAAAAATTATATTATATTTTTCATTAAAAAACAAAACAAATATTAGAATTTGTATTTTTTTTTTCAAAACTACTTAATAAATTACATGCATTTCCTATCCACATAAAAATGCATGCATTTGCCCACGTGTATTGTTTTGGAAAAAATTGCATGCATCTGTTTGTGTATGAAAAAAATTTGCATGAATATAACTTAGATGACTAGATGACTAACTAGAATTAACCAATTTACTTGGAAAATAATTCTAATTAGATAAGGTGTAATTCAAGTTTTGAGATAAAATATTTTAATAAAAAAAATAGCGGTAAAACACACTAATAATAATATTACGTATGAAATCGTCTGTGTGGCTATAAAGGTATAAGGAAAATTAATAATATAAAGATTAAAGGAGAACCAGAGTAAAAGAATATAGATATAAATATAAATAAATATTTATTTATTTATGGAATAAAGCAATAGATTATCTAAAGGATAATCGTCCGCAAAAATTCAGAAAGAATGAACGATCTGGATGATTCAACTTTTAGATTCTATACGAGTCCAGAGGATAGAAATGAGCTTGTGAATTATAGATCTTCGCTATCAAAATTTGATCATGACGAATTTATGCTTCAATCCACGGCAAGACAATCTGGATATGTAGTCAATTCGTATATACATGGAAGAGCAGCTTCAGAATATAGTTGCAGTAGTGGTAGTTTTCGTGATTTAAATTCAAGTGCAGAACAAACTACTTTTGAAAGGTCATTGTCTCCAGTTAACCGTACTTTGGACACTACTACATCTGAAGTTTCTACAATTCCTTCAGCCAGATCTATTGTTGAATGTAATAGAAGGGGTAGATCTCCAAGTCTATCATATACAGTAACTACTTTGCAAGCTCAAAGAGGCGTTCACCAAGCATTTAAAGGCTTAGCAAATGTTAATAATAATATAGGCTGGAATAGTAGCCAACTAATAAGTTCAAATGATAGAAATCCACTATGCGCTCTTACAATGAAAAGCATTGATTTAAATCCGCCATGTTTAAGTGAAGATAATTTTAATAAGACCGGAGTAATGAATAATGGTATGCTCAGTGGTTCGGTGAAAAGTAAAAACCATACAGATAAAACTGCAAGATCTTCTCTTTGCACATTCTTCGACTTTTGTAATTGTTTTGGTCCCAGGGTCAAAGATATCCATTATTTATAGTATAATTGACCAGAATAGATTTTATTATGATCATCATTTGTTTTTTCTAATCCATTTACTTAAAACTAATTTCTATTTCCTATTTTTCATATATATTTAAATTTATTGTGTGCATGCAGGGGAGGAATCCAGTGTATAAAAACGAATTAATCTATGCTTAATTAGACTTCTAGTATACTTATCAAGATTCGAGGAGCTGTGGGGTTCCCGTTTTTTGAACTAAGTTTGTTTAGAATATAAGTATTTTAATTGCTCTAGATTCCTACAAACCATTCTTTCTCATTTGGCAATAATTTAAACAAAGGTAATCTTTTATTGAATAGTAAATTAAATTAATTAGTATTTTGGCGCCAAACGTGGAAATTATAACTAGCTAAAAAGAAAATATATCATGTCGGTAACAAGAAATTAAGAATGGGATACAAAAACAAAAAGTTTGTAGTATTTCCAGATTCAGAAAATGGTTTGGATAGAAAATTAACTATAATTACCTTACCTAATCCTACCGTTAACATACTTTGTGAATATTTGTATGACACAATTCATAATGAAGTTTACGAAATTCTAGAATTGACAGAGAGGTCTAGTGGTATAAAACCATCGGCATTTTTCGGAGATGACTGTATTTCTAAATTAGAACTTTGTGGGGCTGTAAATATTGACGCTTTCTTCTTTTTGGTATCAGCTTTAACTTTTGCCAGAAATAAACAGTACATGAATAAAGAGCTTTCTCAAGTTGTATCATATTATATTAGTAATCTTAAGCTAGAATTGGAACAAAGTGATTTTGATTTATTTGATCAGGTTAAGGATGATATTCTAGAGCTGTTTCAGAAATTTCTTTTAGATAAAAAATTAATTGAAAAGATTGAAAAAGTTTGTGATATTTCTATCGGTAAGTTATATATATATATATGCTAGTATTCACTTTTTACTTATTTTTTATGTTTTTAGAAGGAAACAATTTACCAAATGGTGAAAACCAATCTAAAAAATTCACTCTAAACGATGAAAAACTTCTGAATTATCTTTCTGAAAGAGTTATAAAGACTGCAAAAATTGCAACTGAAAGAGGTCTTGTACTTAATAACTATTATAGCGAAAATCAAATGAGTTCTCCACAGACCTCACTTTCCCAAGTTCCCGCCCAAGAAATTGCATGCGATTTATTATTTGCATGTATTCCAAAATCCCTTTCAAATGTCAGAGAGAGACTAAAAAGAAGATTTGGAGAATTAAAGACAACAAATGACTCAGGAAGCACTGACAAAAATAATATCTTTTTAAATAAATATCCAAAGAATCAATATATTGGAGTCAAAAGAGGAATTAATAAGAGAGGTCCTCCTATTATTACAAAACCTACAGCATCCAAAAGAGCGCCACCACACAAATCCTTAAAACCAAACGAAAAAAATGACGTGTCAAATTGTAATATATTAGAATTCTTGAAAAAGAAGAAAATTGAATAAATATTTGAATTCAAATAAAATATAATAATAACTTAATATCTAACACAAATACTAAAATTCTGATTAATTAATAAAAAGATGTTATTAGTCTTGATTGTCAAACATTTCTATTAAATTTGGCAAAGGTTTCTTCAGCTCTTTTTCTAAATAATCAATAATATTTTCTCTGACTCCTACTACAGTAATGGGAGTTGTAATCTCACGAATTCGACTGTAACATTTTGCAATATTTGTCAAACCCAAGCTTTCATCCAATCCTTTTTCAGGATTAGCTACTACATCAATATTTGATACTGGAATACTCTTTACGTGCCTATTTTTTAATCTTATATATCTTCCCCATTTATTTTTATCAAAAATTTCAGAATTATTTTCATTCTGTTTATTATTTGGTTCCGGGTTTATCTTAGCTTGATACTTAATACTTTCATTCCTAAGATCTTCCTCCCATTTATATGGTGGGGTGTATTTTTTTTTTGGCTTTTCTTGGACTTTCTCAGTATTGTTACAGGAGTTTGGTTCTTTTTTCTTTTGTTTAAGTCTTTGTCTAATTTCTCTATCGTAGATTGGTCCTTGTTCACGTTTCTCCCAATCATATTTTATTCGGCATTTAGAGTTATTATTCAATGAGTTCAAACTTTTTGTGGAATCTTTCATTTCATCATCAACTAATTTAGAACTGTCTAATTCATCGGTAATTGGAATCAAATTTGAATATACCTTGTTTGGCTCACAATTAAAAACTATATTCATTGAATTATTCCACACCTCCTTAAATATTCTGTTAATTGCCTTTGTCCTTTCCTTTTGTATTCTTTCATTATCCATATTGTTCTCAGTCTCCTCCTTACCGAAAAATACCATCTCCGATTTTTTTGGAGTCTCAATTTCTTTCACTTCTTCTTCACTTTCTTTCTTTATCTTTGAATAATATTCTTTGGGTATTCCCTTTTTTATAAATTTCTCAACATTTGGTTGAAATGTACACTCCTGGAGTGATTTAAAGTATGATTCCACTTTTTCATCTTTATCATTGTTATCTAATAATAAATACTTTTTTATCATTTGCATGCATTCATCATTCTTTGTAATAGAGTTAATTCCTAACTCATTTCTATACTTTTCAAAAAGCGTCTTGCGTAAATTTGGTTGAAAAGTGCATTCTGGATCAATTTCTGATGTATATAATCCATTTCCTCCCCCATTATTACTCCTTTCATTAATCAATTGCCTTCTCTTAAGATATTCATTAATAGCTTTCTCCATTTGAGGTCCTACTTGACTTTTTGTTGGTTTTATCGATATATTTCTTTCCTTATTTTTTTTATCCAAATTATCACTCTTGGCATCTTCTCTACAATCCTTTGGAATTCCTTTCTTGTCAAATCTTATTGGTATTGGGAACTTCTTACCGCTTGGCAACTTTAAGTAAGTTTGCATGCATTCTAAAAATGAATCTCTTGTTACAAACAAATGCATTTCCTCATCAAAGTCCACCATTATTGGAGTATTATTATACTTTATCTTAATTAGGTTCTCTGTATTTTTAATACTATCTTGAATTTCATCATCTTCCAGCTTATAAGAATGTTTTATTACATATGGAACAAAATACTGAATTGCCAATATTTGATGTTTTGTCATCTTTTTTTGAGTTTCTACTGATGATGGTTGAAAACTCATTAAATTATACACTTCAGACCCATTTGAAATTAAATCATACAATTCTAAAATTGAATTCTTTCTTAAGTTCTCTGCTATTTGTCTGCTTTTTTCATTGATCTCGGGCTGGAAACTAGGAACGGATTCTTGTTCCACCTTCTCACTATCCAAATTAGTATCTTCCATTTTGCATAATATTTACTATTATTCCTTACCTTCTTTCCAACCTATATTTAATATTCTTATTCCTATTCAAATCGCTTTCTATTATACATACAGCTGAATTTGCATGCAAATTGGCGGTCTTTTTTTTTATTTTAAATTAATTAGAATTCAACCTTTTAATATTGAAAATCAAATTCCATTTTTTTTTTAATTAAATGTAGGCAGAATTATGAAAAGATGAGAATAATCAAAATAAACTCTCAATTCATTCTTATTCTCTTTCTTTTGCTTTATTATTATTATTATTATTATTAAACTTATGTTGAAATTTACCACATTTTCATCATTCTTATTCCATTTTCACACTAGACATATAACATATCATGCGCCCACACATGTCTATATATGATTAATTCATTTTCTCGATACCATCAATGCCACATTTTTTAATTACTTCACAATCTTAATATCTCCTTAACATAACATTATAATTTTAATCTAATTATTTATTAAAATGGTTCTCACTCTGCCATTTCAAATATAACATTAAATACTGTTTAGAAAACTTTTTTGTTTGAAAAATTTCTCAATAAACAGAAAATCATTATTATTTTTTCCATTTTAATCTTTTTTATTTATTTCTATTTTAAATCTTTAATAAAACTTATTATCAGTTTTTGTCCACATAAATTTAGCAGGTTGCATGCACTTGCAAATGCATGCAATTTCCCCACATTTGACTTTTGAATTAATTGACGGCGGGAAGCCTTAATCTCATGTATGATACTGACAAAGGTGAAAAAAACCCATCTAAATTACGATTTATAGTTCATTGCCTATCTTTCATTTTCTATCTATCTATTTATTTATACATCAATTTTAAAGAATTAAAATATTTGATTTTAATATTTCCTATCATTTTTCTAAATTCTACTCTGTTTTCAGTTTCCAGTTCATCAAAACCGGCTTTTATTCATCACATTTCTATTATATGTATAAAAAAAATCAAGTCCTCAGTAAATTCAAATTATTAAACAAAAAAAATATATGAACAGAAGAGATAAAAAGGACCCATCTTTCAGAATTATCGCACTAACTAAACACTCCATCATCCAAAAGCTACACACTGAATTTAAGCTTAAGATACAAAAAGTAATAATGCAAATTTAAACAAAAAGTTAGTATACAAAACAATACAATACATTGTGCAAATAAAAACTAATTTATCTCAGTGGGGGAGGTTGCATTAATAAGAATAATATAGTATAAATTAAAAACCATAATATATTAATACCATTACTTCAATGGGCGGGAAACTTTAATTAATTTACATGATGGATATTCTCGTATCAGTATGAAAATTGTTCAATAATACAAATAATTAAACCAACTTTTCTTTTTAATAAATGTGAACTGAGAAGAAGTAATTAAAGAAGATGACGTTTTCAATTATTCCTTTTCCAAAAATAATAAGCTTTATGCTTCAGTACCTTTATCCATTACTTGGAACTGCAAATGTAACGTTTGGCTTTGGTAAACAAGATATCCCAGTTTCCAAGCTGACAAATCTTTTATTCTATTGGATTATCTGCGGAGTTATTTTTATGATCGAAAGTGTTCTTGGAATAGTTACTATGATACCATTCTATTACGATTTGAAAATTATGGTACTCCTGTGGCTCGTCCTTCCAGTTTTCTCTGGATCTGGGTATATCTATTATATGTATATCCACGAATTGGTAAACAGTGGCTTAGAAAGTCACTTGTGTAAAGTTTCCCATAAATTGCAAGCTTTGAAATCCAGTTTGTCTGAGTTTTCCAATAGTCATAGTGCTAGAAAATCTCATAAGAATAGAAAATTCTTTAAAAGATGATTTATTGAAAAATCCTATTGGCTTTTGTTAATCACAGATGAGGATACCCATCTAAGTTCAAGCTTTACAGATGGGTCATTAAAATTTAATACAAATTCCAATGATAGGTTTTTAAAGTCTTTCAAAAGTTGAGCCACATAATCTCCTTGAATTGATTCAAGATCCAATCTGGGATTTACTTCTGCTCCAGTTAAAACCGATCCAAATCTCAGAAAAATCTCAGCTGCTGAATCCTCCATCAGCTTTTGAATCTTTTCGTCAACTTGTCTATAGCTACATGCCTTTGAGCCTTCCTTAAATATACAAATTAATGCTAAAACACACTCTTTTATACCACTGTTACTTAATTCATTTGATTGGTGTTCTTTATCATTCATTTCAGATTCTTTTGAATCTTCCGGTACTGGATTTTCAGGGATTGACTCTCGAATCTTCATTCCATGAAGAATCTCAAGAATAAGCTCAAACAAATCTGAAAATATCTGGTATCTATTCTTACTTAAAGAGATATCCAAACATGATGGAGATTGGATACAAGTTAGAATACATGTTAAGCTAATTGATGCTAGGCCAGGACTTATTAATCCCTCTTCTATGGCAATTATTATCAGGCTCTTAAGCTTCTGAAAGTTGAATCCCATACAAATACTGGAATCTTCGTCTATAATTCCTCCCCAAATGGTCAAAATAATAGACAAGAGTCTAATTTCTGTCTTAATATTGGAATGATTGATCAATTTGAAGCTTGTTTCGGTTGCTGAGCTGTCATTATCATTAGAAATAAGCTGTTTGGTTGAGTTCCTAAACGACTCACAGTTTAATATCCCGTTCGATATTTGGCTGACTTTTTCAGAAAAGTATTGTTGGCCAAAATCTAAGGTTGTATTATTATATTCACTTTCATTCGGTTCTGGGAAGTCATTTCTCTCATCTTCATACCATTCCAAAATGGATGTCTTATAATTAGTAAAAAGACGCTTAATATGGCTCGGGCTCTTGCTTCCCTGATCTAGAATGGATATGAATAGCAGGTCAAACAAGCTATCTTTGGTCCAGATGAACTGATCTTGGGGGTTAATACTATTAATTCGTCTTTTTTTTGAACTTTTAAAGGTATCTTTAGACAAGTTTTCATCTTGATCTTGATAATTTTGGTTATTATCTTCGTCTTTGGACTCCTCTTTGTGAAATTGTCTCTCCTCATACCGTTTCGATACCTGTAGATCTTCATCAAGATCATCTTTATTTTCTTCCTGATCATTTAGTTTACCGAGCTTAGATTTAAGGAACTGTTTAATTTGGCTGTTCTTTTCTTTAATCTCATCCTTTGTAGTGAACTTAAATACCAGAATCTCCTTGAGGTGGATAAGTTCTCTAAGCTTGATGAAACTTGTAGGTAAGGTAGCTTTGGATGATTCTTTTCTTAAGAATGGAAACTTGTTCATTCTAAGATTCAAATTTTCGTTAGGAATGGATAATAGAGTCTGTGGGAGCATTATTCTAGACATCCCTGTTAGTACAGAATCCAAAAATCCATTTAAAAACTGATCATTGATTTCAGTTTTAAAGAGAAACTCGGTTTTATTACTGTTCCAGAAAGATTCTTTCAAAAATGAACTTTGGAAAATGTCATTGCTGGACAATATATATATAATATGTTTCTTAAGCCTAAGGAGCATTCCCATAGAGAAAGTTCTAATATGGGGGAATATTAAGTGGTTAATCATTTCACCAATCATAGGATTGTTAGAATCTTCAATTGTACAGTTTTGTTTTTGAGATTCATTTCCTGGCTCGAGTTCAGAATCAACCATTTCTTGAGATCTGGGAGAGTTCTCATTAATTAAATCTTTGCAAGGTTGCATATTAAGTATAAAGATTGGGGTCCAAATGGTAACAAAGAATGAACTCTGAAGCTTAACCAAGTTAAGTACAAGGTTATTAACAAAGCTAAGATGAGATACATAGAAAGGATTAAGTAAGTAGTTCCAAATTGTAATAGATAAACATAGATCATAAGATGAAGAAGTTACCGGTAACTTTAATAATTGTCTCGCCGTCTCATAAGGTGATTGTACAAAGATCTCGTTAATAGTGTCCATAGTTCTAAGAAGAATGAAGTCTCCAATTTCCATTGTATTGATTGAAGGAAAACTGACTAGCTGCTTTGATAAATACTCATTAATTTCTCCAAGTTCTAGATTACTTAAAGCCTCTTCAAAGTTGAAGTCTTTGGGAGGGGAAAGGATTTCAGAAAGGTAGTCAGAGATGGAGGATGATCTATAGAATCTTAAGATTGTCATAATTCTTGGAGATTGCTGATCTCTCCAGCGAAGGAAGCTAGTCCAGTATTTGGTGAAAGGATTTTCAACAGAGTGGATTTCCAGTAAATCTTTTCCTAATAGATTTAACAATATCTTTTGTGTTACTTCACAATATTCGATCAGATAGGTATCGTAGAATAACGTAGTATCTTTAAGAATCTCATGGTAAAGAGCTTGGTTTTGGTTTTCTGATTCAGGATTCCTCATTTCTTCTCTAATTAAAGGTAGAGCATAGGCAATCAATGTAAATAGTATGAAGGAATGATGATCTGAAACAAGGTATTTCTGGGATGAATTGGATCTTGACTTTTTCAGAGATAAGGATGTATTGAGAATAGCTCTGTATATAGAGACAAGTTGGTTCAAGTCGATTATGTAGAAGTTCGCCATTTCCGTGAAAAAATTCAAAATGAGTTGACAAGAGTAATAGTTAGATTTGCTGAGGTCAGAAATAAACCTTTTAATTGAAAGTTCAAGAATCCTAGTAGTCAAATTTGAATGAGTTGATAAAGGAGAGTCATTAGTTAAAGATGTTGAGAAAAGAGCCGTGACTCCTGCAAAAATGCCAGTTTTAAAAGGTTGTGTTGCAATAAACTCCACAAGAATCCGAGTAATAGACTCATACACTAAGTCTGCCTCAACTTGAGACAACCCCTGAAATAAGTTGAGAAACTCTCTAACGATCTGAATCATCCTTTCTCCAACTCCCTCGTAGGACTCAGTATTCTTAATTAATATACTTTTGATCCTGTCTTCGATAGAATTGCTAGGAGAATTTCCTTTATAGGATCGTCTCCCTGCATATTGATCCAGACCAATTATCTCCTTTGATTCGTGTTTGTTTTGTGTTTCAAACATCTTTGCGAACACGATTTTATTTTAACTTCAAGTTCAAGATGCCATTTAAAAACTTGGCGCCATTCCAGAATTGCCAATTAATATTATTTATATATTTAATTTTTTAGGCGGGAACTTCTGCCAAATTAAAAGAGCATGTAGAGTAAGTGAGAGGAAATTAGGAGAAATTTTTGATTTTGTCGTGTTTTAAAGAATTTACTGAATATATGTGAATGGAAAATCAAGTTTTGATTTTTTTTGAAGACGCAAACTCAGAAAATTTGTTATTTTAGATCAAGATGTGGTGGTATTGCTTGTAAATACTTTTTTTCTGAGTAATTACAAGACTTATGGAGTGTGATATAGATGAGATTAGAGGATCTTACTCAGTTTGAAATGATAAAGGTTAGTTTTTAGCAATTTTTTACAGATTTTAAAAACTTTATTTCTAAATCAGGATTTTCTAACAATTAATAATTGACTATATATTAAAGAGGCGGGCTTCTCGCCCTGTAATATATATTAGATAGAGAAATAATCAAGAAAGGAGTATAAAAAAAAAGATCAGGCAAATAAAGAAATTAATGAGGTTTCAATGAGTAAAATATCTAAAGAGGAAAGGGAGAGAAGAGAGAGAGTGAATAGAGAAATTACAAGGCTTGCTCAACACGAGAAATGGCTGGAATCTTTTAAGCCAAAGAGAGAAGAGAAAAACAGAGTAAAAGTTCAAATTAAGAAAAAGGCTATCAAAATTGTCAAAGAAAAGGTTTCAAAAAAGAAAAAGAAGCTAAATTCGAAGCTTCTTCAAGAACTTAATAATGAGATTCAAAGAACCATGACTTTATATGAAAATAAGGCTAAATAAATGGATACTAAGAAAAACTATTAGTATAAATAGACATGTAATCATTCATTGAAACTTTAAAACTAACCGATATATTTCAATAATCCCTAATGTCTATCCGAATATTTTTTCTTTTTATATTCTTTTTGGTAGTCCTTAACTAGAGCATTTGCTGATTCATTCCGTCTTGTCATTTCATCAAATCTTTTATTCTTGTCAGAATCAATTTCTCTATCTTTCCATTTAGATCTTTTCAGAGTAATTGGTCTATTTCCTACATACTTTCTATTCATCTCCTTCATTGCACTCAGCATATCATTTGGGTTAGTGAATGAAACAAACCCGTAGCCTCTACTCTTGCCTGTATGCTTATTTCTAATTACTTTACATTTTTCAAAAGAAGCGTATTTCTTGAATGCATTCGCTAATATCTCCTCAGTGACATCATTTCCTAAATCTCCACAAAACAACCTGAAATCATTCTCTGGCCATTCGTCCAAAGTATTGTCTACCCAAACCTGGCCTGCTGCCTTTCTAAAACGTTTCTTTGAATGATTATTTAGTGTTGACTTATCTCCCTTTTCTGTATTCATCTTTTAATATATTTCAACTACACCAAAAGTTCCATTATTCTACCATATAATGACTTTCACCCTCTATTAAGCTCTCTATCTCTTTAACTTGTTTTCTATATATTATTTTTCTCTCCAAAACTGTTTTAACACGTAATAATTACGTTAACATTTTGGCGGGAATTTGTTGGCATGTAAGTTGAATTAAAAGAAACGCGAGAATTTATATTGGGGATATTTATAAGGACGAAGCAAAATTTATTAAAAAATGCAACAAGGAAATTACTGGGACTTTTGTAAGGACAATGAGTAAGTTTCTACAGTTTTGATTTTTATACTATGAGCTGAGGTTTATTATTTATTCTTAGAGGTAAATTTGTGATTGAAAGTGGTAAAAAACATTTGCTTTCTGCAGTATCTACAATACATGATTACGAGAGTCCCCAAACTGCTATAGTTTGTCATGGACTATTTTCAAGTAAAGAAAATCGTCTCTGTCAGACTATTGCAAAACATCTTAGTATTAATGTTGTACGTTTTGATTTTCATGGTAATGGAGAATCTCAGGGAGTAGAGTCTTGGAGTTTTGGAGATTATCATGGGGAAGTTAATGATGATCTAAGAAAAGTTGTTGAGTTTCTTAGAAATAAAGGACTTGAAATAAAGGCCATTATTGGCCATTCTAGAGGAGGAGTTGAAACTTTAATGTATTCTTGGATGTATGATGATGTTGATATTATTATTAGCATCTCAGCTAGATTCGACTTAGCCAATTCAATTATAACCAGATTTATCTCGGATGAACAGTATGAAAAGCTGAAGAAGAATGAGCTTGAGTCTGTTGAAATTATTCCAAGAGATAATATCCCAAGAAAGATTACTTTTGAATGTATAAACAAGAGAAATTTGGTAGATTATAACATGTTAAAAACAGTAAAGAATACCAAGTATTTCCTAATAATACATGGTACGAAAGACGACATTGTCCCAGTACAAGTAAGTTCTATTTGAGATTTGACTTGAAAATATTAATTTAACATTATTTTTAGGATTCTAGTGAAATTGCAAAATTCATTCCTCCACAAATACCTCATGAAATTGTATTAATTGAAGATGGTTCTCACTCACTTACAGAGAATAGTGAGATTAGATCCTTAGTCAATCATCATATCAACCGAGTTATTAATTCTCTATTGAATAAAAAGGCTTAGAAACTAGATAAAGACATTTAATAGGATTTTAAGCTGAAATATGATGATTATGTACAATATAAATCAATTTTAATTTAGAGACTATTTTTTAAGCCTGCCATATATAACGTGTAATACGTATATCTAAAAATATGTCTATCACCCACAAAGTAAATTATGACAATAACTAAAAATCTCTATTAATCACAAAATAATAATAAATAGATGAATAATGGAACTTATTATGTAATTAGTAATACTAAAAACAATTGAGATCCGTTAGTTTTCTATTATGTATTGATTTTCAAATGAATAAAAAGTAGAGTGTTATAAATGTTATCATTCAGTAATTCAGGAAAACATGACAAATGATGATATAAAATATATTTGCATCAGATTAATTTCAGGCTTAAAATTTATAGAATTTGATGATATAGATACAGGAAAGCCGTGCCTAAAAACTTCTCAAGGGTTCAAAGGATGCAAACTTTTTTTATCAAATATTGAAGTAGTGAATGAAATTCTGGAAATTGAGGCCTCAGACAGAATCTATAGAGGTTCATTTACAAACAATTATAAGGCATTATTTCCATATCCTAATAAGAGATTTTATCGTGTAGATGTTTTAGAAGCTTCAATAGAAGGTTATACATCAATATGGGTAAATGGAGAAAGATTTGAATTTAATTCAAACGTGATTCAAACAGGGAAAGATCTTCATGAAAGCTGGATTTGTCTGGTAACACTGATTTTCCAGATTAAAGACTTAATAGAGGAAAGAATTAAAAAAGAAAAGGACATAAAGATATTTGATTTTGAGGATGAATTATGGAAAGCAAACGTGATTAATGTTTTGAAAAGATTTGATCAATGTTGGGTAGAATTTGAGAAGGAATATATCACAGAACTAATTGCCATAGAGAATATTGCTAGAAGATTTATTTTAAATTTACATAAGCATATGTTAGAAAATGAAATTCTGAGCAATAATTGTGTTGGCGCCAAATTGGGTATGAATGTTAATAATAATGATAGTGATGATATTTTTGTACATGAAGTACATAAGAAGGAAGAATCTGAGAATAACGGTAGTGAGAAAGGCAAGTTAAAAAGTGAAATTCGGTATAATAGTCTGGATCCAGTATTTTTTGAATTAATCAAAAATCTTTTCCGAGTTTTAAATCTGAACAATAAGTATTGCATTACAGAAAACATCAATTTGTCAACATGGGAACAAATAATACAAATTAACGAGCTGGCGGCAAGTTCCCCACACTCCAGCTTTTCTGTGGTTGGCGCCTTAAGCATGCACTGTGTGTCAGAAATGACAATATTGCTAGAGAAAGTCGCAGATACATGCAAAGTTCCAGAAAAGATAGACCCCCACATTTGTAATAATTTGAGCTTGCAGCAGCAGATTTTGAGGGTGGATGAGACATGGGGTATAGCAAGAAAACAGTTTAATAAGTTGATATCAATGGAGAAGGATGATGTTGATAAATTATCGCTTGTACAGCTCGTGAAATTGCTTCAGAAAGTGTTTTCAATTCAGTTCCAGATTAGGAGAAGAATTAAGGGTTTAGAGAATGGAAAATTAATGATGGAATTAGGTTCTGTGAATAATTTTGAAGAAATATGTTTATGGGAAAATATATTTGTTGAGAAATTAGAAGAATGTGATGTTGTTGCATTACTGGCTCTTCCAAAAATATGTTGTATTTTGTTTTTGGTGAATCCGGGAGTTTGCTCTGACATGATAACTCAGTTTTTAAATAATGTAAGGACAATTGAGTTTTATCAGGTTCAACAAGAAGAGATTGTAAGTATTGAAGATAAGTTAATAAAAAATCAAATTTTCAGAGCTGTTCAGTTGAATAATACTTTATTCAATAATCAAAATGTTGAAAATGAAAATTCTTCAGTTGAAAATTCTTTTTCAAATATGGTAACTCTTTGGAATTCATTCACAGAAACTATTATAAGTGATGAGGATATGGATTTCTCAACAACTTTACTAGTTTTAGAACCAGGTGGAAAAGCTTTCAACAAAGAAGAGATCATTTTTGTATATATTTTTTCACTATTAACAGGGACTTGTTTATGTGGAGAAAACCAAATAAACAATTGTAAAGTCTGCAATAAAGAAACAAAAATTATTCAGGAAAGCGAGTTTATAAAGAAATCAGAAAAACTACTAAATTCTTTGTTAATTTCTATAGAAGAGATGAGCATACTATTACAGAGAGTGTCCGCTTCTGAATGGAATGAGTTTATTCAAACTGCAACAATTTGCATTACACAATCACCAATTATTTTGGAAGAAACCATTAATGTTGAGACTGACCAAAAAGAAAGTGAAAGTGAAATTGAACAATCTACCTCCCTTATTAAATCTGAGGAACATATTACCACCAGTGTGTTAACTACCAGTAGCAATTCATCATACGTAATCAGTAAAGCCAAAAAGACGGATTCTTCTTCTTTTGTTATTAATAACACAAAAATTCAAAGTTTTTTAAGTAATATTGGCTCAATTATATATGAAAATGTTAAGAGTTATGGGAAATTTACTACTAATAGTAGAAATTCAGTAACTCAACAACCATCTGAAAGTTCCACAGTTATTATGTATAGTAGCTCAAATTCTAATTTCGATAATACAACGAATATATTATAGACATTGTTATTTAATTTTACAATATTAATTTTTGAAAATATTATACTATAGACACTTTAATTAAAATTTATTTATTTTGTAATAAATGTTAGTCTTTTAATATTGACAAGCGTAGGAGAAATATACCACGTGTTAAATATCATAATAAAACTGTAATAAAATTTAAATTATATTATATTGGGTCTCAAATTTAAAAAAAAAAAATGGAATTGGCACTTAATCAAAATTATAAATTTAACAGTTACATTTAAAACCTTCTATATTATAAAAAAATGAGAAGTATTCGACTAGCTATGCCAAAATCTAAAGTTGTCTGTTTCTAATTTATTGCATGTACAATAACAAGTGGCCACTATTAGTCCGGGATTTCCCGCCCATTGCTTTGGCTGCATGCATTTTATCTATTATGCAAAATTGCATGCAACGCATGCAGATTGTACATTAATTATATTAATATTTTATGGAATGGGGTACATTAGGAAATTATTTAAGTGAATTAATAAATAAATTAGGCAAAAGCTGGAAATCCAAAAAATTAATTTAATTTGAAAGAAAACAAGGACTTTAATGAAAGGTTAGAGGAAGAGTCCATAAAGCTCTCCATATAAGAGGAGTCAGTTAAGGGCAATTAAGTTTAAAACGGCGCAGATAAATAAGGATCTGTCTGTAGGTGTGAGAATAAGGAGTCCGATGTCAAAGGCTTCACAGCTGGAGAAAGTGGAGCAACAAGAAGAAAATATTTCAGAACTCATTAATAGAAGAGAAGCTGTTAAGGGGGTAAGGAAAGATGTACTGGAATATATGCAAGGAAGCTGGGAAGATCAATCACTACAAACGCCTCAGTCTGCAATGTGTAAGGTGAGCAAAGAAAATGAGTCGGATATAATGGACACATATTGTGAAAGTGGCCCTGAGACTCCCGAGGAATGTTTAGACAATTCTGAAGGGGGATTATCACCAATTAACTCGACTGAGGGTGAGGAATTAAATGGAAGTATTAGAAACGTAAGTGACTATAAGATATGGGAGGAAGAAACTATCAAAAGGTTCGACAAGTTGTTAAGGAACATACAACTTTTTAGTAGAGCTATTACAGTCTACATAATATATCATATCACAGTTTTGAACCTTTATCCATCAATATATACTGTTAATAAAGAAATGAATACTGATGAGATTTTTGAGTATTATTATGCCCAACATATAATTCCAAAAAGCCTTCCAACTAGCATTATGGATTCATGTTTTCTAGGTTGCATCATATTCATATTAACATATGTTGCTTCAAGAGCTTTGAGAGTGAATTTGAAGGAAATTAAAAAAAATAGATTAAATAAGTCTCGGATTAAAAAAGCTAGAAGTATTTACGGGAAGAAAATGATAATATGTGGAGTAGCAGGAAGAGTGTTTGGTATTTCATGTCTCTTAATCATCTTGGTTGGTTTGACGCAATATGTTGCTCATGAAAGTTTAAACACTAAGGGATTGTTGGTTCCAGATATCTGGTTTTCATTATCCAAAGACAAATACAAGTATGATGATTATAAAGGATTTACAAGTTTGCTGGCTCATTTAATATTATACTGGACTGGATTATCTGTTGACTTTTTTGGCTTTGTTACTGCATTGAGAATGGTTTTTACTTATGTTCACTTATTTGATGGAATCATTCTTGGTATTTATTTATGTATGGTTGTGGGGATTGGTTTGCCTTTAATGCAAGAAGGCCTTTTGGGTCCAAAGAATTCATGTAATGCAAATGATCATCACTGGTATAAATTTGATACTCATGAAATTACATTCTTCAGGGATGAGTCAGGAAAAATTCGAACTGGAGATTTTAGAGGTCCAACAAGTACTAATTACCCACCACTATTTTATAGTGAATACATTACAATGGACGATGGAGTTAAAATTGCTGTAGATATATATTTACCTAGAATCAGATTTGGATATAAAACTCTTCCAACTGTGGTAGATATTACAAGGTATAATAGAAGAATGGATGTCCATTGGCCATTCACTTTATTCTCTCTCTGGGGAGAGCCTAAATCTGTTTCAATGAATATTTGGTCTTGGCAAATTACTCAGACTTTCATTCCCAACTTTTATGCTGTTGTTGTAGTTGATACCAGAGGAACAGGTGCAAGTACAGGACACAGAATTGTAGACTTTTCAGATAATGAGGTTGATGACTTTAGACAAATTATTGGATGGATAAAGAACCAGCCTTGGAGTAACGGCAAGGTTGGAGTAGGAGGAATCAGTTATGATGGAATGGCTGCAATCAAAACTGCTGCATTACCTGGAAAAAATGAGTCCGAAAGCAACTCAGAAGGTTTTAGAAGTGATAGCAATCTAATTGATGCAGTTTTTGCGCTTTCATCCCCAATGAATGTAATTAAAGAGCTAATTGAGCCAGGTGGTTTGATTTGTAAGCCTTTAGTGGAGGACTACTATAGTATAACATATTCATTCGAACAGTACGGATCTCCATTACTTCATTTCTTGAAAACGGTTACATATTATCCTTTTAAATTGGTGGTAGCTTTCTTGTTGGTAATAGGAAATGTTTCTCCTGTTCAAGGGTATTCGAGTATTAAGAAACAGGCATTAGAAATGCATCAAAAGAATTGGGATATGTCAAAAACTATTAAGAAGTATAAGTACTTGGATGAACAGGTTGAGTTAGATGATGGAAGTTTGATATACGCTGAAAGGCTTGGAAATACTGAAGAAGTTGCAACGATTCTTGGAAATAAAGGAGTAAATGTTTATTTAACATCTGGATATTGTGACTCTGCTAACTCTAGAGGAGTAATTCAATTTTATGATGCTTTAGTAGAGTCAGCCTCTAAGGCGTATGAACAGTATCTGCTTGAAGCTGGAAATATGGCATCTAAAGAGAAACCTATATATAAGTTGGTACTCGGTCCTTGGACTCACTCTGGTAGAGCAAACTGTTCTCCATTTGGAAAGAGTATTTCTTGTTTTGAGCCAGCCTTATATTATGACTTGGTTAGATTTATGGACTGTGCTTTGAAAGGAATATGTTGGGAGAGTCAGGATAAGAACATTCACTACTTCCAAGTTGGGGAAGAAAAATGGTATACTACAGATAAATTTCCTCCTCCAGATACTGAATATCTTCAGTTTTCTTTTGAAAAGCACGGAGATAACGAGAAAAGCTCAATTCACGAATTCTCATCAATACTAGGAACTAGATTTGTTCCTCTTACATTCCAATCTAAAAAGAAAGAAACAAGAACACATTTAAACCAAAGTCAAAATAGTTCTTCAGGATCTCCTTCGAGCTACATTCAACTCAAAGTTGGGGATAACTATTTCTCTGAATATAGATCCAGATGGATGATTGCAATGCATCCTTTCAGAGTTACAGTATCTTATAATGAAAAAGGAAAGCAGTTATGGCATGCTGGTGAAAGACTTCACCAAAAAAGAAAGAGCAGACAACATATAAGATTTGCAACTTCTCCTTTCAAGGCTGATATTCGACTTGTAGGAAGTGTTTGGTTGCATTTTTCAGTTCAGCTTCTTGATGGTTATGATGCTCCAATCTATGTATACTTGGAAGATATTTCTCCAGAAAATGAAATCATGTACGTAACAGAAGGATTAGCACAGATTGGACACAGGCATGTTAACATGACAAAGAGTGCTCTTGAGAATATACCACATGGATCAGCAAGGAAGGTTATTAGGCCTCTTACAAAAAGCTACTACCAGCCTTTAAGAAGAATAGGGGATGAGTCACAAATGCAAATAACTTTGGAACCAATTACTTGGACCTTCTTTAAAGACCACAAACTGGCTATCTCAATTACAGGAGCAGATACAAAGAACTTTAAACTACATCATATTTCTCATAATATTAAAATAGCCAAAACCATTAATATTAAGCTGGACAATTCATTCATGGTCAAACTTCCAGTTAATAGAGAAGATTACAATACTTGGATTGAATTAAATCCTGAAATTTGACCAAATTCAATGAAAGACAGACTCAATTAGGTGTAATTAATAATAATTTGGCTAAGATATAAAAGTATTAATAGGGTCATTAGGAGGGAAAATCATCGGAACAGAGAGATCATCTCACCAAGAAATAACGTAAATCGTCTAAGAAGTAACTCCTTCTCACAAGATTTATTAAAGCCCAAGCCTTAACTTTTAATCTCATATTTCCAGGTTATTTCTCCTCTTGATAGACATCTTGAGGTATTTGCAAATTAAGAATGTGGGAAGCCCGCCTAATCGTGTCATATATTATTTAATGTTAAAATGTAACGTTTTGAATAATTATACACATTGAGAGCTTTTCCTGTGAAAAAAAGATCCCATACAGATCTTGAAGGAGTTGGCATTGGAAGGCTGCCAAAGGTTCTTAATTGGGGTTTGCAGGTTCCGTCCTGGGTTAAGTGATAGAGAACGAATTGGTTGAAAATAGCCAAGAGATTGTGGGATAAAGTGGATTTTTATAATTATTAAATTCGAGTGGTTTTTGACAGAAATGATGCACAGTTCTAGGAAGAGATGGATTTCCGAAATGGGAGAGAGCCATTCTTCAAGATCGACAGGATATATGAACTTTTGGACATCTTTTCTTTTGTCAATACCAGTAATTGCAATTTGGGTATTTTCTGAGCTCTTTTCAAGGGGTTTACTTGTTGAGAATTTTACAATATCTCCAAATACGAGATTAGCATGTGGAGTGGTGGCAGTAATTGGAATTACTATGGTAATGTCTGTAAATTTTCTCCCAAGAGGAACTTTTAGGTGGCCTTGTTATGTTTTTTGGAAGATTATGATGGGTATGAATATTCTATATTTTATGCTTTTAACATTTTTAATCTTTCAAGATACAGAATATATCAGGAATGCTTTGGTTTATATTGATCCAAAATTAATTGAGAAGGTTCCAGAGGTAAATTATGCAGGGAATTCGTGTTCAATAATTGATGGATCGAATGGATGGTTATCAAACATTCTTCCAAAGATAGACATATTTGTTATTGCTCACTTTCTTGGTTGGATGGTTAAAACATTAATTCTGAGAAATAACTTTCTTGTTTGGCTCAATTCAATATTGTTTGAATGGCTTGAAATTACCCTTAGACACATTTTACCAAACTTTTATGAATGTTGGTGGGACCATATACTTTTAGATATTTTTGGATGCAACATGATAGGTATATTCTGTGGGAATTACATAATTAAAAGATTCAACATGACTCGTTTTAATTGGCATACTTGCCGTAATGGGCTTGGAGGCCAAGAATATGACAATAAAGCAGGCGATTCAACTTCAAATACAAAGCATAGTACAAAAGCTTCAAAAGAAGCAGGCTCTAGCTCTGTAGATAAAAATAATCAAGAATCCATATCACAAGCAGGATTGTTAAAATTAAAGAATTTCATATCTTCATTATTTAAATGGCCAAAAACTCTCACAACATTACGTGGCCTTGGATCTTGTTTGATTTTAACAGTAATTGTTCAGCTGATTGATTTGAATTACTTTTTTTTCAAAGCCGAGTTCAATATGCCCGTTTCTCATTGGATTTTTGGTGTGAGAACAGCTCTCTTAGCATTATGTGGTGCCTCAGCAGTCAGAGAATTATATGAAACAATCGCAAGAGATTCCTCAATTCATTTTGGTAAAGTAAACTTTCAATGCTGGCTCATCGTGGTAGTAATATTTACAGAATCACTGCTTTGTTGGAGATTTAGTGGGAATCTTCGTGTTGATTCTTTCATACCTTCGAATTTTATTATATATATTTGGACTTTTATCTTTTTCATTCTCGTTGTTTTGTATTTGCTTTTAACTTTGAAAAGTTTTTTTCAAAATTTTGGTTCAAGCGGCAAAAAAAATAAATAACTTCCGAAACCGTCAATTGTAATAGTTTAATCGCATATATTCCTTTTCTGTAATGCAGATAACACATCTGGGCATTCCTCATTTGTTTACCGGAATTCGTATCTTTATATACTATTTCCTAAACTTATAATATGTTCATTAGGTGATTTATATTAGCCATATCAATTACTTTGAAAACTAAAATCTATTTTTTCTGCCAAGGGTTTTCCATCATTTTAATTTGTGAGAAATGTATATTTTTTGCATGTGGTCAAACACCGGTACTGAATATTATGAAATTACGAATGAGTTGCCGCCTAGTGCATGCAACTACTAAGATGTAATTATAGTAAATATGCACACAAAAGATTAGTTTAAGGCATTAAAATGACTAATATTTAATTGATAGTTAATAAAACAATTTGTAAGTCAATTATTATAAATTTTTGGTATAATATTCGGGGTACTAAAGAGATTTAATTAGCATAATAGAGGATAATTTAGAAACAGTCCTCTTGAAATAAACAATGAAAATCAAATCCCCACATTTTAATAATTTTAAATTGTACCGAAAATATTTGCATTTTAAAAAGAAAAGAAATACATTCCTAGACAAGGCTAAGCTAGTGGGGAACACGTAATTGGCGCGTACATTGTAAATTAATTCAATAAACGAATAGATGTGAAGAAAAGTAGTAAAGGAATAGTAATAGTGACAAAAGAAGTATGGCAATGTTGGATAGAGGTCTTCTTCAGTCAATATTTGGTTCTGATTCAGCCTCAGCTCCCTCAGGTTATCAATTGAATGAAGTGACAAATTTGAGTTATATGCAGGAAGGTAATTGTAATTACTTGGAGGACTACTTAATCAAGAAATTGAAAAGAAATGATCCTAAAGTAAAGTTCAAGGCATTAAGATTGATAAAACATCTTTGTGAGAATGGTAACCCAACTTTTAAGATACTAATACAACGTCATGCAAATCAAATAAGAATTTGTCAAAGTTATAAGGGGGCATTTGATCCTGTATATGGAGATACTTTGTCGGAATTGGTTAGAGAGGAGGCAATTCAATGTTTAAAGTCCATATTTAGCAGCAACAATAGGAACGACGAGAGCATTAAAGTTGGGAGCCAAAGTAAAGGACAGGGGCTTAAAACTAACGGGCTTACGAAGAATAGCTACAAAGATAGAATACATGGATTTGGAAATCCAAACTTTATTGATAAAATAGATCAAGATAATGGCTCAATGGATATTTCTCAGATTGGAAATTCTATTGTATACAATGCAAAAATCGGACAATATAATCAAGTGGTTGATGATCTTTCTGAGCTAGTACTGAAAGTGCTTCCAAACAAGTTAATTAATGGTATTTCAAACTACTATGGGAATTCTAGAAGTGGGTCCAGACCTGCGAATTTCAGTTATCAGAGTAATCTTGAACCTCGTCGGAACTTTAGAGATGGTTTCTTTAATGATGAAATCTCAAGAGGAGTTGCCAATATTCAAAACTATCAGATTCCAACATATAATAAGCAAACGAATTTTCCCGAATCTAGAATTGAAGAACATAAAATTCAATATTCAAAACCTGTTATGAAAATGAATAACCAGAACATCTCAAATAATAACACACTAGAAACTCATTTTGTTGAGAACTACTGTTCAGCAACAGGGTTAATTATGAATCCTTCCAGCGAGATTCTTCAAAATAGTATTAAAGAAATCCAAAAATTAGATATCCCCGTTGTTATTATGTTGCTACATAACAAGCTAATCGATTTAAGTGATACATATCCTAACACTGGAAAGGAAGATAACGAACCCCAAAGCAATGGCAGTTATGATCAAACTGATATTCATATTGACAACAATGAACAACATAAATCTCCTTGCACTTCGAATCACATATTAAAATCAGAAAGTAACTTCAAAGTTATTTATAAAATTTTGTGTCTCATTCTTTCTATGCTTGAAACAAACCAAAATACTAAAGAAAGCCTCATTGAATATTCAAATGACGATTTTATACACCTTCTTAATAAAATCTCAACTAGTAACGTTCATTGCAGGAGGAAGGTCAAACAAATTATTGAAGTCCTGGGCGGCAGCGCCAAAAACTCGCATGCACAACTGCATGCCCCACAGTGCCCGCCCGATGTTGAATTAACGAATAATTTAATAGATTTAAGTACAGAAGATACAAATTTTAAGGCTGATAAGGGTTTGAATTCAGTGAATAATTCAACAGATTCATTATTAACATTATCAAATCAGACACAAAAAGATTCCCATAAGAAAAATAATTTATTTAAGAATTTATCAATAAAAAATCACTCAAATAAAACAGGAGCTATAAATTTGAGGCAGCAAAAGGATGAACAAACTAAAATTTCTGGGTCGAAAGAAAATATGGGAAAATCTCTGATAGATTTGGGAATATTATAGTTGTTTTCTAACCATTAGTTGTTCTAGTATTTTCCCTTTCCCTTCTTTTTTTTTTTTTGTAAACTTTATTGTTATTTTCTCAAGTTTACCTTTAAATTCAAATTAATATAGGTTTATTAAGTTCTAATGAACATGACTCTGAAGGAGTTGGCGCCAAAATGTGCAAAATTATTGCTAGAATTTCTGGATCAAAATTAAATTCTAGCAAGAAAGGAAGAGCCAAATCTCGGGCAGTTAATTGAAGTTGGTTCTGAGTATCAAATTTTGATTTACTACTTATGCTTCTATTGCATTTAGAATACAAGAAAATATTTGAATAGGGTATTACTTTATTTATAAAACTAATAAAGTGAGGGGAAGCTAGAAATAAGTAAATAAATGATAGAAAATCAGCTATCCTGCAGTTCTGCAGGCAAGATGAAGGAAATTATAAGGCTACAAGAACAACTTAGAGATGAAGTTTTGGAATGTATACAGAGTCGGAAAAGTAAAATGGCCGAATTACAAAGCGAAACTGAGGAGCTAGGAAACCAAATGATACAGGAAGTAACCATGAAGGTTTTGCATAGAATTGAGCTAATTATGAACACTTTGGAAAGTATCCTGTGTAGATGTGAGAAGGTTGAGGCTAAGTTTATTAGCTACAAGAGAGATTCAAATTCAAAAAGTCAACAAGTTGGAGAGCTTGCAGAAAGATTTGAATCCGTCAAGCATGAACTTAAAAATTACTTTGTTATAATAGAAAGAATTGCAGGAATTTTTTCAGAAACAAATCATCTCAATAATCAGATGATTAAAACAATTAACGATAAACTTTCTAGACTATCATGCAATGATTCACATGTTCCAATTCAAGAACAAATACAGAAATTCCACGAAAATTTTGAAAATAATTCAAAACTTAACGTTTTTAACCCTAATAATCAATTCAGTAATTTTGTTCTACAAGAATTCAAAAGCATTCAAAACGCCATAAATTCCACTTCAAAACTCAGACAGGAAGCTGATGATAGCATTGCCAATGCAATGAAAGAATTTACCGATACACTCCAAAACGGACTTAAAATAGCTGTTAGTCACTCCAAATATTAATATTGCACCTAATTATATTTTTACTAACATTTTGACGCCAACCAAATGCATTATTTTCCTATTTATTTATTTTGCATGTAATTACCGCTCAAATTTCCTTTGCTCTCTTTCCGCTATTCCGCCCCACACTTAGCTTTGGCGGCAAATGTTTAGTTAATTGAACAAATTGCTCGGGATGATGGGGGGACGGAACGAGAAAAAACAAATCTCACCCCCCACTTTGGTACAGTTTCTTTGCTTTCTTAGTTCGAGTTTATCTTAGTTTTCAACTTTTTTTCTTAGAAAGCATTTCGTTTAATAATATATTTATTGTGTAACCAAAACAATTGAGTCTCCGTTTTCAAGAATGACTGATATATTATCCACAAACAAAAAGTTTGCCTCAGCTGCTGATTATTGTGCAAATAATGTGTCTTCATTTAGCAACGAGGAGCTTTTGGACCTATATGGTTACTATAAACAGGCGACTGTGGGTGATTCACCAGAGAAATCTGGCTCATTTTTTTCTGCATTCAGTATGAAAGATCAAGCCAAATCCAAGTCTTGGGCTTCAAGAAAAGGAATGAGTCCAGAAGATGCCGCCAATGAATATATAAAACTTATCGAAAAGAAAAATCCCAACTGGGAAGAAACTATTGGTAAGAATTCTTGTATCTCACTTTCCAATTCGACTTCTCGTCCTTTGTTAGAATCCAACTTGGATGAGGAGAAACTGGAAGTAGAATTGAAAAGTGTGTTGGATCAGGTATTACTTGATCCAAACTTTTCCGAAAAGGATTGTTCACTCTCTGTTTTTGATGCATTTTGCTCGCAGGTAAATAAAAATGAGGTTGAATTTTTGAAGAAGATTCTTGGAAAATATCCATTTCTATCTAATTCCCGAAGCTCACAAGGATCCTATGCTCTCCACTTAGCATGCGACAAAGGTTATAGTGAAATTGCTCTTCTACTTTTAAAGAGTGGAGCAAATCCAAATGTTAAAGATAACTTTGGGGACTCTCCACTACATGTTGCTGTAATTTCTGAACAGGAAAGTTGTATTAAGATTCTTCTTGAACATGGAGCCGACTTAAAATTAACAAATGATGATGGCTTGACTCCCATCCAAGTCTCCGAAAACGCTCAACTCAAAAGAATCCTTGGAAGCGATTAAATTCTCAACTTTGAATGAAGTGATATAGGAAAAATTGGGTTAATTAGAACTTTATGGGTATAACCCATACTACATAAGAAATGAAGGTGGGAATGGAAGGTAGAGAATGTTTAATTCCTTTGTGACTTGAAAACCTTTAACTCCATTAACTCCTTCGTATATCAACTATAATCAAGTTTGTTTCATGATCTATCGCCTCTTATCTTACTTTATATCTCTACTCCTTTTCCAAATCTTAGGTTATTTCTGTCCTTGTTTACTTGGAGCCCTTTTTTTTAAACGACTGAATTGCTATCTCACCTGTTCTTAACGACTACACAACACTATGCAACATCCACCACATCTACATCCTCCAATTTGATTTCTCTGGGTTAAACCCTGCGTACATGAACATAAATTATTGTATTCGCATTTATCTAAAACTTCAGGCTTCTGGGCTTGCATTTGGACAGGTCCCGCCTTTTGCCCGCATGCAGAACATTCAGAGCATGCATTCCTGTTCTGCCAAGCCGGCATTCTGTTCAATCTGGGGATACAAATTCTGCATATATATCTCTGAATAGCAGGTCTTCTGTTTGCACACATAAATTGTTGATTACATCCCCTTCTTACATCAAAGCAACCACAGGAACATCTTCTATTATATGCTGGGTAACCTTCAAAGCAAAAAAAGTTATTATTACACATATTTTTAAAAAAAAATAATATTACTAATACTCTTTACTTTCCTAATATTATCAACTTGAAAAAAGAGAATGCCAATAAGGATAGAGATATAATAATTGACTAATTTTAACTTTTTTGTAAAAAAGTTATAATCGTATGGTATCCTATTTCCATACGTCTGAACCATTCCCACTTTTAATCTTTCCATCCCTTACCCTTTATTACTCTTTTTTATTATTAATTAAATTTAATTATATTATATTAACGCATGTATTGCCAATATGTTTATTTATTGTTTGCACTTATGCAATACAATTGCCAACAATTTTTTAATGTGGACGTCCACAAAAATGCATGCATGCATGCAAAAAAGGTGCGAAAAAATTGAGGAATAAAATCAGAGAATATAAACGATAAATTTGGGAATGAATAATGGTAATGAAAAAATTAAATGAGGTTAATTTTTTTGAGTTTCTTAGTTGTGATTTTTTTCTTTTTAGTAAAAACGATAAAAGGAGAGGAGAATGAGAAATTGGTGAAAATAGGCAGACAGTTTTTGGTTGAAACATGTAAGAGTTTTCAGATAAGTAATAATCCAGAAGATTTGGTGAAATGTTATAAATCCTCAATATACTTTTGCGAATATCTTTGGGTTATAGCATATATAATAGAGGAGAATAAATCTTTTAAAACCCAAATGGTCTTACCTAAAGGAATAATTGATGATAAAGATTGCATGGGTATTAATTTTCATCAATGTATTACAATGGCGAATTTTTTAATTAATGAAAATTCTATTTCTGTGGAATATAATATAATTAACAGTATGGTCAGTCCAGTCATTGAAGGATGTAATTTTGAAGATACTAATTTATTATTTAGCATAAATACATTATGGATGGGAAATTTGAATAAGATTTCAGATTTTACTCAAGGGGTTATAATAGGAAGAGGATATCAAGAACTAGTACAATTTATGGATCCTTTTCTTGATTTATCATCCATAATTTGCCAAGATGTGAAAATGTATCTATTTACTGAAAAGTACAGAATGAAGCTTAAAAGAATCATTAAGGATCTTATACAGTACAAAAAGAACCTATCCTTAACATTTCCAGATCCTGTTTATGTTAGATTGCCATTCAAGTACGACAAGGAATTAGACTTAAGTTGGCTTTATTGTCAAGATTTACCAAAATATTTAAATAAATTGGATGGATCATCAGATAAAATTAAGCTAGACTTACGTGGTAAAAGTGTAATAATTAAGAAGGATATTATTACAAAATGTGCACTAGGGAATAATAATAAAGTAATAAAGATAATTACGTGGGAAATTGTTGACTAAATTTTGAATTTAAATATAGAAAATATATAAATCTGAACATATTAATCAAGTGAAAAAATGATGGATCATGCTGAATAGATGCCAATTAATAGTAAAATAAATCATTCAGATCTTTTTGTTTTTGCTATATTGAAGATTACATCTTTTCTCCTGTTTCCTAATCCAATTACTGTAACTGAGAAAGCTTTTTCATCAATAAGCCTCTTTTTGATGCATGCCTTAAAAGTGTAAGAACAAAAGGAAGAAAATCATGTCTTCTCCTCTCATTTTCTTTCTTCCATATTTCACGATTATACTTCTCATTCTGAATTATTGAGAGATTCTCAGATATTTCCCGGGTAATCTTAGTAATTTCTGCGTGAATTGAAGTAACGTCGTTTGGAATGGAAGACAATAAAGAATCAAATTCATCAGATTCAACTTCTTCTTCAGAAAGATTATCCAGATCAGTACCTAAATCCCCTCCCAAACTTAGAAGCTTTGCAATATTAGCTTGCCTGGATATTTTGAGAGATTTGATTTTCTTTTCAGTAACAGAAATTTTATCTGGAACAACAGCTAATAAACTGAATCTTATTTCATCATGTGAAGGATCCTCATTTTGTAGTTCAATCCTTCTTTTAACTTCCTCCATTACCCTAGATACCCAAAGATTTGGCTTATCATATAATATTGATACCTCATTATCTATTGAGAAATTCTCAGAATTATTGATTTTAGGACTTCCCAAATCTACGACGCCAGTAGTGAGTCCATCAAGTTCATAAACATTTTTTCTAAATGGAATGTAACAAATATAATGAAATGCATCACCCTTGGAGTCATTAGAGTCTGGATCAGAAACTTCCAAAGAAGAAATTGGCCTAAAAGAATTATGAGCAGTTCTCAATACCTCACTATTACCAATTACAAGTCCCTTAGTCATTGGATCAAAACTACTTGAGAACTTCTTAAACTCTTCAAGATGAGAACCAATATCAATATCTAATCTATTCAAGATAATTGAAAGTATTGCCTGGGTTGCACATGCATTGTTTATTACCTGGTTTGCATAAAACATTCCCTGAGGAGCCTCAGTTGGCTGTGAAAAGTGATTCCCTTTGAACTTTTCTGTAAATTTAAAGAGGAAGATTATTCCATAAATATTCCCATACTCATTAATTATGAATTCTATCCCAGTATCACTATAATCATATATCTCAGCAAATTGTACTCCCTTAACTCCATATCTTTCCACTAATTCTGTAAAAACTCCAGGGTCACTTTCTATTGTACACCAATCTCCTGACATGATCTCAAATATCAAATTTTTCTGCCTATTTGCATATAAATATATATATAAATTAACTTGCCTTCCTCTCAATATTGATGAATATTGTTTTTTCTTCCTCTCGTTAAATTCTTCACTTGTTATGGGGAAATTTAAAAAATTTGCTTTTGGCGCCAAACTTTTTAAAATTGCATGCACGAAAAAAAAGGATAAAATTATTCCATTTCACTATCTGAGGATGAGTAATACTCCATCTCTTCATCCATATCGAATTCACTAATATAATCATCTTCAGAATTGTTTGAGTCCTTAATTCTTTTCGCATCCGGAGAAATCTGGCCGCCAAATATGTTTATTACAGGATTAACGGGATTGATTGAATTATCTGTATGAGTATTACCTATATTTCCGGTAGTGTTATCTTTATTATAGTTTTCTTTATCAATTACCATTGGTTTTTCTTCGCTAGACGCCTTACTTTGCTCATCTTCCTGATCTTGAAGCTCGATCCTACAAGCCATTACAAATGAAACTGGTTGGAAATCAGAAGGTAACTCTAAAGGATGAGGTTTCTCGTTCTCAACATCAACAGCCATCTTGTTTGTTTCATTTGAACACTCATTTAAAGTTAGTGATAAGATTTCATCGGGTATTTCAGAAAATGAGTGATAATGCCCCCATGTATTGAGATCATCTTCTAATCCTGTAGTTTGTGGAACCATATCGAGAATTTGACCATCGGAATCATGACATCGACTACATTGTATCATATCATGAGTATCTGAAATGGTATCCTCTTTTAAAGTGAATAAATCCCGAACAAGATCAGCTGAAATTGAGTCCTTAAGTTCATTGTTCCCTCCGGAAGTTACAAGCATAGCACTCAGTCCGTCCTTACAAAGTTGTCTTTGGTATATCTTTTCCTCAATTGTTCCCGTAGAAAATAGTCTATAAATATAGCAGTTCTTCTTTTGGCCATCTCTCCAAACTCTTGCTAATGCTTGTTTGTCATTCGCAGGGTTCCAGTCTGGGTCAAACATTACAAGCCGATTTGCTCCAATTAAGTTGATCCCACATCCTCCTGCCTTGGAAGAAAGTAAAAATGCAAAGCTATTGGAATTCGGATCGTTAAATGTTTTAACTAAGTTATGCCTTCTTGTAATACTTGTTGACCCATCCAATCTTACACATGGTACTTGAAGATCTCTGCAAAGACACTCAAATACATCCAATGTCTGAGTATAGTTGCTTACTAGTACAACTCTGTCCTTCGTATTACTTCTAATATGAAAAAGTAACCTGGAAAGTAGATACAATTTTCCACTCAAATTTGGTTTAGAGCTGAATCCTGTTCTGCTGCTGTTTCTTATAGAGCTACCAACTGTGACTCTTTTCTTATAATCACCACCAGATTCACCAGAAATGCTTCTTCCATGAATCATTTCTAAGTACTTTTCAGATCCTTCAAAACCCTTTCCATAACCTCCTGAAGTCTTTGGTCTAATCAAAGTAGGATGATTACAAAGCTTCATTAGTGACTGGATTGAAGAGAGAACCTGTCCTGTCAATCCTGTAGGATTTCCCGTAGAATCAGAATCTAATAGCTTCTTACATGCCGAAGAACGTAGAAATTTTTTGTAAAGATAATTTTGTATTGGAGTCAAATTACAAAAAATATTCAAAATAATTTTTGGTGGCAACACTTTTGCCAGTAATGTATTTGCACGTCTTAAAATAAAATGATTTGTAATATTTGAAAGCTCTTGTAATCTCTGAGTAGCCAGCTCCTGCTGATACTCCGAAGCGTCTGGCTCTCTTCCTTCCAATATTGGATTTGCATAAATCTTCTTAAATTGAGAAACATCTCCCAATACTTGAGGATTAGCCAATGAAACCAATGAGTAAAATTCGACCAAATCATTTTGAATTGGAGTACCGCTCAATAAAAGTCTTTTCTTTGCTGGGAGATTATTGATTGCCATTGCTGTCTTAGTTTTGTCATTTTTTAGCCTGTGAGCCTCATCGCATATTACTAAGTCTATTGGAACTCCATCAAGCTGTTCTACATGCATTCTGAAAGTCTCATATGATGCAATCAAAATTCTCGACATCGTGTCATATTTGAATCCTGCAAAGGTTGAAACTACCTTTTCTCTATCTTTCTCTGCAATAGGGGTACATTTACATTTACCTTGGAGCCATTTTTCTATCTCAGAAGCCCAATTTTTGACTAAAGATGCTGGACAAACCACCACAGCCTTCCTGACAGATGGCTTCCCATCAAATCCCTGGTTTAATAGAGTCCAAAGGATTGTAATTGATTGCAATGTCTTTCCCAGTCCCATATCGTCAGCTAGAATACACCCATTTCCATCAAAATCTCTTAGACCCATTAAACATTCAAAAATGAACGATACTCCCTGTCTTTGATGTTCTCTCAACCACTTTGTTAGCATTGAATCAACCTCTATAACTCTTTTTTGTTCATCATCTGTGGAACTCCAAAGTATTAAAGGGTTTACGTTAATCTGATGCTCAGGTTCTTCCTTAGGAGAGCTGTCATCTGTCTTTGGAGGAACTTTGAATCCTGGCTGTTTTATGCTATTACAATATGCTGAGTCTCTTGGTATTCTCACTCCAAGAGTCATCTTCCTACTCTCTAAGCTTACTCCCGGAATGTGCCCTGACATCGGAGATCTGAAAGACTGGAACATTACAGGTTTACCGGATTCTACTGACAGTATTGACATTATCGGGCTTCTAATTAATGCGATTTCTGTTTGTCTTGTTGCATTCTTCCCCATATCATCAAGTCCTCCTGTTTTGTTATTATTTATTCTTATCATCTTCTATCAGTATCCACTACGTGGAATCTGATTAATTAATAATATATGTATTTCCGTATTTAAACCTTTAAGTATTACATGTGCTTGCCGGTTACAAAAAGAGATGGGGAGATAGCGAGGGAAATGCACATATGGAATTTTATCCCAAAAATATTCCCTCTGAAAAAAATTTCTACGTGTGTTCTTTCTATAATTTTAGCTTTGCCTATGTGGACAAAAAACTATTCTAATGTGCATGCTGATTTCTGCATGCAAGTTTTTACACGTAATACTTTTGTTCCAATATTGCATGCAAATGCCGGTATAGGGAGGTTCTAGCAAAAAAAAAAAGTAAAAAAATTAATTAATCACATTGAAGTGGAATATGAATGTTACTATGGATTATTCTTAAAATTATATATTTGAATGAAACCATGAATTTGAATGTTTGAATTTTTCTTAAACTAAATTTATTTGATTTATTACTCATTTGTTTTTTATTTAACGCAAGTTAGCATTGGCGCTAGATATAGAAATGGTATCTTTTGCAAATAGAAAAATAGAGAGAGTGAATAGCTGATTGAAGATGGAAAACAGAGATAAGTAACTGATTTATATCTTCATTCGCTGAGCCGCCGTGATTATTCCTTTGTTTATTATTCAAAAGAATTTGCAAATTTCAATTATTTCAGGAATGACAAATTTACAATTGGCGCCTATTAGTGGTGATTTTTGACCATGCTCAAATAATTAGATTTTATGTAAAGAGAACAATTTACAAGTTACTTTGGAATGAAGGGTGAAGTTTCACTTATTGAGAAGAAGTATATAACTGGTGGAAATGATGAATATGTGAGCGCAGTAGAAGTTAAAAAAACTGCTCAACAACAGTCAGAAGGAACCAAAGATATTTCATGCTCAAATTTTAATACATGTTATCCAATTCAAACTGGGCAAAGAAAATCAAACGAAATAGATAATGAAGGATTCTGCTCTGAGAAAAGTCAACATTCTTTTTCTACTCGAGTATTGAGCGAATTAGATGATTGCATTGAGGAGTCTTTTGAAAGTATATCAGGAGTTGGCAAAACATGTAATAAAGCACTTTCCAGAAAAGAATCTCTTGAATGTATCGAGTGGTCTGGAGAAGAGAGAGTTTTCTCTCCTGAAACTAAATTTCCTCTATCCAAAATTGAGTTTTATTCAAACTGGAAAAATATCATTAATCACCAAGATGCTCCCAGAACTCCTCAATTTAGGACAACTTACATATTCCCTACATCACCTCATTTTTCTGACTCTGATGAATATTATTCAGACTCATCAAGTAATAGCTCTGAATCTCTTGTATATACTCAGAAAGAAACCCCCATCATGAAAAAAAATAACAATACCTTTAAAAATAATTCCAGACGTGTTAATGGTATCTCTTGGAATCAATATGAAAGAGCCAATGAAGTAAATTACAATTGTGTTTCTCCATCCCTTCCAATTCCTAGCAATATGCAAGGAAGAAATAGATTAGACTTATTACTTTCTCAATGGGTAAACTATTTTTCTGGAAGACAATCAATTGATATTAATGATATTGATTATGCAACTCAATATTTTACTGGATTGGATGGAGCTACTTTGGCTGCTGTCACAAGCTCACTCATTTATATAGGTCATTGTGCTAGATATACCCAAATTAGAAAATACAATCAAGAATAATTTAAATTTCAGTATTGTTTTGAAATTAATACAAGGCTGATATTATTTAAATATTATTGTTATGGATGCACCATCATGCCGGTAGGTATAGTCACCTTATTATTGTAGAAGGATTGTGCATACTTTTGACCAGGCGCCATCTTAACTATTAATTTCTTTTTCTTTTCGGATAGGTGAGTTAAAGGTGGTAATGCATCGTTTATAACTGCTTTTGCATGTCTACTCTTTTTCTCTGGAACTAAAACTGTGCGACTGTATTCCTTGAGTGTTTTATCTAAATCAACTTTCCTAGATGCTAATTTTTGAATTTCCTCTACTGGTCTTATCGGTTTGTACTGCCAATTTTCAAATTCTGCCTTCACACTTGAGATTAACCTGTCACCTTCAAAGTTTCCAAAAAATGCCTTTGAGCGCTTAATTACTTCATTTGTCAAGAACCTTGCTTCTAATGAATTTCCTACTACAGGTTTTGGTAGTTTTGTACCTTTTTCGGAGTTGGCGCCATCTTCCGCATGCTCTTTTCTGCTTGAATCTTTTAAATAACATGCTAGTCTGGTTTGAACTCTATTTGCCATAATTGATGTAGCAAGAGGTTTTAAGAACGAATTCAATAATGGTATATGTTGAGCTAAAGAATTTAATGTGTATTTCCACTCAAAAATCTCGTAGTCAAACATATGACTTTTTGCAGCAATTTGTGTGAATAATGATGAATCATCAAACACAAAAGCCATATGTAAATAATATTGAGCAAATTCAGGGTTACACATCCATGCTGGACTCCCTCCCATAGATTCTAGAGTATTTCCAAAAGAAATAGTAATTCTGGACATTATTTCAACAAGTCTCATTCCCGGTAGCTTGTTTCTTCGTATCCTATTAATTAATCTTCTTGCATCTCCTGGGTCTTTTGAGTTCAATTCTTCATCTGTCTCAGTAATCCTTGGATATTCATCAAATAGAAGTTTCATTAATGCCATATAAAACAATGGGCATCTTAATGAAGCATATATTTTCCCATTTGTTTCTTCTAGAAAACGTTTATATGATACTGGAAAATGTTTAACGAGATGTCTAATGACTCTGGCTAATTCTCCAAGCCATCCACATATCATCTCTAATTGAGAGAGCCATTCTTTATCTTCTATTCTACGTCTAATTACGTCAATTATACACTTTTCTGTTATTAAGTCCTCAGGAGAAGTATTATATGGGAATTGAAATACGGTTGCCTTTGTAATTGGCTCTTTGTACCCAATAATATCTAAATATTCTTTTGGAGGGACTAATGGATCATTCTCCTGAAAGTTCTCCTCATCATTGTCCTTTGATTTAGAATCTCTGAAACTTGATTTATTGAAACCTTTATAATCTAAAGGAAGCAATGTAAACCCTTTTTTTTCGGTGCTAATAACCTTAAAACTTAAATTCAATGATCCTTGTCTTTTCCCTTCTTGGTACGAATATATATCATGATCCAACTCATGTAAACTCTCTAATATGATTCCTGAACATAATATTGATTGCAAAAGTCCCTCCATAAGATATAAAGCAAACGATAAAATACTTCTTTGGCAATGATCAGTTTCACTAAACTTTCCAAAACTTCCCAGAGATGAATGAAACTCTCTAAATTCGCATTTAGCTAACATTCGATGAGGATCAGGTAAATACTCCACTCTGCTCTCATTTCTTCTTTTTGGGTGCGAAGAGCTCTCGCTTGATTTATTTTTCTTACTTTTACTCATTTCTGTTCATTCAAGTTTCTTTAGTCGTAAAACCATGACAAACCTTATCAAACTTATTAAAAATCCTCTTGTTCTTAAATTCTTCTCCTTTCCTCTTTTTTTCCCATTTCTTTATTCCATAAAAAATACATGCAATTTAGACATAAAATAAAATGCATTAGGCGGGCTCGTCGATACCAGGGTGAGTGTGTGTGTGAATAATAAAATTTAAAAAAATTTGACGAGTAAATTTTGAGGTAAAATGATTACTTTTTAAATCAAGGCTTTAATAGAAAAAAATTTGTAACTCAAAATTATAGATGAAGTTCTGTTTTTATATTCTCAACATTTTAAATTAACATCTTTTAGGTATTATGGTAAATATTCAAAAACGGTTTTTATTGTATTTTTAGCTGATCTCAAATATTTATTGCTCGAATTATTATCAAGTTGTAATTACTCGAACTGGAAATATTACAGTTTTTAAGTTTTATATTTTCAATTTTTGGATCGAGATCTAATCTTAAATATAGTTGAAATTGAAGTTGCAAATACGCATATATTAATTTGAATATAATATTGTTGCTTTACTCCAGATTAATCAAAATTTATTTTGAGTGAGTAATTGTATTTTCAAAGGATATTCTTAGCTGATAAAACCTCACTCTACCAAAAAAAAATCCATATGGTTCTTGATTGGTCCTTATGTTCTACTTCAAGGAGCGGCAATGACTCCAAGAAAATCCACTCAAAGGTTAATAACTTATCGAGTACCAGAGAACCCAGTAATTCTTTAAACAAAAGAGAGGTTACCAGTCGCTTAAATGCTTCTTCCGGCCTTGTACAATCAACTCGATCAGAAAGTAAACAAAAACTATCTTTTTTAAAAAAAAGTAGCCTCAGCAAAGAGACCTCAAGGAATCCCTCAGAAGTTAACTTAAAGCAAAATTCTAGGGAAAAGCTGGGAGAAAATAGTTCTTTATCAAACAGCAGTAAAGTCCCAGAGCCTGAAGAAAAGTATTGTTGCTCTTGTAAAAAAAAGATTTTGAATAAGGAAATCGATGAAGACTCTGTAGAATATCACAGAAATATCTTTTCATTGCGCCAAAATGTGACATTGGATGACTTCCATACTATTGCTGTAATTGGGCAGGGAGGCTATTCCATAGTAAGACTGGTTTTTGATATTCATACTGGTCATGTCTATGCGTTAAAACAGGCAAAGAAGTGCCAGGTAATGAATAACCAGACCCAGCACGATAATCTTGAGAATTTAGTTGAAATAGATATCAATTCTTCTAATAAACAAGTTGAAGAAAAACATACTTTGAATACTGGATTAATGCTGAATACTGAGATTTCATTAATGTATAATTCGGACAGTCCATGGATTAATAAACTTTATTATTACTGGGAGGACAACCATTTCTATTATATGTTGATGGAATATATGCCAGGGGGAGATTTAATGAGGCATTTGATCGATCTTCATACTTTTGATGAGGAAATGGCAAAATTTTACATTGCTGAGTTACTCTTAGCTTTAGATTACTTAAACAATATTCAGGGCCATATTCATAGGGATATAAAGCCGGATAACATATTGTTGGACGTAAATGGTCATATAAAACTAATAGACTTTGGGCTCTCCAAGCAAATAATCCAAAGTAAGCAAAGACCTTTTGTTTCAAATGCTTTGGTAAATTCATCATTTCGGAAGAATGATAATACTAGAATTGATCCTCATGAAATACTCATTCATGATCAAAACTTTCATGCCGGTACTCCAGATTATATGGCTCCTGAAATTCATAGGGGAGATCCTTACTCTCTTTGTGTAGATTTATGGAGTGTAGGGATCATATTATTCGAAATGCTTTTTGGTGGCCCCCCGCTATCAGATCCAGGTCAGAACTCACTTATCACAAGAAACAAGGTGATGAATTGGGATAAGCATTTTTATTTACCTTCAGAACACCATAAATATTCTCCAGAAGCCATGGATTTAATATGTTCTTTGGTTTGTGAGCCTTCACAGAGAATTAAAAGTGCAAAGGAGGCTATGAAACATCCATTCTTTAAAGGAGTGGACTTCGCCAAAATTCGCCTCCAAAAGCCCCCTATTGTACCAAAAGTCAAGCATAAATTAGATCATTCGAACTTTGACAAGTTCCCTGATGACTTGTTAGCTTCCTTTTATAATTCTGCAAAAGCTTCTGCCTCTGTTCCAATCTCTAATCTCCCTGAAGAATTTAATTTAAACTCACGTAATACCAATAGAATGCATGGAGAGCCCTTCATTAGTGAGTTCTTTCCAAACTCTATGATTCCTGGAACACCACAAAAGCTTAACAGCTCGCAAAATATCATTGAAAATTGTTCCCTTCCAACAACCAGTAACTCGAAAATATCAATGTGTACCCCAAAGCGTTCATATATTCCTCTTATCACTCAAGTACCTTCTCCTTTATCGAATCCTACAACGGCATCGTCATGGAAACAAATGAATAACTCCCCAATTTTCCAAACTCCAAGGAAACCTTTACAACTATCTAATAATATCTCAAATCCAAGCATTTCTCTCAATTCACACAAATTCCCTCAAAGCCACTCATTTTCGCAAATTCTTGCAAAACCCAACTCTAGCTTCTCCAACCAAATTGTTAAATCCTCATTCATACCTCAGCCCTTCAACAACTTAACTCCTGTCGACAAAATTTCTTCAAATTTGCCAAAATCGACTTTTGAAAACATTAAATCCACAACTCAAACCTCGAACTCCAACCTATTAAACAGTAATACTGGAACATCTAACAGTCATAAATTTCTTACTTTCAAAGAAAGAAAATCTTCAGAGAATGTTTTCAGTAGGCAAATCCAAAAACCAAATACTCCTTTATTCCCACAAAGATCTACCAGCTCGTCCATCACCAGAAATAATCGAGAAATAGTGAACATTCTTAGGAAAAAAAATATTATTTAATAAGAATTTTTTTCGTTGTCCACATTAATAAATTGTTGCATGCAAAAAAAAATCTCATGACATGCACCACGTAATGACCACATATATAATACCGGTATACGGTTTCATGCAGGTTTTTTTTTAAATTTTATTTTATAATTTCCTATAATATATAAAAACAAAAAATAAGTTATATTAAATTTGACTAAACTATTTTTTTCTAATTTAACACAAGGCAAAGAACGATTCCAATTTTTGTCCCTGGTCTACGCCGATACAATTTTGTGAGGGATAAATACTTTTCAAGTACTGATGTAACCTGTTTGTAATTCCATCTATATCTTTTACTCCTAAATCAGTTTTGAATATTTGTGATAGACTCAAAATCTGTTGAGGATTCAACATTTGTAAAATTGTTTCCTTTAGAGAACTAAAACTTCTCCTTATTCTACCAAAGTAGAAATCTCCTACTAACTTCTCTATTGTTCTTCTTCTTACTGCTTCGCTTGCTCTAAGCAGAGAGTTATTATGGTAATATGTTCCCCAGTCAGACTTTTCAGTATCTATCCCTGAAAATGATTTTCTAAGTACGTCGAGCTCCGGATCATATTTGAAGTGATTAAAAGCTGTTAATAACAAATTATGTAATGAATTCAATACTACTGAAAGCTTGTAAGTGTCTTGCTTTATATTTAAAAGATACTTCTTTATCCTTTTTCTTAGGGCTTTATGTGTTGTATGTTTCATTCTATAGAATCTCTGATATCCTCCTTTTCTTACTTTTGGAAGTAAGTTAATAGCAAACTCGTTCAGTGAAATAATTATCAACATCTGTCTAATTGCCTTCTTTAGAGAATGTGACAACATTTCATATCTTGTTATTCTTATATCTACATGTTGAATTTGAAATATTAAATCAGAAAACAACTTGAGCATCTCAAATTGTCTCGACCCTCTAATCTTACATTGACATAGTGCAAAACTTGAGAAATCGCGTCCTATTAATACAAAATTCGTCTTACCCGACTTAAAGAATGGAATCTTTTCTTTTTCGATTTTTTTATTCTCATCCATTTTTACTATTCCTTCTTTTGACTCCTTAATCATTAATAACTCATCCTCTAATTCGTTTTTATGCTTCTCCAAATCTGCCTTTATTAATGAATTTAGCTCTTTCAAATTTTCTATTGTTATTGGAAAGTCCTCTTTCAACATCTGAGCTGGTAATTTATAATGCTCATTCACCATCTTGGCAGTATGTTTTGTATATCTTTTCTTCATGTAGCTACTAATTGATTTTGAGTTTAGAAAAGCAAATTCTCCATTCGTCAAGATTTTCAGCTCATTAGTCCCCAACTTTGCTGCTGCCGTTTGGATGTTTATTAATTCAGGCCTAAGACTTGCATTAACATTATCTAATGTTGATGTATATGTATAAAATGCTTTTCTTAATAATCTTCTTGCTCCTTTAAGCTTTCTTCTTTTCTTACTAAAATGGTACCAATGCATTAAAGAAGAGAAACAGTTATTTCCCACTTCCGAAACAAAATGACCATACTTGCTACCTTTTAAGTCTCTACCCAATTCTCTGAATTCGTGTAATAGCTGAGATTGAGATACCTTTTGTAAACTTTGGTTCATCTGAATGATTGCTTTTTGGTTTGCAATTTTATTAAAAGCTGATCCAAATAATGTGGAGTGATCTTTGATCTTTTCACAAATATTTGTGGTTTCTCTGATGTAATAGTTGATAGTATCAAAGTAATTAATTAAGCATGATCTATCTATATCTACAAATAATTGTTCTGGATTGATTTTATTATCTGACAAACCATTATTTTTATATATTTCAATGTTTCCAGGGATTATGCTTGGCAAAGACGAGTTAACTACGAGTGGAATTAATAATCTATGAATTGTTATAAACCTTCTATTATTGTAATTTGCATCATCAAGTTGTGAATTGAGCTTTGAACATATCTTTGAAGCTAAATTAGTTCTTCTGACACTTAAAATAGTGCTAAGATCCCTAATTTGATTCCCAATGAAACCAAAAGCTCTTTCAATACTTGCTAATTTATTATTTAATATTAAATTCTTTGTTGTTGGACATGTATTAATAAGCCGAGCATTAAACTTAGTATCTAGCTTATTATTCAAAAAGAATTGTCCAATTAAATCTAAAAGTGTAGTTGAAATATCTTGATCCATTTCGTATTCAGATAATCCTTCACTAGAAAGTACCTTCTTATCACTATCAACCATACAAAGCTGAGAATTAGTATCAGCAGCTTTACGAGAATATTCATATAATTTGGAAGTTTGCATACCAAGTATTACATTCTTTCTATCAACAAAGATTAAGTTAACTGCCTTTAGATTCTCAGAAATCTCCTTAATCTTAATAGGATCTTCGTCTGGTAAGTTCAAAAACTCATTATAATCCGTACAGAATTGTTCTAAAGAATCAGTATAAAGCTTTGTTTCAGTCAAAATGATAAGCTTCTCATAACTTTTTGGTTCAAAATAATGGTCGATTTCCCCTCTAATTTTGTTAACACCAAGAATGATTTCATCGCAAACATTTTTCAAAGGAGATGTTTTGTTTCTAAACCATCTACTAGCATCTTCATTTTCTCCAATCCCCCAGTTTTTGTTTATTAAATCAAGAAAAGTTCTCAATGGGCTCAAAATAGCCATATATGAGATTCCATAATTAAAGTCCATATAATATTCAAACAGGTTACTAATATTGAATATATGGAATATAAATGCTTCTGGATTTAATGTATTGTACATTTTAATTTTACTCTGTTTATCTATATTATAAAGCTGTTTGTTCTTAATAGTATTTAAAATATCTATAATCTGATTAACTCTGGCCGTCATATTAATATCATAATCAGAGTTTTTATGCTTTTGAATTTCATAGAGTATTTGATCATTGATAAACGTTGTAAAATCCTCAATAGCTGAATCACATTTAATTCCATGATTAGTCTGGATTAGACAGTAAATAACCTGCGATAAATAATCATCGAATGATTCCATTTCATTAAAAAGCTCATCTCCATCAAAATTCTCATCGTTTATAACTCTATATATTGGACTTAAGAGAAACAATAAAATTAGTGCACCCTCATTTTTATGTCGTATTTGAATCTTATCATATATTGATAGCCAGACGAGAGAGAGAGACTCAAATGGTGAAATCACCGGAAATTGTGCGGAAAGCTGGAGCATATTATCAGAAAATACATAGAAATCGGCCTTTGAACGTTTTCTATCCATATTATTAAGATCTTCCACTCCCATTGCACTTCTATATGGGTCTTTATGCTCATTTTGCTGATTGCTCTTCACACATTGCAATAAGGATATCAATACCAAACATACTATCTTAATTCCCCATATTTTTTTCATCTTATTCTTTATTTCCTCTTTACTCCGACCTCTTTCATCTAATTAACTTTTAATTAGGTGATGCATGCCACGTCTGTGTCTCCGCATGTAAAGGGGGGTTAAGAATAAAGAAAAAAGATTGTTATTGGAATTGACAGTTATTAATTATTAAAGAATATTATATATTTGATTAATTTTCTACAATATTATGTTTTTTTAAGTGAATGTGGAGATAGGAATTATATTTTGATAAGAATAAAGGTTGAGTTGATAGATTTTAAACTCTAAAGAATTAAGCTTTCTAGGCTTGTTATTAGGCCAGGAGAATAAATTAACAATACAGGATTTGGCGGGAGACCGATAGTAGGTATTTAAAGTAGAAATAATGGTTAGAAAAATTAGAATAACAGAAAATAAGAATAGGAAAAATCTACAAAATGTAAATTTACAATCAAGTAAATGTGATACACGTTAGTCATTTATATTTAGTGAATTTCTCGTCATAGTTTTGATACTTTTAATTGGCTAAAATGGCAAAATGGCGTGATTACTCATATTGTGAAGAACCAGTTAAGTAATAAACGCGGATTATAACATTATTTGAGGCATCTAAAAGTATATTGCTGGATTTAGGGGTTAATAATGTCTTCTTTAGATATCTTAGGTTTAATTTCGGTACCAAGGATTTGAGAAAGTCGATCTGCTGTTTTCTTAGTGAAATTAATATTAGGTATTTGGTTGAGCCACGGGAGTTTTGTGAGATCAAATCTGGGCGGAATCTCAATAGAAATTCCAGAAATATACTCGGGAGGTATAATGGCATGGATATTAGGAAATTTTTCATCTAGCTCATTCATTGGGTAAAATCTGAAGGGGTAAAAGTTATTGGTAAGGTTAGGACATTTACCTCCATAAGATTCTTCAAGTTGTTCAAGAGGAATTAAATTGATAATTTCATCAGAGTAAGATTCGTCAATAAATCTAACCTTTCTAACAGATGATCCTGGAATTGCAGCAACCAGAGCATTGCTAACAACATTGATAAACTTTGGACAGTTGACAATAAACATCCTATAAAGTCTCATTCTATAGCGTGTATTAACAAGAGAAAGAACAGACTTTAAGACCTGAATAGGTAAATCGGTTATTCCTTTGCCAGCCAGGTCAATGATTACATTCCAATTTTCAACTCTTCCTGCAACTTGAAGGTATTTAAGAAAGAATTCCAGACAAAAACATAATAGTTTTTGAATTCTTTCAATTTCACCAACAAAAATATCAAGCCTTGCAAGTTTGACAATAAGGATTGGCCTACATTTAATATCCCTACCATGCCAATAAACTGCTCCAATATTAAGGTCATCTATCACGTCTTTTTCATTTATTGGAAGCTCCTTGATTCTGAATTCATAGTTACTTGACATCATCTCCAAAGCCGTTTGGACGTGAAAACGAGAAGAAGCCAAAAATCTCAATGCTTGAACCCAAACTGAGTGAGGGAACTTATAACCGTGGTTCTTAGCATACCTTCTCAACTTTGCTAGATAAAGTTGCTCGTTGTCTGAAAGAATCTGGTTTAGGTAGATATATCTAATTTCATCTTCAATTATATCGCCATCTGATGGCTCAAGTAACAAGCAACTCAAAGTAGTTGAAAATGGATTTAAAGCAGAATATATTTCTACTCCTCCATTATTTCTCTGATTTTGCCTTTTATTATTACCGGAAATAGTCATGGAAATGCTTTTTGTTATTTCAATATTCCCATCAGTTTCTAGAAGTTGAGGCAAACTATTCATCTTTCTGTCAAGAAATGCCCTAGAAGAAATTGGATCAAGTTCCTCAACAAGCTCCATGTCAGACTCCTCCAATGCAGATGCAAAAGATACACTCTCGGACTCTGAGTGCGACTTTTCCAAAATTGAGGCATCCTTGAATGCGTCTATAATCTCAGAAATACGCTCTTCCTCTTTGCTTAAACAAGCCTTTACTACTCCACCAGAATCTTGATCTGCCATTTTGCTTATTTTAACCACTTATATTAATTTTGTCAGGCAAAATTCTGTATTGCTTTTTCTTCCCGTGTGAAAATACTCACAAGATTAGTTGGCGCCTTTTATTTTGACATAAAGTGAGCTAGCTAGAAATAGGTTGCAAAAAAAAAAATCGTATTAACCTTCAATAACTGCTCAGTATTGTTGTAATACAGATAATTATTACTTTAATATTTCCTTATTCTAAAGTTTCCCTTCTTTCTAAATAATTCCAGAAAATTATGTATTTAACGCAATTACCCGTTTTTATAGTGGCACCACAATTGGCGCCAACAGTTAGATCTAAATTTTTGGTGAGCGAGAACCAAGAAGTTTGAAAAACTCTGAAAAGATTAAGAAATATCAAAAATCAATCAATCTCCTGATGAGTAAGATAACATTAATTGCATTTATCTGATTTGCTGAGGACCCGAAAATCAGATACACTTTTTCTACTGTTGGTTCCTTAAATAGATCCTCTCTCGTTATTTTCACGAAGGATTATATATTCAAATGGCAAGAGCCAAAAAAAACTGGAAAAAAAATTCTGGCTTTCAGCTTCCAATCAAACTTATTCCCGCTATTCTTCTTTGGATATTTTTCAGTTCTGGGAAAGTTCTATCATCTGCTAACTCCAGAGAAGATCTTCGAAGCTCAAAAGCAGGCAATTACTCTCCCCATGAACGCGAAGAAACCCCAAATCATTTGCAGGAAAGTAGTAGAATATATGGTTCTCTTAATAGAGCCAGAAATTCAATATCAAATGGATTATCAACCTTTACATCAACTAGCTCAGCTTCAATTCCTAATGACGGCCCACAAAAAGAAGATTCATTCTTAGTCCAAAAAAATCCTTCCAATGAATTCGTCCCAGAAATATTTATTTCCAAGTTGGATACGGAGTATAGAAATAGAGATCATAAATCAAGGAGAATCTTGGATCAAAGCTCTGAAGGATCAGAAAGCAGCCTAAACCTACAAATATCTTCATTATCCACTTCTCCAAAACTAAATTCACTGTCTAATTCAGAAAAAACAACTCCAGAATTCAATTCTAAAATGAATACTCCATTAAACGTTAATCCACCATTTAGTCCGCCACTTCCTCCACCACCTCCACCTCTTCCTGGGCAATCTTCGACAGATACTACCAAGTTTCAGAGGCTTGATCCTTTATTTGCACCTGTTGATAAGAAGAAACAAGATGAGTTTATTAAAGACCTGGTAAAAATTAGACTTGTCTCAGATATTCTCCCAGTTCCTTTTAAAAAAAGTGAGCAAAAGTACGAATATGGCTATGGTCTCAATAGGAACCAAAACCTAAACAGTTATAAAATGAAGAATCTTGCAATAACCAGAGAAGAATTTAAAGAGAATCAGAAAAAGCTGGAAGAGAAAGACCCTGAGCAGCAGACTCAACCTACAACTACTCCAGAGAAAGTCAAAGAAGATAAAATTGAGATGCTTCCATTGCCTCTTGGTCCTCCAATCCCAGGTACTGAGCCTGGAATAGAAGGCTTATCTCATATAATACCTATGGATAAAGTACCTGTAAGGCCTCAAAAGCGTCAAGATGAGTGGGAATGCATTGTCTCTCAAGTTGAGAGAGATAAAACCACCTGGAAGGTTGAAAAAGGCAAAATGAGATTTAACTATATTCCAAAATTCAGTGAAGTCAGCCAATCTTTGTTTCCTCTGAGTGGAGATGCGAAAAGTTTGTATTATAACTGTATCTCAGCATTGAAGGCTTTAGAAACTAAGCAAATTATTACTTCTCCTTCAAGTGATGAGGTCGAGGCAGAGTTTCTCAGAACCACCTTTTGTATCTCTGCTGCAGTATTTTGTTACGTGGAAACCGCCATGGGAGATCCAGAGCTTCAGCTATTTTGGAATCGTGAGGTGAGAACGATTACTGATGCACTTGTTGCTAAGGATCCAAATTTGGATCTTCTTCAGGTTTTAGGAGAAAGCTTGGCCACAAAGACTGATACCTATGTTGGATCAACAGGAATTTCTTCCCCAGATCGTTTGCCAGATTTTATGCCTCAGAGAATGCCTAACCAAAGCTTTTCCTTTGCTTCTACAAAATTGGAAGTTTGCCCTACCAGGGTTCAAAAAACCATTCAGGGAGACTACGAGTATGAGGGAGGCCTTGCTGCTGCTTTGTCGACCAATATTAATGGAATTTTTGTTGATGATCCTGAGATTTGGACAATGTGGAAAGCTATTATTACGCAAAAAGATAGGGATTTGCATATGAATTTGAAGAGGTTTAAGGTTTTCTCAAAAGATTTTCCAACGAAGTTTAGTCCAGACACAAAGCCAAAGAAGATGAGAGAGATGCGCAATCTATGTGTAGAACTAATAAAGGAGGGAATTAAAGAAGATCCTCCAAGATACGAACTTTTGCCTTTGGCAAAGCCAAATGAGGAACAGGTTTTGAATGAGTTCTGTAACTATGCAGCAGACTACTACTTCGGAAACAGACAGTGGGCTTACATTTATGAATTTTCCATAAATTCGAAATATATTAATGGGGTACCGATTTATAGGCCATATGCACCTTTTAGGTACTTTGCAGCCGAAACATTTAATGAGATGAGGAACAACTGTTGTTCGGTAATTTACGATCTTTTCTTAAGCAAAGTATTTCCCCAACTTTCGACAAATCACTATAGAGATAAGGGTGCTTCTATGGATAAGTCAAAGTTGGAGCGATTCTGCCATGAGGCAGCTGGAAAGTACTTTAAGAAGGACGTTTCAGAGTTTGATTCGAAATTGAAGAATGTGGGATACTTTGACTTTGCAAGTTATAAATCAAGAGTAACCAACTATAAGAAAGCAAATTATCAGTCTCTGGTGTTAGAAGGTATGCACGACTTAGAAGATACTCCTGGGCATTTTTCAATAGGAAGTATTGATGGAAATCTAAGCTACACTCCTAGATTTCCAAATTTGAAACCAACTAGAGTATGTTTTTCGCAGTGGAAAGCAATTATAGACCAAAATAAGGAAGATCTTAAAAACAATATAGAAACTCCAACTCATTTACCTGATACAATTCCTAGTGAATGGAATATGCCTCAGTTTTCTCGAGCAACCTTTAAGATAACTTGCTTCAGAATATTACGTAAATTATATAGAGAAGGAAGTGTTTCATTAAGATCCAGTGTTTTGAGACCAAGCAGTGTTGAACAGAACATGGAGAAGATCTTCTCAGACTTTTGTACGGAGTCTTCTAAAAGATACTTTGATGGACTAAACACGGATTATTCAATGGAAGGTCTTTTGCAGGTTCAAGCTGATACAGAATCTCAGTGGAACTCTGTAGTAGAAGCTATAATGAGGCTTCAAGAGAGCAAGAAGAGCACAACAATCTATTGGGTTTACCCTGTTCCTCCAGAAAGTTATGCTCTGAGCTTATTTAGGTATAACGTGAACCCTTCTTCAGATGATGAAGAGGATGAGGAGAATATTAAGAAAAGCTACTGGAGATCTAAGGAAGGAGAAGTGGGTTACGAAACTAGGTGTATAGAGTCACTAAAGTTCTATAATACCAAAAGTGATGAATCAATAATGAAGATGGAGGTTGATACTAAGGATATGGCCTTAATTGAATTGGCAATGAGGAAGGTTTGTGAGGAAGCTGCTGACTCTTTCTTCGGAGCAATTGAGTGGATCTGGATGTATAAGCTTTCAAATATGGACAATATTAACAAGTATGCAACTTGGGTTCCAGCAGTAACAGGCTTACCTAGGCGAAGACCAATCAGTTCCTTATTAAAATACAAAGGAACAGGAAATATAGTGCAATTCAGAAATTATTGCTTTGCATTCGTTTGGACTCTATGGAAATCAGGAAATGAGCCAGATCTAAGAATTTCAGGAAAGCTATATTCTCCAGGAGAGGGAAGCTTGGAGGAACAGAAGACTCAGCTCGAGAGATGGTGTACTCATGTGGCAAACGAGGCCTACAACTTAGGATATAAACTTTCTGCAGAAAAGAAGAAGCAAGAAGGTATAGTAGATCTTAGACCCAGAGCCGACCCCCAGACCTCTCTCTCTGCAGTTGAGCATGAGAACAAGTCAGAGCAAGAAAGTGCTCAATTGATCGAAGGAGAAACGGTTGTCTTCTCCTTTGGAGATGCATCTTCACAGTGGCGAATGATCCTCTCACAAGTTGAGGTAGATCGAAGACGTAATATTAGAAGAGTCGCTTGGCTTCCAGAGTATTCTGAAATTAAAGAATATTTCCCGGGACCAGTAGAAAGGCGCCATTTTGTGCCCGCCTGCATGCAGATTTTGCAAAAATTAGGTGAAAGGGGACTCTTGGTGTGGGGAACAGTCTCACCAGAGTACCAAGGAGTAGTAATCAGGGAATTTTGTTCAGATGCCTTCATGAATGGGTATGAGCAGAGAGATGACGATTCAAATCCTATTTCTGCACCATATGGAGAAAAGGAGGCGAATAGAGAGTTGCTCATTGAGTTTTTGAAATTCATGCACACAAACAGAATGAACATAAGGAAGTGGATTCTTTTTTACTTGAATGAAAATTTGAATCTTGACTATGCAATAACTTGGGCTATAAATGAGGATAACTGGGGCTATTTGACCGATTATTTTCAACAATCACAACTTCACGAGCCTGAAAACTTTGATCAGCTTTTTGAAGAGGTTAGGGAAAGAGTAAGACAGATGGGAGGTTTTGTGGATGCCTCAGGAGACGATTACTTTTCTAATAGTCCAACTTCTAGAGAAAATTTATGGAAAGCAATCTACAATCAGATGCATATAGATTTATTGCTTGGAAGACAACAAAGAGTTTCAAATCTTCCATTGAATCCTCCAGACATTTGGTTAGGTTCAAAAAGTCCAGAAGAGTTTGTGTCAGATTGTAAAAGAGTAATAACAATGTTGCAAGGGCAAACAAACCCTGATTCACCCTCAAGCAAAGAGCTAACATTAAAGGAGATTCTTACTGCTGTTAGAGTCTTTGGAAATGGTGACAAAGACGATTCTGAAATACTTAATTCATATTGTGATGATGTGTTTCTGCATGTTTCTGACAAAAGAGGGAGTTCGATATTCAAAGGCAGTGGATTTAGTTATCCAGGAGCAATTCTGGAGTTTGAGAGAAATAGGCAGTGGGGAGTTATTGCAAATTTGGCAAATAAATATTCCAAGCTTGAGCAAAGAGATGTAGATGGTAAGATTGGCTCTATTTCGAGGATTTCTCGAATTCCAGGGTTTGTACGGCACACTATATTTCAAGGAAGTTATGATATGGAGGAATTCCAGTCTCAATGTGAAATTGCTCTTCAAACTTTGGCAACTGATATTAATATTCCATCACATCTAAGGGTCGTTTTCCCTGATATACAAACTGGCGAAAATATTGAAGATATTATAAAAGAGTATTGTAGAACTGCTTCTGAATACACTTTCCAAGAGAAGGTCGATCACGCTCTAAGTGAAGATGCAACAGAAGAAGTTGCAATCTTGAATGATTTGGATAGTGTCAGCAGAAAATTCAAACTGAGAAATCCCCTGGGTCTAGACTATTCCAAACGATGGAATAACATTATAGATCTTGCTAAAAAGAGAATTGAAGAAGAAAAGTATTTAAGGATGAATAGAGTGCTTGACATAGATTCTGAGTGGCTTAAGAATACTTATCCAGAGATTTCAGGGAAAGACTTAAAAAATGCTTTTGATTCAAAGGAAAACAACCACCTCGCAAGCTTTGTTTTGGTCTCATACGAGCTTTTCTCAGCCATTATGCTTGGAAAAGAAGGAAATAATGGATCTAAAAAGGACAAATTCCAGTTCATCTCCAGGAAAACTCTACTACAATTCTGTAGAGATGTCTGCTATAAGTATTTTACCGATGAAGCAAGAGGTGACGTAAACTACTCTAGCCAAGATAAAGCAGCCACAGAAAATGCTTTGATCTTTGATATGATCGCAACTAGACCTAGAGTTGGCCCCGACCCGAGAGACCCACTTTACGAGCTCTATCCTGAACAAGGAGAGGAAGTTCCTGAACTCAATAGTTTTAATATGGATCAGTATATCACCTCCAGGTGGGAAATTTACAAAAAAGACTTTGAAAACGATAGTTATAGAGAAAGTCTACGCAAAAATATTATGGATAGTCTTAGCTCTGCCGAAATCAATCTCCTTAATTCTGGAAGCGGAAAACCTCCGCCTATTGGAAATAATATTGTTTGGGCGCCAAGTGCCCCCTATCCCTGGAAACACCACACTGCAAGCAAAACTGCACTGTCAGGGAATATGCATGCCCCACATGGCGGAACCGTTTTGGCGGGGAAAACATTGGAACATATGAAGTCAATTTTCGGAGGAAATATTGCAGATGTTGCAAAGACTACAATTATTCCAGCGATTCCAGAGCCCAATTCTGGAAAGCAAGTTGGTAAGGCGGTTAATCTGAATGGTGACGAGCTTGCTACGAACATTGGAAAAAGTAATCGCATTTTGCCTTTGGGAGATTTTGGAGAGACCGCTAAAGTAAAGAAACTCAAGATTGGAACCAGGGGTGGAAAGCCTATTAAAGTTAGGGAAGTTAATCCTATCGAAGATAAGTTTGATCAGATAGATAGAGAGTATAAGGAATTGGTTTCCAGTGGCTTAATTTCTACAGGAGCTGAAAGTAAAAATGAAGAGAAGAACATTATAAGTGGAATCAAACCTAGGAACAGGAGCAATCCTGATAGAATCTCACAAGAACCAAGGAAGAAAGTTAAGTCTAATCGAAGCAAAGGTGCCCACTTTTCCGATACTTCAATTGCAGATGGTGGCTCACCTGAGAAAAGCTTGCAAGAAAAGGCTATGACCAAGGAAGAACTAGCAAGCTCTAGACTGGCTGATAGGGAATGGACTATCATCTCTCAATTGGGAAAGATTTTACCCGCAAATGAGGGATCCAATTTGGTGGTAGGAATTCCAATTGAAAGGCCAAAAGATTTGTATCCAAAACCAATGGGAAATGCGAGAGGTATGACTGAAGCCTGCTTCTCTGTTATCTCTAATGCAAAATTTAGAGCGATTTCAGGTGCTCGAATTTCTGGGAAAACAAAGGAGGAGAGAAAACAAAATGCTAACTTTTACTGCAGGAAGGCAGCTGAAGCCTATTATGAATCAATAGATGGAGAATTTATTCCACCGAAAGAGTTTGAAAGCCTTCCAGGATTCCATGGGTTATATAGTTCAATCGGGAAATCCAAAGCTGTTAGAGGAAGAGGTGATCGTATCTTTTTAGGAGAAAGCTCTGCAAATCCAATGGGTAAGGAAATCGGTCTGAAACCTTTACATAAGGAATCTGCTAGAATTAGAAGATCATTTGGCCCGATAGTTGGTTCTTTTGGACTAAACGTTCATATGAAAAGCCAGTCTAACTCTTTAGCCAATACTTATAACAAAATTTCTGGAGTAGATTCCACTGTAATAGGTGGATTTGGCATTAAGGGTAAGGCGTCCAAAGTTAAAAGGAGTGTTTTTGCAGATTCCAAGAATAATGTCAGAGAGAGACTCGAGCTGAGTCCTGGAGACGATTTACTGACTGATCCTGACTATTTTAATGATATTAAGCCTAAGACCACTCCTAACAGTTATGTTGAAATGAGGCCATCAAAAGGACTCGGAACGGGTACCCCAAGACCTGGAAGGCCACAAAAAAAAGATAAATTTGGCAATCCAGAGGTTTATTATGTTCATCCAAGACCAGACATAGTGGAAGAAGATAAGATAAAATCTCAGCTTGCTAATCGTCTTAACCAATTTTCGAAAATTAACAAGCCAGAAAATAGAAGTCGCCCAAAGAGTAACTAGTAATTTACGATTTAGAATTACATTGTGTGGAAGCATTTGAATTTCCTCACTAAATCGTCCTGCACAGTATTCCAGCTAGATCTTGTCCCAGGCTGTGTATCCTTATACTGTGTCATTGCATGTAATCACAAGAAACATACGAGTGGATTGGATCGGAAGTCCCTTGGTCTGATTTATTATAGATATTGTACCATCACATCTGGCCAAAATAATACTTGATAATGAGTTATTAACAGTTCTTGGAAATGCTTCGGCTACAGCAATTTCTTGTCCATATTTAACCCTTCTATTTCTAGTAATCGTTTTGGAAAAGTGAATAACAACAGGTTCTGCTGCAAAATATGCAGCAAAAATAGAAGTCTTGATTTCAAGTGGTACGTAGGTTTCAGGACGCATCGCGTTCCCATTATAATTAGAGTTCATAACATCCTCATTTGACGTCATATCCTGTATAAACAGTTTTCTTGTGGCTTGAGGATTTCCCAATGTTAAGTTGGACTGGTTACCAGGATTTGAGCCAAAAAACAGATATTCATAACTATCAATTTGATTCTGATGTGTAATATTTTGCTTTTCTTTTGAATCTTTTTTTTTCTTTTGCCTTCGGATGTACTTTGACCACCAGTACTTCATCTTACTACCATTTTTCTCCTTCTGATTCTCATTGGACTCCTTTTCTGGTCTCAACATATTTTTATTCCCTTCAAACTTGTTTTCAGATTTCTTTTCAGATTTCTTTTCAGATTTCTTTTCTGACTTCTTTTCTGACTTCTTTTCTGACTTCTTTTCTGACTTCTTTTCTGATTTTTCAAAAGTTTCCAGGCTTTCAGAGGATTTAGACTCCATATGTTTAAAATCTCTCCTGTTTGCATAATGATAAACACCAAATCTAATGGCATTACTGGTCAGGCTTGAGACAGAATTTATGAGAAAATCTTTATTATCAAATGGATCCACTGGCTCAGACTCATCAGAAGCCATATGTAATCTATAATAATCATCATCTGATGCCTCCAAATTGCCTAAATTTTTGAAATAGAAGGAAGTTAATTTTTCCTTGTAATTTTGATTTGGTTTAGCAGCTTACCTTTTCCCCATAATGTTTTGGTTCCAAAGTGTATAGGAATTCGAAGACCAGAACAATAGAGTTCTTCACAAATCCAATCAGAAAGAGCAGGCCAAGATCTCTGAATCTGTTTTAATGAACTTTCGTCTTTATCAACATTCTGCCGAAAACCCTTTGTGGAATCATGGAATCAGTTGCTTCTATAAAGCTTTTGCATGCATGTATAACTCACCTCAATTTGAAAAATAAGTAATTGAACAAGTAAAAAAGCAAAGTACATTTCCCCCAAGTATTTTTAAAATAAATTAACTTTAAACCAAATTCATGGTTAGCCTTCTACAAAAATGAATATTGGCCCAGTCCTTCTTTGGCTGAAAAAAGCATTTCGAGACTAAAAAAATGGTCAGCCAAAAACAAAGTGGCGCCAAAATGTGTGGGGAAGATAAATTTTAAGTCAGATAGAGGGAGATTGGAATTTACTTGTTGATAAAAATATAAGGATTAAAAGTTGATTATAGTTTAGTTGTTAGTTTTTACTGAAGTATTTAATTTGTTTATTTAAGACAATACTTTGACTTTCACTGTAGAATTTCAAATGAGCAATATAGGGGAAAAAGTGGAGCTTCATATTTATGATATAAGTAATGGAATGGCATCTCAACTATCCCCGATGCTTTTGGGAAGGACAATTGAAGCTATTTATCATACAGGAGTATTTGTTTATGGATATGAGTACTTTTATGGCGGTGGGATAGTTTGTGTCAGGCCGGAAGAGATTACCAGATTGTATGGATTAAAGCCTATCCGAACATTGACGTTGGGAACCACGAAAAAGACTCAACAAGAACTAAATGGTTATTTGGAATCAATTTCTAATGAATTTACTAGCGATAACTACGATCTTTTGAATCATAACTGTAACCATTTTTCAGATAATATAGTCAAGTTTTTAATAGGAGAAGGTATTCCATCTTATATTTTAGATTTACCAAATGAGGTAATGAGAACTCCTTTTGGTTCAATGATTCTTCCAATGCTACAAAAAGCGCAGAAGAGCCAAGCAATTCGTTCAGTCGCAAATGTTTGGAACACGAACGGCATCAATCCCTCAAACGTGATTAATAAAACTGCAGAGGAGTTCAGCTATTTGAGTTCTGGGTCAAGCTCTACAGGAATCAACATGGAAAGTCATCACTCTAGATCTTCAAGATCTTCAGATAGTACATCCGAGTTTTCTAAGAAGTTGAGCAATGTTTCCAACAAATACGGATGGCAGTGCCAAAGAGTATTAGAAACCCTGGAAACCATACTTTTCAACATTATAAGTAATCCCAATGATTTAAGATACAGAAGTATTAAGTCAACAAGCAATACGCTAAAAAGTGTATTAATGAGCATAGATGAAGGTCTTGAACTGTTATTCTTAATTGGTTTCCGCGAGAAGCAAGCAGAAGATCAGCTCAGATACGAGATACAGCTAAGTCAACCACTGAGTAAAGAAGAAAGAGAGCACTTGGAGGCTCAAATAAACCTGGTCAGACGCACCCTGGGCTCCTTGGGGATGGCAAGTGAGCAAGGAACGCAAGAGTCGGCATGCCCAGAACCTAAAGCGAGCAACGCCCCAAAGTCAGATAGTCCAATTGATTATTTAAAACTATTAGCAGAATTGGAAGAAATGGGATTCGAAGACAAAAAAAGAATACTGCAAGCTCTTCACAAAACTAATGGAGATATCACCCGTACCGTGTCGATTTTACTAGATGGACAGAGCCAATGATGGTGAGAAATAGCGACCTACAAATATGCAGGAATAAAGAGTGCTCCTTCTGCTAGGTTCTAATAATAAGCAAAAACTCCTGGCCAATAAATTTAAAGGCGTTGCAATCATGTCCAGTTTAGTCAAAATAAAGCATTCACTTTCTTAAATTTGTGTTCTTTATAGCTCCGCCTTGTTCGCATTTTTCTATAGCATTAACATTGCCGCCTAATTTGTTTAAACGTGGTACCAGGAATGGGGGGCCATTGTATTTGGCGCCAAGTAGACATGCCCGAGGGATAAAGCAAAAGAAAACGAGAAACAGGCGTAAGAACCAAGTTGTAATTAAATTAGCTAGGAAATAGGAGTCACTAGAAAACATGTTGAATATTCTGAAAGTTGGAGATAACCAGACAATTGCGCAGATAGAGTCTGCGGACGCATCGTTCATTGTTGGAACAGGAGGAAGAACAAGGAGAAAGCTCGCAGCCGTTTCTGGGACCTCCATTACAATTATTCAGGATGATAGCAAGACAGCCAGGGTTGAAATAAATGGAGACGCAGCGTGTCGTGAAAAAGCTTACTTATATCTTAAATATTTAGTTCAGCAGAAGCATGGTCCAGTTACCATTGATGTTACTCCAGATTCAAGAGATGACCTTACAATAGTTAATGTACCAGCTCTCTGCGTTGGGTATATAACAGGAAAGAAAGGTCAAGGATTGAGAGCAATAGAGGAGGATTCTGGGACCTTAATGTTTTTTAGCAGACCAGAGGAAGAGTGTCCCACTGACAGTACCCCCCCAAACAGCGCAGTCCCTATGGGCAATGGCAATGGTCAATCGCAATACATTTTGGCTATATTTGGAGTTGCTAGAAATAGAAGAGCTGCAGAGCTAAGAGTAATGTGTTATATTGAGCAAAAAATTAATGGACATTTTACAAAAGATTTGAAGGCAGAATCACATGACCACATTGAAGGTTTGGCAACAGATATTGTTCATATCGAAACAGAAGACCTTAGCTATGCTGTAGGGAAAGAGGGAAATACAAGGAGAAGACTTTGTGCATCCAGTGGAGCGATTATTGAATATGTAGGAAATTTTGCATTTATTCATGGTGATTTAAGTGAGAGAAAACGCGCCAAAGAGTATTTGGCATGGCTAATTGCCCAAAGAACATCGACTGTCTCTGTTGACACCAGAGCCAGAGAGGATGTAACAGTCGTTTCAATTCCACAAAATGTTATAGGGTATGTAACTGGTGCGAAGGGAAGCTTTTTGAGACGTGTTGAGGATGAAACTGGAACCTTTATATTTATTGATGAAAATAAAGGAAATGTCCTCGAGAGAGTCCTCATATTCTCCAGATCAGCATTTGGACGCCAAAAAGCCAGAGACTTCATTGAACGCAGAATGTATGAAAAGTTATGTGGTTATGCAGACAATAAAAATTATCCACCAAATGGAAATGGGTTCACCGGTCGAAATATGAACGGTATCCGCAAGACCAATGGAATTACCATGAATAATTCACACTTTGATCACCCAGTGAAAGGTAACTTTGGTGCAATTCCAAATGCATTTCTCTCACAACCTGGAATTAGTGGACTTGGGGCTCCGAATATGGGAATAGGAAGAAGATCAAGAACTAGAGGAGCACCAGAGCATCACATTTCCGACAAATCTGCTGGAAAACCCGCTGGACTTTATGGCGGTAATTTAGTTCCTTTCGGTCTGAGTGGTGGCGCCTTATTTTAAGGCTTATGCGACGTGGGGGATATTAACCGATACTTGGACAGACTCGAAAGTAATCACAAGTTCGGTCCAGAAAGGAGTTTCTGTCTATAACAGCACCAGTAGGATTTAGAGGTTGATTTAAAACAACTTGTAAATAAGGGGAACCTATAGATAAGATGGGTTCTTCCAAAATCAGGACGGCAGCAGCAGTAGCAGGAGGTGTGGCAGTAGTTGGTGCCCTTTTGTATTATTTATTCCGAAGTGACTCTTCAGAAAATAAGGACGAGTCCAATACTTTAGTTGAGGCCTCAGTAACCAAAGATATATCAGAGAACACGGTAAAAGAGTCGTTGGATGCTTTTACTAAAGAAGACATGTTGTTGTTGCTTGATGAGATTCTAGAGAGCCAGAATTCTCTTAAGAAAATAATGCGCTCCTTGACTAACGACTTTGTTGCCGACCCCCCAAAATCTCTTCAGGATTGCTATAATAAAGTTAAAGATGCGTCTCCTCAGGATCCATTGGATAAAAGGAAAATTTCTCTTGTGGAATTTGATCGATTGGTAGAACGTTTTTATAATGACGAGGGCATAAGTAGCGCAATAGAAAAGATTATGGGGATCCATGGACCAAGTTCAATAACAGAGCGAGCAGGCAATATTAGTAGTGATCAGCTTATCAAGGTTAATGAGTTCATGTTAAAAGAACTAAGAGAATTTGTAGATCAATACATTTTTATAGCTAATAAAGATCAATTCGATGTTAAAACCCTAACTATTGCCGCACAAGTTTGGGTAGGTTCTAAAGTTGAGAAGCAGTTTAACTTGAGTTCTGACGATATTGAAACTGCTATGCTGCTTCATTCTCAAACTCTTCGTAATGATCCAGATTTTGGACGAATTAGTTTTCAGATGCAGGCTACTATGGAACAGTTGCTTGGTTCTCCTGCGCCAGCCAACCTTCCTTTTTCAATATGATTATATATTAGAAATCCAGTTTTCAAGATTGTCACATTGTTCAGGAATGTAATTGATTACCATTATATCTCCTTGATATATCTCTTTCATTTCATCTACCAATGATTTGGCTTTTATTGCCTATAGTTTGATATGTTCGATTTGGATGTAACTATATTATTCGGAAAAGATCAAATTTCTTATTTTTTAAAGCAAGAGTCAAATTGATCCTCCGAGATCATAGAATAATTTATTAGTCATAACTAGGTTTATTTTTTATTTTGGTAGAGTATTCACTTAGACGCTGACTTCTCTAAGTCCAATTGGATCGTATACTTATAAAGTTAGAAAATTCTAATTATGTTGTTTTATTCTATTTTATTACACTAATCTTGGTGGAGTTTGCTAGATTGAAAGGAAAACAGTATGGAAGATTTAGTATTTAGCTATTAATTAATAACAGAATAATCATTTTTTTTTTCTTTTAATTTATAATGTGGGGAAACAAAACGTGAATAATTTTTTTACATGTACACGTCATTTGTTTATTGAAAAAAAAAATCACTTGCATGCAGACAAATTTTTATTGTGGCATGCAATTGTGTGCAAAATTAATTCAAAGAAATCGCGAGAGAATTTTTCTCCATCGCAAAGTTTGGATTTAGTGAGTATCTTACGAAGATTTGAGCGATAATAAATTAATCTTTCAGTATCATTTGCAAGGCTTGAGGCAGCTTTAATAAAGTCCTTATTATTACTCGCAATGAGTTCCTTCAGGTTTAAATTAGTAAGAATAGACCTTCCAACATTTTGAGAATGGAACGAAGAAATTTTATTACAAATGTCTGAAGAATCTATTTGAGAATTTTCTGATTGATCAATGCTTAAAGTAATTAATGGCACTCCCATAAAAATACATTCAAATGTTGTGGTTGTTCCAGCATATGGGAACGTATCTAAAGAAATATCAATATCATTATAAAGTTCCAGATGAGAGTAGTAAGAACTGCTTAAGGGGATTAACGAAATTCTATGTGGTTGAATGTTGTATTTTGATTTGAAAATTTCAAGATAAAAATTACAACAAGACTGCGAGCTGAATGCTTTGGATTTAAGCAGCAAGCGGCTTTCAGGAACGCTTTTCAGGACTTCTCCCCAAAGGTCTATTGTTAAAGGATGTAATTTTGTAACTCTGTTGAAGGATCCAAAAGTTATAAATCCATTTTTTTTCAGAGGGAGCTCGGAAATGGGTGGGTGTTGAATTTTTGGTAAAGTATAACAAAGAAAGCAATTTGGAAGGTAAAGTAATTTTTCAGAGTATTTTTGTTTTGTGTGAACAGGATCAACTATTTTATCAGTAATACGATAATCAATGTATTTTAATCCAGTTGTATTTGGATATCCAACCCAAGAAATTTGAATTGGAGAGTTTTTTAAAGCAAATAAGCCCAAGCAATTATTGACTGTATGACCACTCAAGTCAAAGAGAATATGGATTTTGTCAGCCCGGATAAGCTTTGAAGCATATTCAATATCTTTCCCATATATGTATCTCCAATTTTCACTAGGAATAATCTCTTTAAAAAAACACGAATAATAGTCATGGTGAGGGGAATTATCATATATGAAAATATTCAATTTGATTTTTGAAGCATCTTCTATATTACAATTTCTTGATGAATTCTTTGAGAAATTTTCAATTAAAAATTTTATAGGAGTTAAAACAAAGAATGCAACTGCATGATGGAAGTATTCTGCGCCAACAAACCCTATATTAATCAATTGTATGTCTGAAGTCGACTCTATATCTGGTATTTCAGTAATAGGAATTAATTCATCAAGACGGTTCTTGGTTTCCTTATGAATTTCAATAAATCTTTCTCCCCACTCCAAAGATAAATCATACATATCTTGGTAATTAATATAATAATCGGAATTGTTTATCCAGATTTGAGACTCGAATACATATGAGTCTGGAATAGAACTTATATCTAAGCAAAGATTCTTTTCAGAATGCTTTAAGTTATTAACAATTGATTCAATGGAATTGTTTCTTACATTTCCAATTAATTTTGGGTTATCTAATGGAATGAAGTAATTCAAAATATATAGTAAGTTCTGGAATGCTAACGTATGGTTAGGATCTAGTTCAAGAGTTGCTAAGAAACAGTTTTTTGCCATCAAAAAGTTCCCACAGTCTCTATAAAGTACTCCAAGATTATTATATACATCTGGAACGCCTTGATTAACTTCTAAACACTTTTTAAAATAATCATATGATTCATCAATCTTACCAATATTACCATATAATGCTGCAATAACATTCAGTGTAGTAATAGAATTTGGATTAATTTTGGAAATCTCCTCATAACACAAAATTGCTTGATCAACAAATCCAAGCCTTCTAAGAATTATCCCAAAGCTATCATAAGCATTAACATTCATAGGATTAAAGTGAATTGAAAGCTTGAAGCACCAAATTGCTTTCTCTTCCTTACCTAATTCATAATATATTATTCCCAAATCGCTATAAACTTCCGAAGATTGTGGAATATATAATATCGCTTTTTTCAAAATGGACTTAACTTGGCTAAATCCGGCATTACTTTTTCTAGCTTCAATTGCTTTACGATAAAGTAATTTACCGAAATAAGATCTGTAATCATCATTAAATGGATTTTTCTCAAGTAATTTCTCCATAATACTAATACTTTTATCAATATTCCCATCGATCTCGAAATCAAGTCTGGATAATGCATATTCAATTTCATAATTAATGCAGTTTTTACTCGATTCAAAACATTCCTGTAATAGATTCTTGCATCTAGAATAAACTTCAGGATTTTTAGAATCATTCATTTTAATACTTGCTAAAGGTGGTTGGTTAAGATCTATTCCATTTAAAGATAATATTGACCTGGCCATACAATGGATAATATTTGGATAAAATAAAAAACATTTTAAAAAATATTGATGAGAATTATTTTCCAAAGATTCTGGCTCGTTCGGTTTGACTAGTATTAAAATGGTCTTTTTGAGACAATTTACCAGACGGTCGATATCTGGATACTTATTTGCTATATAATTTAATGCAAGATAAGCATCATCATAATTTTTTAAAGAAATTTGAACAATTCCAAATGACAAAACTTGCATAATTAATTCATTAATTCTATTATGATTCTTTACTGAGTTTTCATTATCGTTAATTGACTCAATATTAATCATTTTATAACGAATACAATTCTGGATTAGCTCAATTAATAAGGAAGTAATATTATCAAAATTTGCCAATTTAATATTGAGAACTTGAAGCTGGATTTTGGAAAATATCATTCCTATAAAGTAAAACAAGTCTTCCATATCAGATTCTTCAAACTTTTGAGTGTCTGAAAGCTTGCTTAAACAATGATTACAAATGTAATTTCTTAAATTGTTGCATATTGGTTGAAATGATTCAAGATCCTTTAGAAGTTCAATTAAAATTGTGCTCAATGTAATAATATGGTCATCATTCAATAAATATTCTTTAATCCTTTCTATTACCCATTCTTTGAAATTAACTGGACCGTTAAGCTTGGAATTATTACAAAAGCAAAAAATAGTTACATCTTGGTCGATTTCTGGAATTTTATTCGTAATTCCACCATCTTTCAGCATAATTAAGTCTTAAAATCAGTTTTTTTCATTAACATGATATAATTTAAGCTTTCAGATTATTGTAATCAAAAAAAATAGTAATTAAGGCTATTAATATATGTAATTAAAAATACCGCATAAACTTCGAAATTAGACCTTAAAAACGATAAATCTATAAATAGTCTTTCAAAGATTTAAAGTTTAAATTGAACAAATATCTTAAAGATTCCGGAAATACACTAATGATTCCTACTTTTCCAACTTATTATCCAACTTTAATCTATTTTTTGATATCATTCAACGAGCTATTGCAATATGAAGAGGCATACAAGATACTAATAAAAGCAAACAAAGGAATAATAATAAGAATTCTTATATCAATGTCAAGGTAATCTTATACAAGCTAAAATTGCATTTTAACATTATCCAATAATACTTGTTCTTGAAAGCCAATATGAAAAATAAATATACATTAATTGTTTGGCGCCAATATCAGAATTATTTTTTATTAAATACAATTAGAGGTGAAGTGAAAGTGCAGGAAAAATCCTATAAATATATACATAAACCTGTAAAAAGACTTAAGTGAGTGGGATAATTTTCTGTGATGCATTCTTCAGGAGGAAGTCAGGTTTGGGGTAAGTTTTAAAAGGTTGAATTTGACAAAAGTGATCATTGAAAATAACTTATGTTTAGTTGGAAATGTGCCATTTGACGCTACAGAAGACGAATTAAGAGAGGTTATGAATTCAGCTGGCCCTGTTTTGTCGATAAGAATTGTGCATGATAAGGACACTGGATTAAGTCGTGGGTTCTCCTTTTGTGAATATCGTGATATCGAGACTTGTATTATGGCAATTAAGAGCTTGAATGGGTATGAATTAAGAGGAAGATCTATTAGAGTTGATTGGGCAAGCCAGGATATGAGAAGTAGATATAATCATTTAGTTGTAAATAACACATCTGGTACAGCTCCTGTAACAGCAACAACTCAAGGTGGGATTGGTATGGGACAACAAGGAACTGAAGGCTTGCATCATCCGATATCTTTAACAGCACCGAATCACGTTCAGCAAATTCAGGAAGATGGAATATCGATGCCCTCAATCCCCAATAACAATGCAAATTTTGATAATATTTCATCAGAAATTATTCAACTTGTACAAGGAATGACAGTTTCTCAGTTATATTACTTGATAGGACATATGCAAAAGCTTGTTGTACAGAATCCTGAAACTGCTAGAAGCATTTTGCTTGATAATCCTCGATTTTGCTATGCTCTTCTTCACGCCCAGTTTATTTTAGGTATGGTTAATGAACCATTTGTTCCACTTAACCAAGAGCAACTTAACAAAGCAAATGAACTCAGAGCTCAAGCATCAACTCTGAGAAGTGAAGATGCTAATATTAATATAAAGAATTTGGGAGGAGACATTTCTGTTCTTATTGAGGAAATTGCAAACAACCCAAATCCTGCACTACTTCAAGCTTTGGCTTCGATCCAGCCAAATTCTGTTACGCAATGGACTGAAGAAGAAAAATCTAAGATTCTTGCGATCCAACAAGTACTAAAAAGTAGGGGGTTAATTAACTAAAGAGCTTGTTTGTATACTACAAAATCATTATTATAGAAATTAGTAAACATAATGTATTATAATGTATGTTTATCATTATTTCTCCGTTTCTTCGTTTATGTGTTTTTAACTAAATCAAATTCTTATTAAAGGCAAAAAAAAAATCAAATATTTTAATATTTATAGTGGCGCCAATGTTTCATTTTTACTCAAATATGGGAAACAGGATTTCTATTGATGATTCAATATTTGAGCTCAAGTTACAGAAGAAGGAGTTAGAGAGACAATATAATAAGAGGGATAGAGATTCAAAAAATGAGAGGAAGAAGGCTAAGGATGCGATAATTTCTGGGAAGGCAGACCTCTCTAAGTAAGTTGAAAATCACTGCAGTTTAACCATTACAATATTTTATAATTTCTCCGAATTTTTCTTCTATTAGAATTTATGCAGAAAACTCACTGAGAATGCAGGAAGAATGTAAGGAACTTCTAATAATGATTTCTAAACTAGACCGACTCTGCGCCAGACTGGAAAAAGCATCGTCGAAGGAAAAGATTTCAACGCAACTTTTAGACATTATTCCAAGACTGAAAAAGCAACTTTCCGAAGAAGGAGTTATGGGATATTCAAATATGGGCAAGATCAAAGAAATCGGCCAGCTACTTAATACTATCGAAGATTCTCAGCCCGAAACAGTTGGAGAAAATGTGAGCAAAGAAAAATGCATGCATGCAGATGACTCTGTTGAAAGACTGTTGGATGAGCTTGTAAATGAACATGCTATGGAAATTGACCTTGCAATTTCTTCAAAAACCGAAATTACAGAGCTATTACAAGAAAAGTTAGAGTAAAGCTACTGGCAGTTCTAAGTAATTTTTAAAGCTTAAAATATATAAATTTATTATCGATAAATAAAAAAATTTAGTTTAACTTCTATACTTTATTCGCAAACCTATCATTTAACCTCCTCGGATTATTGTCGAAATGATATTAATAATTTTTAAATATAGTTTGTCCACATGAAACTTTAAAAAAAATTGAAACATTGTAAATTTTGAAAATTCAATGTTGTTTGGGTAAATATAGAGTAATCAATATAGGAATAGCTTTAGAATTAGAATAATGAAAGAAGTTAAACATTATTAATTTGGGGTTGGCAGAAATTTTAATGGTAACTTCATACTTGAGGCTAATTTTGTGTGCATATATATTTTTTTTAAATTACTGAATAGGTGCCGGCAATAATAAGAGGGGAAACCAAACGACATTGCTAAACAATTAAAAATCCAATTTTCTTTTTCAAGGAAATTGTGGATATTAATTAATTAGTTAGTAATTACAAATATTAATAAGCAATTATTTTATTTATATCTGTCTATTTCATAGAGTTAATACTTTGGTAGGGTAAATTTTGAAGGACTAACATAGTAGGCAGGAATCTGGTTTTAGTAGTTCTGGAAGGTTTAACATGCTAATATGAAACAAGATTTAGCATTTGTAAAAAAGATAAAGATCGAAAAGAAATGTAATAAAGTGGATAATTTAAACATTAAGTGTAGTCCAGACACTAATATCGAAAATAAAGCCAATTATATGAACACAGAAAATTATCCATCATTGTTTGACGCCTCCGATAGAGAAGATGAGGAGCTTAATAGAGGATTTAAACGTTTGGTTCGAAGAAAGAGGAGTGTCAGAAATCTCTCTGATTCATCCAGCGTATCCTCTTCGTCTATTGGATCAGTCGGAAGAAGCGACTTTACAGACTTAGAAAATAGCTCTCAAGATGATGAAACTTTGGAAGAAAAGGAAGCAAAGAGGCTAAGGGAATTAATGAAAAGAGAGGATGACGCTTTATCTTTCTGTTTGGACATCTCTTCTAAGATGAAGGAGGGGATTGTTGACTTTTTTGTAGGAAATGGCGCAGACTACGAAGCCAAAAAGCAAATTACTGATAATATTAAGAATGGGCATTGTAATATTAGCAGCCTTACAGAAGAGTTAAGAAAAGGCGAAATATTTGAGTATATCAACTCTTTTGGAGATACCAGATTAAAGGAATACCAAATAGTTGGAGTTTCATGGCTTTTAGCATTGCATCAGAATTCATATAATGGCATCCTTGCAGATGAAATGGGGTTAGGTAAGACTGCTCAAACTTGTGTTTGGCTACAGTACCTATTTGACTCCGGTAAGTTGGTAAAACCTGTAATCATTACTTGTCCAGCTTCCTTATTAGATAACTGGACAAGGGAAGTATCTATTTGGGCTCCAAGACTTAAAGCTGTAAAGTATCATGGATCTCAAAAAGAAAGACGTCAAATTGCTGATCAACTCTTTGAGGAGTACGAGGAAGCCAGAGTGGATGTAATTATCACCACTTTCCAAATGCTCAGTAACAAGATGGACATTAATATGGCTTTCAAGCATTTTGAATTTTCATATATGATAGTAGATGAGGCTCATAATATAAAGAACTCTGCTTCACAAAGGTACAAATCCATGAGTAGGAAGATCCAGTCTGAGAGAAAGCTATTGCTGACTGGCACTCCAATCTCCAACTCTATTTCGGAGCTTAGTAATATGCTCATCTTCCTGATGCCAGAGTTATTCAATTCTGATCTACTTGAGGATGCGTACAATAGCTATAAGCGCCAGATTTCAAGCAGAGAAAAGCGTGAAGAAGCTAACTCTGAGGTATTATTCCTCCAACAGATTATTGCTCCCTTTGTACTTAGAAGGTCTAAGCAGGATGTACTGTCCTGCTTACCTAAGAAGCACACCTTTATTGAATTCTGTGAGCTAACAACGATACAAAAGAAACAGTATAATAATGAGATAGGACGTATATATATGGAAAAGGACTCAGTGAATAATTCAAAAGACTCAAATATGCTTGATAAGTCCTACCAAGAATCCTCAGATGAGAAACTAATTAACTTAATTGAAAGAAAGATCCAAGATAAGGTAAACACCCACTTTGGAGATTCAACTTCTGCTGAGAATGAAAAAGAATCTGAAGATGGTAGCCTTGACTCAAATGATCTAACAACAGGTTTAAAAGATTACGATCAAGATCAAGAGCAAGACGAACAAGCAAATTCTCGTGAAGAGACAGGAAAACACCACTACGACCCAAGGTACGTAAATTCGATCATATTCAGGATGAGAAGGATTTGCAACCATACACTGTTACACCAGGGGCACTACACTAACAAACAAATTGAGGAGCTGGTGGACTATTTGTCAGATAACGTGGATGAATTTAGAGGATATCCTAGAATTAAGGTAGAGCAGCATATTACTCAGCTCTGTGATTATGAGATTCACCAGCTTGTTTCTAGGCTGCTAACTGTGAAGAACTCCCCATTACTGGAGAGATTCAGAATTGAGGATGACCTAATTATTAATGGGAGCTGTAAGCTAATTAAAATGAACGAAATAATTCAAAGCACAGTAATTGAGAATAAGGAAAAGTGCCTTATTTTTTGTCACCATACAATGCTACTCGATATTATTGAAGAGTATATAAAGATTAAGTATAACATCCTTGACTTCTACTTAAGATTGGACGGGACTACTCCCATACTAGAAAGACAAAATATGATAGAGAAGTTTCAAACTACTCAGGTACCGTTATTTCTATTGTCGACAAAAGCAGCTGGACAAGGACTGAATCTTACAGTTGCTTCGTCTGTTATTATGATGGACCTTGATTACAACCCCCAAATTGAGAAACAAGCAGAGGATAGAGTTCACAGAATAGGCCAAAGCAAGCAAGTGAAAATCTTTAAGTTGGTTTGCAAGAATACCATAGAAGAAAATATCTTTAATTGTTGTCAATCCAAGCTTACTTTAGACAACGCATTTGGAGGGAAGAATCAAAGACAGATTTAACTTCTCCCTATTTCAATAGGCAATAGCTTATCTTCTGTATCGTCGCCAAAAATAATAGTAGTGCTATTTTCAACACTTTGCTGATCATTTTCTTCTAATAGTATTTCTCCTGAATCTGTTAAATACTCATATTCGAGGTTATGGATATCCTCGTCGAGCAAAAGGGAGGAAATTTCTGACTTGACGTGACTAGACAACATTAAGTGGTTTTCTATGAATTCCTTAATGGTTGGGAATCTTCTGTATAAGATTCCCACCATTTCCAAAAGTGCAAAATAATCTGAAGTATCAACCGGCTTGTCAATATCTGCACCCTTCTTGCCAAAAAGATCTTTCTTTGCTTCAATCTCGTCTTTATCCGTTGAAATATTTTTCAAAGCTTCTTGGGAGTCCATATAAGCCTTAACTAACACATTAATTTCCTCCTGCTTTTTCTTTATTATCTTAATCAGATTCTTCCTATCATTCAACATCTTCTCAGTTAAGTAAATACAGTTCACACACTCGTCCTCACTCTTCAACAACATGTCCCGTTCTTTTGGAACAAAAATCTCAGGATCCATTTTGTCCTTAAAACTAAGGTCTTCTTTTGAGTAAATACCTCTGTTTCCCGCGCAATTCAGAATTGCATGTAGTATGCATGCATGAGTTTGTTTATTGAGAACAAACCCACTATAGTAATGAGCTTTGAATCTTTTATTAATTTGATTGAGGATATTAGTGTTTTTTAGAGCTCCGAATCTGAACAACAAGACAGAAATAACATCAGAGATTAGTGAGCAGGAGTCCTTGTTAAGTTGAGTTTTAAGTTTTTCATCAAGAAGTTTTATGCTTTGAATAAAAGAGTTTGGGATTTCAAAGTCCGGATTTTTAATATTGAATGCAATAAGAGAAATTATTACTTGAGCTAAAGTTGTCATAGTGTTGAAAACATGGGAATTTTTATTATTCTGCATGTTTTCATCTTCGTTGTTAGTTCCATAAGCTTTAATTAAGTTCAGAAGTAAAGTATTATGTTCAGATTCCAAGGCTTCTAACATATCCGTGATCATAGGTCTTCCAAGGTCTATCAATTTTCCAAAAACTTCCTTTTGTGAGGAATTTGATAAATTTAGTGTCTTATCTGTATCAATTTGTTCATTTTCCCATATTTTATTAACCACTGATGTAATATCATTAATTTTGATACCCTTGTTAATTGAAAAATACAAACCGTTCAAAATTAGAACTTGTAATATCTGAATACATCTGAATAGTCTGTAATGAAATATCTGTGTTAAATTAAGAGTAGTTTCATTTTCTTGAGAGCTTTGTGAACCATTTTCAATGGCTAATTGGATTTCTAATCTTAAGAAAACTGATTTATTGTATAAGCGTTGGAACTCTGTAATAGGGAACCAAAAACAAAATGAAATAAAATCTTTGAAAATTTTATCTTGAGAAGAACCTAGTTTGTCTAGAGAAAATGAACCAAGGTTTTGTTGGTTATTTACCAATGACTTAAATACGCAATCATCTCTTGAAATAAGCAGGCTAAAAGAAAAGGTTTTTGGAATAATAACAACTCCAAACCATTCTAGAAGACTATTCTCCATTTGGTTCATGTACTTTTCTTTAAGCTCTTGAATTTGCTTAGCATGCTGTTCAATTTCAGATGACTTATTCTCAGTAATGTAATCTATTGTAGGCTTGTAATCTGAAATTATCTTGTTAAAGCCAAACCAAAGAGCAGGAGTTATGCCAGAAGACAAAACCATAGAGCACCATTCTGGGTTAATAACTGTATTCTGGTCTTGGAAAGTCTGTAAAAACTGTATTACCTTTTCTAAAAGTCCAAACTTTGTCAAAACTGGGCTAGCAATCATAATATTTAAAATATCCCTCATTTTCTCAGTCATATTTAATGAGTTTTCAGTGCTCATTGCTTGGGTGTAAGAATAGGAAATTTCAACTACTCTTAATATAATAGATGCAAGAATTACATTCTGTTCGTTTCCTATTAAACTTTCAACACCCTGTACCACGTCAACATTATACATTTCGTTGTTATAAAAACTGTATTCTAGAAATAACAAGCAAAATCCAATTAAATCCGTTAAAATGTCCAGAAATACTTGTGTTTCATTACTCGTCTCTACAATAAACTTTAAGCAATTTTTTGATTTTGTTATGTGAAATATTATCTCTACGGAGATTTGTAGAATCTCAAGATTAGAGTATATAGCTGAACCGAAATCTGTAATTATCAGAAACTCATTGATTATGTTATCAGAGTTAATAAACCCTTTGTGGGGTCCATCATTTTTAATAAATTGTTGAGTTTCTTCCTGAATTATATTCAAAATCTTTGAAACAGAGCCATTATAAGTGATCATCTTCTGTACTTCTGAATTTGACTTAGTTAAAAGCATTAATAGCTCAAGAGAGTTCTGCAAGTAAGAACTACGATTGTCCAAACCATCCATAATAAGTTCCAAAAGTAATCCCATGCAATCTCCTTGAGAAAGAATTATTTGATCTAGTTTAAAGCTTCCCAATCCACTTTTTTGAATTATACTAAGAATCTTCACAATATCATACTTAATATAAATATCATCCTCGTCATAATTTATGTGTTTCAAAGTTTCAAGTAACTGGGTACCTCCCTTACTTACATTTGCAACTTCCTCAATAATCTTTGCGTTTTCAACCTCTATAAAATTTTCCTGAGTGGGGAAAGGACTTGGGAAATCACAGCAACTTATAAACTTAGAAGTGCTTTTGTTATCATTTATCATCTTTATTATTAATTGAAGTATATTTGAGAGGATTTTCTTGTTAATATCATTTCCCATCCAGCTTATTACCCAAAACACTAACTGTACCCACTCTCTCTGCAAAATTAGAGCATTTCTATTTTTTTCTCCAAATTCCACTAGAGAATTAATCCCCAACTCGACCTTTTCAGTCTTATTTGAGGTAATTGAATTCCTTACATCAGCTATAATATAGTCAACATCCAGTGAGGCATCCAGAAGAGAAACTGAATTTAGCACCTTTTCGTTGACTTTTCTCAGTAGAGAAAATGCCATCTTAGTTACAATTGGTAATCAAAGTTGTAGAATCCAATTTGACTTGTTTCTCATTTCAACACTATTAATTTATCTTGAAGAAAAATTCCTGGTAATTGGCGCGCAAATTAATAAAATAAAAACAGAAAATAATTGTATTTAGAATATAAAGATAAACAAGTCAGGAAATAATATTTATCAAATGGAATTAAATAATGCAGAGAGGTGTTTCTAAAATCAAGAGCTTTTGAGATTTGAATTTTTAATTTGGTCGTTGTGATGTGGGCTTTTGCTCAGAAAGCTTCCAATTTAAAAATCTTGAAACCCCATCCTTTGGTCCTGAATAGATCAAGTACATATGGAATTCATTATTTGAAGGTTTTTTCAACCTCAGTTAGAAGAAAGAGAGCTTTTCTCCTCTCAGAGTCTAAATTTATAGGAGGAAATTGCATGCATGCAATGCCATTATCAACCTTTACAAATAAAAACCTTCCAAAAGAAAACGTACTCGTGAATATACTCAAGAAAAGTAGATTTATTCAGGAAAAGGACTCAAAAAACATTGAAATCCTCACCAAATATTTATGGCCAAAGAATAAAGAATATAAAAGAAGAATCATTTTTTCAATATTAAGTTTAGGTGTTGCTAAGCTTGCTACAATTCAAGTTCCTCTATTGCTTTCAAAACTTATCGACAATGTAGGAGTTATTAGTTCCTCAAATCTTTCTGTATCTCTTACTAATAAACTCAATGTTTTATTCCTAATTAGTTCTTATGGTATCGCAAGAATCTCTTCTTCAGGATTTAATGAGCTTAGAAACGCACTCTTTTCTGAAGTTAGTCAGTCTGCATGTAAAGATTTATCCTTAAAAGCTTTTTACCACTTCCACAATGTTAGTAATTTGAGCTTTATCCAAAGCCATAGATCTGGAGAACTCTTAACTATAATAACTAGAGGGTTTAAGTCCGTATCTAAATTACTCAATATTATGATATTTCAGATAATTCCCACTACTGCAGAATTCCTCATGGTTTTAGGTATTCTTCTTCATAAAGTTGGTTCTGAGGTTGCACTGATCACTTTAGCCACAATGGTAGCTTATATGGATTTTACTAGAAGAATTACTCACAAAAGAACTATTTACAGGAAAAACATGAACACCTCCGAACAAAAGTCGAATGGTCTTTTAAGTGACTCTCTAATCAATGCAGAAACTCTCAAATATCTTAATAATGAAAAGCATATTTATGATCTATATTCAAAATACCAGGAAATATATAAGAATTCCAATGTTAAAGTCCAAACGTCCCTGGCATTTTTGAATTTTGGCCAGAATTTTATATTTACAGGAGGTCTTTTATCAGCAATGTTGATAACTACAAATAAGGTTTTAACAGGAATGTTACCTATTGGTTCTATAGTACTGGTAACTTCACTTTTATTCCAACTTGCTATTCCTTTAAACTTTATTGGTATGATTTACAGAGAGACTAAATTAACACTGATTGACCTAAGCAAGTTAAATGAGTATTTAACTATAAAGCCAAAAAATTCTTCAAATTCTCAAAAAGGTCAAATTAAAAAACTGAATCCAAACATTAATGTTTTAGATTTATACAGAGAAATGATCCCTAACGAAACTGACTCAAATTCTGAAAATAATTCTATTAAAATAGAAAATCTTTCTTTTGGTTTCCCATCTACTTTTGAAAATGAACACACATATATTGAAACGTCAGACGCTTCAGATGATCTTGTTGTTAACAATCTTTCTCTTAGCATTCCATTAGGAAAGAGAATGGGGCTTGTTGGATCTTCTGGTAGTGGAAAAACAACTTTAGCAAAGTTGATCTATAGAATATTTGAGCCAAACTCTGGAAATATTCGAATATTTGGAAAAGAAATTGAAGATTATGAAATCCATGAATATAGAAATTGCTTTGCAGTACTTCCTCAAGAAGTTTTACTTCTTAATATGAGCATTATTGACAATTTAAAGATTGCAAATAGCAACACAACTTTGGATGAAATTAAATCAGCCTGCAAACTTGCTGGAGTTCATGAAAACATTTTGAAAATGAAGAATGGATATGAAACCATTGTAGGTGAAAGAGGATGTAGCTTATCAGGAGGTGAAAAGCAAAGGTTAGGTTTTGCTAGGATGCTTATTAAAAAGTCTCCTATTTGGATTCTAGATGAACCTACGAGTGCTTTAGATCTGATTAACCACAACTTCATAGTAAAAATGCTTTCATTCCTTCATGGCCATTCAGTTTCAACTTCTAATTCTGCAAATATAAGTGATAAGGACGATTTGAGATCCAAGTATAAGGATATATTTAGTCTTATACCTTACGTTAATGATAAGAAAGAAATTGAAAGCATTGTGAAGCTTATTGATGATATTGTTAAACTACCATTAACTATCATAGTAATAGCTCATAGACTTTCCAGCGTCCGAAACTTTGATTCAATAGCATATTTGGAGGAAGGGAGCGTCAAAGAAGTTGGAAATCATGACCAACTTATTGAAAATAAAATGCAATACTACCAGCTTTGGAACAAGCAACATATTGACAGCATACTAAAGTAGTATATTCATAGTTTAATTTCTAACCTAATTAATTATCAAGTTTGTATATTCTTTCCAGAGCTTTTATAAAGACTTGCTTACTGGATATCTTGATTAATGGGATATTCTTACAAAATTTTTTTGGAGCCTTACTTTGTGTAGATTTACAAATATCTATATTTACTTTTACTAGAGGAGCTTTAAATGGTCTTACAAGGTTTTTCTTAATGAAAGAATGTTTGTTATCATCATAGTTTTCTGATGATTTTGGAGTAGCAGTCTTATTTGAAATACCTTTTGAGACTGATGATGTATATGCATCCGCATCCTCATCTATTTCTAGCTCTGCCTCCTCAATTGTCTCCTCTTCATTTACAAGCTGTATTAAATGTCCTGGAAAGCTAACTTTTGAAATATTTATTTTCTGAACATGCGAAGAAAAAGATTCTACAATGTCTCCTTTACATCCGTTTTCATCAATTTTATACAAAGAAATTTTGTTAATCCCTTTAACATTATCTATTACCACCACTCCGTCATGCCAAGTTTTTGTCTTCTGAGTCTTTTGTCGTGTATAAAGTACCTCGAATTGTTTCTTCATGGTTAATTTACAATTTATTTTCGCCAAGATATATAACTATTAATATATTATTGAGATAAATAATTTATATCTTAGCCTGTATTAACCTGAACTGTCCTAGACAGTAATATAAATGCCTATGAAAAACAGCCATAAAATTGTAATAATCCTTATTCAAGCTTTATACTTTGCAAATAAATACTAATACTCTATCAATTGGGCTTAAAAAAAAGGTTGATACCATAAGATTTCTCTGAAGTCAAATTCCCCGAAATATTGATATTTGTGATCCCCAATACTTTTATTAAATTTTTTTTTTTATTTTTATAATCCGTAAAAAAATAATTTAAATTATGTGGGGAATTGGCACTTGCATGCATGCAACACTCCGGCATTATATTTGAATATTCATTTTTTATTGAATAATAATTTAAAATTTTGTATTTAAGAAAAATATTAAGGTCATAACTAAGCACGGGATCATTCACTATTGTATTAATGAGCCCGAATTTTAATAAATAGATTTTTTATTTATTATATTTTAATATAACTTAAAATCCAATATATATTAATAGTAATAATTCATGCACACAGTGAATTAGTAAGGGTAAATAACTATATTTTTAGTTTAATTGAAAAAAAAATTGCTAAAACTGAAACTGCAAATTGAGTTTGGTATTAATATCAAGATGAGCGACCATTTCACAAAATTCTTCATAAGAAATGAGCCCATCTCCATCTTTATCAGCTTGAATTATGCACCTATCAACTAATTGTTGAAGCTATAATAAAGATTTAAGTTGGAATACTTTGGGAATACTAATCATAATAAACCGAAACTTACTTGTAAATCCTCCAAATTATCTCCAACCATCATCTTCATAACTTTAAAAAGCTCCCCATTTGAAATCCAGCCATCACTATTCACGTCATAAATATCAAAAGCAAACTTCATCTTCTCTTCTGGATTACTTCCAACAGCTAGCCTAGCAAGACCTATAATGAATTCAACAAATGATACTTTACCGTCCTTATTAGTGTCAAAAATCGAAATCACACGTTTTACCAATGGATTATCCGCAATCTCTGGCATTTCAAAAAGTTCGTGTGGGTCAAGCTCTCCGTTCTGGTTAGTATCTAATGCTTTGAATCTAGAGTATATACGAATAATATCTCTTCTAGTAAAGCTTGCAGCGTGTACTAGCTCAAGTTTTTCCTGTTCTGAAATACCACTTGATTCATTTCTAAACATTAGTTTGGTGATCAATTTTGTACAAAAAAACTAATAGAAAACCTACCCCATTTCTTTTTTAATGGCTCCTTGCTTAAAGCTTTACCTGGGAAGATCTTTGATTACTTTTTACTTGGATCCAATATTTAATGTATTTTCTTGATTATATATTTAACTAGTCGGAAAAGCGCTCTAACGTACGGCATGTCTATAGTACAAATACAAAAAATTGCAGATATATTAAATATTGGGAAAAAATATTGCAATATTTTTTTTTTTGATAAGATTAGAACTACCTAATATAATAATATAACAGACTAAAGAGAGCCATCTTCAATTTTACTAGACCCTTGTTTTGAACTTAATAATAAACTACTTTCTTCTGCTGTTTTTGGTTGACAATCCACAACCACATTGGCGTTCACATTAGATACAGTATTGGATCCGTTTGTGTGTTCATTATTTTGAATACCACTCTCAGGTTTCCGAGAGTGTTCAAAGTTTATTCCATCACCTACCTGGTTTCCAATAGGGAGAATCCACAAAAATGGGTTTGAACCAAATACTTGTTTAAATGAATGCATATAACCTTTAAACCATATATTAGTATAGGAAGTGCTCCTAGACTTTTCACAAAATTCAATAGTTGTCATAGAATTAAAAACTAGCCATAAATGAAAGAAAAAGAAAGAAAATAATATGACTACCAAAAATGCTGATAAAATTTCAGCCAACAAAAGTGCAACAATGTCTCCAAATTGAATAGTTGTCATATTAAGGCTTTTATTTAAGGTAGGAGCCAATGTAATGGTAATAAATGTACATGAAATGGCAGAGTATAATATCAGAAGGAGTAGGTGTTTATGGTTTCCCCAGCCTACACAGTTGCTGATCCAGGGGCAGTGGTGATCCATTTTGAGAACGCAAGTCCTGCATACTCTACAATGGTGAGTTCTATCAGGCTTATATTTTGCGCACCACTTACAATATCTCCTTTCTCCATTACTCTTAAACTCCTTTGATTTTAAATCGCTTTGTAATCCTCCTTCCGTAGCTTTAATACTCCATTCGGGAGTATTGGGAATCTCCCCAGGTTTTGTTAAGATACTAAGGACAAAGCAAATGAGTGTCATGAGTACAAATATATTAAAAATGACCACTTGAATAATACCAGCTTCGCTATTTTCCTGAATTAAAGGAATAATATGGTAAAATGTATAAATCAGATATAAGCACATTATAATCACCACTACAAAGATGACAGGGAGCACAGTGAGTACTTTCCTCCTAAATTTATTATATCCATTTGAATGGTCTAGCAGAATATCATCTGTACCAGCCATATTTGTTGATTTAATCATCTATATTTTTAGATCTTTTTCTGTCAGACTTTTTCCTTCAAGTATAGTTGATTAATCTTCTAAAACACAATCCATATATGCAAATTACCCTACTAAAAATTTCCCCGATTTATATTTTTTTTTCAACCTCCATTCACTTACATGTAATATTTCTTAGATGGTAGACACATTCCTGTATATTTAAAGGCTCCCTAAACTATTATTTCTGCACCCCTATATACCGCCACGTTTTTGGCGGGAACTTGAGGTCACTAAAAGTGGCAAGGCAAGTATTAATCAAGAAAAAACCTGATAATTTAATTAACAAAGAAGGCGAATGTTATACAACTGAGATAAAATAGCGAATGGGATTTTGAGGGGTTTCCTGAGCCTCTTTGGATTCTGTTCACTACACGACGATACATGTGTGTATTTGGAATTTTGAGCTTACGAGCAAAATAAAGCTGGCCAGATCATCTATATAGTATCATTAGGAGTAAAGTTCATGAAAAGTGTTTCTAGGGTCATGTTAAATCAAGAAGCTTTTGACTCTCTCAAAATACCAGAATATTGTTCTAGACGTCGCAACTTTAAGGAAGACCGGGGACTTGAAAATTCAAAATTGCATGCATTAACTGATGAATGTTGGGACTCCCCGAGAATAACCCCAAACTTTGGTGATGAAAATAACCATATATTGCTGAATCGGACATTAAGTAGGGTACCTAGAATTTATTCATTAGCTGAAGGTGGTTTGGAAGATTTTGAGAATAAATCTAAGGCTGTAAAGCTTCTTGAGACTGGAAGTGAGTCATCAAGTATTGATTCAGAAACCAGAATTCACACAGAGTGCATTGAAGCCAATAATGATAACTATGATTATGAAGACGATGATGACGCATTAACTCCGCTTGTATCTTCTGCTGCCAGATACAGGCTCTATGATATTGACTGGGATGAAAAATCGAGGCTGAAGAAAGACGAAGAAATCGGTAATAACTATGAAATACAAGAAGATATCAAATTAAAAGATGCTGAATTTTGTCTTCTGGATTCCACAGGAATAAAAGGTCCAAAGGAATTCGAAATTCAGCAAGGTAAAGTTATTATTTCGAAAGATGGAGATTTCAGTTTTGAATTCTCTAACAGAAAAAAACTTTTCACTGTCAAAGGAGGAGGATGCTTTGTTGTAGTTAGTGATGTCATTGATAATGCAAGAACGGTCTCTACCGATCAATCATTTGAATCAACTGAAATGGCTAAGCAAGACTATAATGAAAGTAAATATCACGTTAGTGAGCTTCCACAACAACATTTGAAAAGATATGTTTATGGGACTCATCTTTGCGAAACTATCAAATCGTTCATTCCAAAGGTAAAGCTTAAAGTTCCACAAGAAGGAACTTATTTTTTGATGTCTAATCATTCAACTTTTGCTGATTTTCGAGCTGAATTTATCTCAAGCCTATCAGACCCAGTTCTTTCTGCTCATCTTACTAATTATCAATCAACCATTATATTTACCACAAGAAGTGGTAAGAAAGTAGAATTTGACAAACTCATTCTTGATAAAATGGGAGTTTATGAAGAGGTTGACCAGGCCTTTGAGGAAATTAAGTACAATGACTACTTAATTAAGAAATCTCATGAGGTTTCAGAATGCGGAATTAAATGGTCAACTATTATCAAAATCTGGAGGCTGATACTCGATAGGCTTCTTGACTGCAAAAATTTAGAACTAAAAGGGCTTAAAGCCTACTCTGAATCTATTATGAACTCTGATGTAGATTTATCCCTTGTAAGAAACTCTTTTATTGAAGAAATTTGCATGATGGATTGGCATATAAAAAAGAGTATCTTTGAGAATATATTCCCAATTCAAGTTGGGAATTTCTGAATTAAATGCCTAATCAAATATAGATTTTAGTTACTTAGAAGTGAACCCCTTTAACGATCTTAATGAACTCGCAATATCATTGTATTTGAATAAATGCTTGTTTAAACCATTATTAACCATTCCAAAACGAATAATCGCCAATATGTCATGATATGGGATTTGCTCACTATGATCACTTACAAAATTGTGAGAACTATCATCTGAATTAATATTCTTGTAAAAATTTGTCAAGTTGCTTTGGTTAAATGATTTGAGATGTTTTTGGACTTTCTTTTCTGAAAATCTCAACTTTGATTCAATTGATGCCATGTATTCCAAAATTATAATAAACATTGAAAATGACTCTTTATATTGAGAATTGTAAATTTCTCTTTTCTCATAAAACTCTAGCACCTTATTAAAGTATGTATCTGTCTTTTCAATTTCATTGGTAAAAAGTTTAAATGAGAAACAGTTCATGTTTCCTAATACATTTTCCTCTCCTTCCTCCTCTTCTTCAGAATCTAGCTGATTTTCAACTTGAGCAATGTTGTAATGAAAGATGCTTTTGATAGTTAATATAAAATATAAGGTTGAAACAGAATTATAAAGAAAGATTTCTAGGTCAATACAAGGAATCGCAGGTATTGTCTCCTTGTTATAAAGCTCAAAGTTAGATATTAATAATGATACATTCCTGAATATCATGTCAATACTTTTTTTCATTTTGGTTAAAAATTTATATGGGAGAAACATAAAGATATTTTTAATGTGGCTGAAGTTTACGAAATGGCTGCATCTTATTTTCTTATTCTCTGACAATTCTTCAATAATGTTTGATAGAATCTGGTTAAATTCCTTGACTTTACTCTGGAAATAACTATTTACAAGATCCTCTTGGATCTCACTTAAAGCATTAATTATATTTGATGCACAAATAAAGCAATATATCTGTTTGTTACTCAATACTGATCCTCTAAGAAATTTGATGAGCATTTCATTTTCTTCATCGGTAGAAATCTCCCCATTATTGGTATTTTTTAAATAGCTTGCCTTTGTATTATTCCCAATACTCAAACAATATTGAGTCATGATAAAAAATAAGTACTTGACAGCATCAACAATCCACCCATCACTTTTTAATAGCCCTTCCTCTATTATCCCCTTGATATTACTAGTTATGCAATAAGCAGTATAATATAAAATATAATTCTCTTCATATTTTGAACACCAAATGAGAAATGACGAAAGGAATTTTCCCGCCTTACATGCATGTATGTGCAAGTTGCCCTCAGAGTTGTCAGATTTTGCAGAATCTTGATTGGCAAGAAAGTGTATATCTAATAGTAACAAGTAAGTAAAACTAGTGATGTGAATAATTGATACAAGTTCCATGTTTTGACTTAAATATGTAGAAAGATCTCCTGATTGTTTAAATGAACTGTCCATTATATTTGCTGCATCCTGAAAAATTTCCAGAATTTCACTAATTAAAATTAGCTGCATATTCCTATCTGCATGCATTGTACAACATGTTTCGCATAAAACTGGGAAAAGAAGAGAAAAATATGAAAAATCATAAATTTCATTTTGAAGATGAAGAATTTTGTGAATATGGTTAATAATCTTGAATGTACCTTCTTTTGACGTTGAAAATAAAAGTGGAAAAGTGACAAATAGTTTCTGAAGAATTTCAACAGAATATCCTTCATTGGAGATCATCAACTTTGTGTAACAACCATCTTTGTCTTTGAAGATATTATTTTCTTTATTTTTGATATATTCTGATGTAATCTTATTGTTATTCAATTTACTTCCAAAAGTTTGTTTTGTAGAGGGTTTAACTCCCAAAATTCGAATCAAAATCACGTATTCAATTATATCAGTGAGAATTTCCTTTTCGATTAACTGTTCCATTAATTTTTTCGAGCTTACTATCAACTTCAAGGTCAAATGTAAAAATTTGATGGCCAATCCTATACGTATATACTGCTCCTCTTTAAGGATTATTTCATCACTACATGAGTTTTTATCTAAATAAAAGGTAAAAAGTAAATTTTCAATTAAAAATAGTTGCTTTACAACCAAGATTTCTGTTAATACTATTGAAAAATCATTTCCATGCGAAATAAGTTCTTCAGTCATTGAAAGTACCAAATTGATATTTAAATTCAGGTTCTCGAAACTATGGTCTTTTGCTGATTTAGAATATATTTCCATGCTAGATTCAATAAGCTGTTTATTTAGTTCCTTTTGAGTGTTTCCATCTTGTTTATCTACTAATAATTTTGTCGATTGAAAGAAATCTAAAGTTGTTTTAAGCATTTCATCCGTACTTTCTTGTAAGACTAAAAATATAGATGTAGTAAGCTCAATTAATTTTGAAATTACAGTATTGAATTCTTGAGTATATTTTCCTTCGTGTAATATTTCTTTATTTTGTTCAATATCATGAATTGTTTTTTTGACGTTCAACAATGTATCAATAAAAGAATAAATTTGTCGAATATAATCTCCAAAATCTTCTTCAAATAGAGCCAATAACCTTACTACATCAGAAATCAAAAGTATTAACAATCTTAAAAGCAAGTAAAAGCAGTTCATATTACTTAATACAAATTTTATCGTATTTTCGTTTTTAATTGAAAATAATTTGGTAATTTCTTTTAAAGAAATTTCCTGGTATTTGTCCACTACTCTCTTTTTATTATTAGTCCTCAAAATATCAAATCCATCCTCATGTTCATATCTAGCATCATTATATTCATCATTTTGAGAATTAATACTTATAAATATTTCATAATCTATAAGTAACTTTTTCTCTAATAACTTAATATTATATTTATTCCCATTCAAGTACTTATTCACACATGACAAGATCTCAGGTAACTCGTATTCATAATTTTTTGCAAATATTAAATCTACGATTTCTTCCATTTTGTGTGAATATACAAAAAATCATTTTCAAACCTGCCACAATATACCCGATTACGAACATGCCATAAGTTGGCACATCCCCCCACACGAAAATCACTGAATAGAATAACTCAAAATTTACTGCTAACTTATTTAAAAATCTAAATATAGGTAAATCTTATCTTCATCTGGCATTTAGTTACATTCGTATTTCTCTTGACTGAATTTATATTTGTATTTCTAAAAGAGATGTTTTCAAATCCATTAAAATCTTTTGGCGGCAACAGCAATGATTACCCAATTTCAATCATTACATTTTGAAAAATTTAAACGGAAATTAAACAAAACTACAAAAAAAATTGCGATCATATTTTATAACATTTCATTTATGAACTTTTTATTATAAATTGTTTTGGAATGCCGGCTAAAGAAGATTTTAAACCATTCGAAATCAACAAGTTTTTGGCTGAATTCAGGTCTCAAATATCCAAAAGAAAGAAACGATTTCAAGAACAGCCAAGTTCGAAGCATTTAGATATTTTTGCAGACAGCAGAGCCAAGCTAATGGTTAAAAAAGTTAGTGATTCTAATCATCAATCAGATATTAAGAGACTCATCGAATTTGCCATAGATAGGACATCAGTAGAAGGTGAAAACTCCCCTTTAAGTCCGTTCAATACTGACTTGCTTCTCTTTAATGAAGATTCCACTTCTTCTTCAGTTTACTTTGAGTGGTCATGCACGGATTGTCCATTATATATGCCAAAGATGTGTAATTGTGGAACAAAAGGTGAAGAAAGCTCATATTTTATGATTTGTAACAATGAAAATTGTCAAGGCTTATTAAAAATACCTTATAGTCTTATACAGATACCTTTAAATCGTACAATTAACTCAGTCCAATCATTTGTGTCTAAAAATATGGGAATCCCAAACTCCATACTTATATATTATGGGAAACTAAAAAATTCACTTCTTTTAGTGTTATTTGATAAGGAGCAAGAACGAAGTGTAGTAAAAGCTCTTTATAATGCATCTGATTCTATTGGTTGTATTGCTTTATATGATATTTTTCCCGATAACAACAAAAGTAGAAGTTCAAGAAGGCCTTATACAACTAAGCTTAAATATACAGGTCAAATCCGTAATTTATACAAGTAATTATGCATTTCGAGTCGATAATATAAAAACTAACAAGTTCTCATTTTAAACCGTGTTTATATTCAAGTACTATTTCATAGCTTAATTATTCTTAAGTGACACTGATACTAATGATATGAATAATCTTTGAAGCTTAAAAGCTAAATATATTATTGAAACGAGAAATCAATGTATAATAAGTTCAATGATGCGTCATATACTCCTAATATTAAATTCTTTGTTGACTATATATCCTATGAAAGCTATATTTTATTTTATTAAGGTCCCTCGTTGATAAGCAACGCATTCACTTTATTAAAGTTATATCAAATTTTTGTTCTATGAAGAAAAATTCTTCAAATAAAATTAAGTTCGTCTATCCGTTTATTTTGGCTTGCGTTTTTGCTTTTATACTAAATTTATAATGCGCGGGAATTGTGCGCACTGCATGTGTTTAAAATATTCATTGTAGCAACTAGTTTGAAAGTAAATGAACTAAAGAGGTAAATGTTTTGTTCTTGGATTAATTCCAATCGTCATTTAAGACGTTCTCAATTCTCTCATTCTTCACTGACTTCCTCTGATTTGTAATGTTTTTATTTTCGCGTGATCTCTTGCTTTGTTTAACATAATCAGAGGAATCGGAAACTTCTCCCTCACTAAATGAGTCAGATAAACCTTCAGAGATTATTGAGTGAATGTGATTACTATTCAATTCATCCTTGCATATTCGATTATTTTCCTTGATTTTTTGTAGAACTTCACTTATTTCCATGCCTTTATTGTTTTTGTAAAATGAATTCGATTTTGAAATTGCATTGATAATACAATTTTCAATGGAGTGGTTATCAAACTTGTTGACAAACAAGTTTATTGCCTTATTTAAATCATTGATATTTATCACATCTAATCCGTTTAATTTTTCTGTATAATAGATTGTTAAACTCTCAATCATATTGCTATCGTCTGAACTAAATGAAATAGAGTTAACTCTTGAACTAAATCCAATTGGATCTTCTTGGTCATATTTATCTATATTGTTTCTATTGCGCCTATTAAACATCAAAATCTCATGTGGATTGGCAGTTTTACCAACAAACTGAAATCCAAACCTTTTCGAGTTAATTAACTGTGAATCGCATTCGTATTCAACTCTAAGTCTAATAATAGGCAGATCCATTGGCTTATTCTTCATGATCTCCTGTATCTCAGGATTCTGAGGTAAATTTAGTTTATTCTTTTCTAACTGTTCAATTTTTGCCATTTCAATCAGTTCATTGACTTTTTCAACTAAATGCTGTTCAACTTGAGTTATTTCTTTGTCTAAAATTATGTGGTTGTGGATAAAGACCCTCGGTGAGATTAAAGGTATAGGAGTTGTTTTAAATGTGTTGTTTTTTATTTCCAATAGTACCACATGCTTTTGTAAACTTTCAGATGCAATAAGAGATGTAGCAATTGAAGACCCTGGCTGAAGTACAAAGAAGTTTTTGTTTGCAACCTCGACAGGGTTAACAATGCACTCATGTTCGTGACCCCAAATTATTAAATCAAGAAAATCTGGTAAAAATGACTCTGGAATTGAATCTTTTGATAAAGTTCCACCGAAATTACCTTTTTTTCTATTTTGGTGGAACAGCAAAATAGAAAACCAGTCGGAGTCGTCATTAGTACTTTCAGGAATCAAAAAATTAACTTTATTCTTTTCAAATGACCTATATAACCTTTCATCCCTAATATTTCCAATCCCATATATTGCTAATCGTGTGCTCCCTTTCTCAAGCAAAACTGGGAAAACCTCAATATTATCTACATTGCTATTCTTTCCTATATAGTTGATAAACCTCGCCGATTCAAGTATATCTAGCGGAGAAAGAAGTCCTTCTTCTCCAGGGTCATCATGATTTCCATGAATTCCAAAGAATGGAATCGATACATTTGCATCGCCAATTTCCCAATTGTAACCATTAATATTTGATGAATCTCGTTGATTTAGAGCTCTGAACTTTATTTTCTTGTTCCCCATACAATACTCACGAATTATATTCATCACCTTATACATTATATATTTAGAAGGTTTAGCAACATCAAATAAGTCTCCACTATGTAAAATAAGATCAACATTGAGCTTTTTTCCAATAATAAAAATTTCCTCCAACGTAATTAATGAGTCATTACTCCTTATCCTAATAATATACTAAACTGTTTAATTGATCATGAGTCAGTTCAAACATACCTATCTCTTTCCTTATATCCCGTATGTGTGTCTGTGCAAACAAGAATTTTAAACGTATTATCATCGTCCCCGGCTACCTCCATTTTAATTCATTTATTTTTATACTAATAAAACGCCTTTAGTCAATGTGCAGTTAAAAATAACCCCCAACATTTTGGGCGCCAATTTACTTATTTGTGACCTTTGCATATTTTTTTCAAAAGGCTAAACAATATTAATATCTAAAAATAAATAAATCTTGTTACATTAACTGTAATGTTTCTTGTTTTAATCCCACAATACTCATTTTTTAAAAAAATTATTTGTTTTGGTGGGATAAGAATACAGGTTGAAAATTTCTAAAGATGTTAATTAATAGATGGGCAGTGTTTGTTTACTTACTTCAATTATTTTGGGGATATATTAAAAGTGAAGAAACCCAAATCAATGCAGTCACCGAAGTAAATAGTATTGATAATTATGACTTTAATGCTGATGAGCTCTTGATCAAGCAATTTCCTTCACATAGATTTAGAGATCTAAAAAGAAAGTCAAGAGTAATGATAGAAGCCAATAATAGAATGTTGCATGTATTAGAAGATTTGTCAATAATATCTGACGAAATTTTGGAAGGCTTTTCCGACCTTACAAAAGACTCATACTTTTTGGAGGAATATAAATCCGTTTCATTGGTAAGTTTTATTTTGAATGTATTAGTAGTAAAAAATCCAAATTTTTAGGTTCCAAGTTCTTTACTAAAATTTTTAGTGGATCATGTTGAAAAAATGTTAGAAAGTTTACCTTCTTCAAAACCAACAAGTTATTTTCTGTATAACGATGTAACTGAAACTTATAAAAAGGCACACATAGAATTGCTTAGGGATTACAGAGTAATATCCATAAGAGTTGCATGCAGGCTTTTGATTATCTCCATATTACTTTCATCATTGGAGAACCTAGATGATAAAGAGCATTCGAAAATTCTTAGTATTTCCTATCCATTTTTGGATGATATTGTAATTCGTCCAAAATCCACAATAAAATCAAATGTTACAAAAGTTATAAACCGAATTTTGAACTCTATAAGGAATTTCGGAAGGAAAATTAAAACAGGAATAAAGAAAAAAGTAGATATGAATGATGAATTAGAAACTGTTGACTTGGATTCTCTAGGGTTAAATGAAAAAGATTTCATTTCCAGTATTTACATCCACAGACAAAACTCAGCTACATCTATATTTGGAAAAGATCAAGTAATTTTTGAAAACAATCTAGAAGTTTTTCAGATAATAAACAATTTTATAGGAAAACAAGAAAGAGATTCGAGTACCTTGTTGCAAATCCTTGAAAATGTGATTAGAAAGGAACTTGGAATTGAAAACTCTAAAGAACTTGAATGGAACTCCGAAACTAAAAGAAAACTTACACATGTTTGTAGAAACAGCCATGCATTGGAAATTTTACCCAGTAGGATAAAATTTAAAACTTGCAGACAGTTGTTTAACAAGGCTGGCGAAATTTTGACAGGGTTCCATTATAAGAATACTAGGAAAGAAAATCGCATGGTTGGAAGAACAAATGTACTAAAAAGAATCAGAAGAATTTCTTCGATTAAGTTTGTTCAGGTAAGTATCAAATTAAACTAAATTGATATAAACGGATCTAATTGAATTAAAATATATTCCCTTTTAGGCAATATTAATATACTATAATGTAAATGACAAGTTATTGAAAGATCAACTGGCCAAAATAAGTAAGGGGACATTGAACAGAAGTCACAGAACGAGATATTCAGAAATATTGAATTCTGATGATTAACAGTATGAATACATGAATAAACTAACCCAAAATCATTCTTGTGTTGCTATCCAACTTATTCATAGTGGAAAGTTGATCATTACAAAGGTTTGGAATATCTCTAACCCAATTCAAATGACGATTCCATTCTTTAACCAGTGCTTCTAATTTGATATTTGACTCATTTAAAATCTTCTGTTGACTAAGGATTACGTCATTATTTTCTTTGATCAACGAATGGATGCGCTTTAATAAATAAGGTGCTTGAGAAATTATTTCCTTACAACTTTCAAATTGTTCAGAAGTTTCCTTAACTACCGAACATTTCATGATAAGATTTAGAGGTTTAATAAATTTTTCTAACTTGGCAATATTATTAGAAGAATTTACTTGAGAGATACCATTCGTCTTTATTAGTTTGATCTGTTTTTCTATATTAATCATTTTATTATTTACATCTATGTTGGATCTTCTAAGGTTATGAAAATGATCTTCAATACTTGTAAGAGGGGATAAAACCTCTTTCCGAAGCTTTTTCTTTGTAGTTGGGAGTCTTGCCCTTATATTCTTTAACCCACTTCCCTGAGTTCTTTCATGAACAGTTTGTCTGAGCGAAGATATAATATTTAGAACTTTGTTAATTGCTTCCTCGCTCGCCTCCCCCAACTCATTTCTAAGATCTGGATTTACATCGATAGATTTCAAGATATCATTTTCTTGATTTTTTTGTTCAGAACCTCGTTTTTTTAACTGAGATGAGTTCTTCTTAAGTGACATTGTTATGTCCAAAGAAAGCAAATACGAATAGGAATATAATGATTTTGGTACATATTCGATCTTAGTTGAAGATAAAATGATTTCAGAGTAAACTTTATTAGTGAACTGAAGCTTTTCCAAAGAGTTTAACATAATATTCGTGGAATTATTAATATATGTATATACATGGTCAAGTTGATTAGACAATAAATTAATATGTTGAATAAGCCTCTGGATCTCTTTATCAGAAAGTTTTCCTGAAAATTTTTCCTTTAGAATATCAAGTTTATTAAAATCTGGGAAAAAAGGAAGACCTTTTGTGTTTCTACTTTCTAATAAAGCCCCTTGTCTTGATTTTGTTCTAGAAAACTGATAAGGTAATATTTTGACTGTATTAAGCTTTGTCTTATTCAAAGACTTGCTATCATAGTCTTTATCATTTAAAATATCATCTAATAAAGATAAACCTTCCAATTCTTTCTTATTTTTTTCAAAGTTATAAGAACACAAATCCACTATATTTTTGTCATAAGTTATATTTACATATGAGACATGCATTAAGGTCTCTCTCAATATTTCAAAACTTCTTTCATATGAAATTAATACATTAGAAATCGACTTCATCATATAAATCAGCTTTTTTCTTAGAGGGACCAAAATGTGTTTATATTTAGAGCATTTATTGAGGTGTCCCAGTTGTTTGTTTGCCTTATTCAACTCCATCAAAACTATTTTTGAAAGAGGAGATGAGACAAAAATTGTGTTTTCAGGTAGATAATCCTGGAGTTCAATAATAATGTTACTAATAATATTATTGTCAATACTTTTCAGAGAATCTTCATCGATAAAACCATTTAAAGTAAGATAAGATTCTAGTTCTTTGTTTCTATACAAATTCTTTTTGTGTTCATCCAAAAGTAGAATAAGATTGAAGACTTTATTACATTTATTTACCTGGTTAATTGCTTGGTTAAGTTCATTGTGAATAGAACTTGTAGCTACTTGAAAAATGCCACCAATGTCATTATTATGTTGTTTCAAAACTTCTGATGAGTGACTAGAAAGTCTCGTTGAAACAAAATGCTCAATATCTTGTTTTAAGTCAAGACATAAATTCTTCTTTCGTTTCAATAAATCTTTGTTATCAGCTATATTCTCGTGTTGGCTTTGTAAGTTGTTAAATAACCGGATACAAAAATCTATTTCAAACTTCTTGGTGTTAATATAATCCAAAAAAGAAATAAACTCTTTGAAAGTACGCACTTCATTCGATTCTTGAAGTACGTTAAAATTCTTGGTCCAAAGGTGAATTGAGTCTCTTAATACTGACATTTCACTGCTAAAAGTCTTAGAATCAACAATATTCTCTTTTAGAAGTCTTAGCAACGAGTTTTCACAGACTAATTGAACATTTTCCTCCTTAGAAAAAATTCTCTTCTGCGAAGCAATTGTGTTCTCTAATTTAGTATTCAATTTAATTAATTCAACATTACTTGTAAACTTTGACTTTTCTACAAAAAAGTCAAGTAACTGTTGATACCTGTCATTATTTCTGGTACTCTTTAAGTTCCAAAGCTTTATTTGAGCGTCTGAAACAATGATAATGGACAGAAGCAAAAATATAAATAAAACAACCCATGAATTCATTTTGCCTTTACAATATCAACACTTGAAATTATAGTTAAAAAAAAAGTAATTTTTTTTACAAATAAAATAATGTCAACTTGCTTTTATATTCTCCTTGTTACCATAATATTATTGTAGCTAATATTGTAACTCTTTTATTCCAAATTACCTTTATCTTGCAAAAAGAATCAACAGACTTTTATTCTACCTAAAGGGATACAACTACGCGCTATATGGCGGGCGAAATATATTAATTTTTTTTTGCAATGCAAGAAAAAAAAATGAAAAAAACATAATTTATGAGGATAATGAGAAAAATTATTGATATGAGCTTGGAGACCAAAAAAATTTGCTCAATTAATCAACATAGTTCTCTGAATTATTTGCTTTAGTTTTATTCTCGAAAAATAAAACTTCTCATATTATTTTATAATATGCAAATGGCGGAATTTGTATATCCCCACAATCACATGTGTAGTAATTTATAATACTAAAAATTAATAAAAATATAACTCTAGTGGGGAGAAAATAATATGTGATAAACATGATATTTTGATTTCAATCTATATTGATGTATCATGTATGATAGACCACATCTAAATGGAGCATTCAGAAAAGGCTCCAGTCTTGACTCCTTGATGGACTCGAGTAAAAGGAATCAAGCTTGGAGATTTAGTCAAGGCAACATGAACTCAACTTCTCGAGAGGAGCGGCCCATAATAAGCTCTATAGAACGTGAAACCAAAACTCAGGAGAGATTAAGAAGACTATCAATGAACATTAAGTCCGTAGGCAAGAATATTGCAGGTAGCAGTGAATTTTCTCAAAATAAGATTCAAATAGAACAGATTCTTCTATATATAAATACAGGTGCAAAATACAATAACGATATTTACGAGAAGAAAAAAGAGTATGAACGAATGGTATATGAAATATTTTCTGTGGGAGGGCATTGCTACGATGTAATGGTGAGCTCGTTTAAGAATATTGTAAGTAATCCTAAAGTTAACGGTGTGAATATGACTAGAATGGATCGTCTGTTGAATTTCTTGTCATTTATTCAGGACTTGTTCAAAAACTACTGTGATCCAGAAATTATTAGTATTGCCCCAAAACAAAGACTTCAAAGCAGGAAAGTCTCAAGTACGTCTCTAGATTATCGTTCTAGAAGTTTGTCTAACACATATAATACGGATAGTAAGAACTTAAATGAAGGTGAGAAATTTAGTAAAAATGAAAGAAAATTTTTAGAGCCAGTCTCTAAAAAAGCTGCACAGTATATTAATTCGAAAAAAGACCTTTTGGAAAGATACAAAATCGAAAGGGAGAACAAGAATTTGATTAGCTCAAAAAACTCACAAAGCTCTTATGATCTTATTAGAGGGAGATATCTTGGAGAATTAAAGAAAACTCTTCTTCGTGATGATCAAATGCTAAATCAAGAACTTAACAGACCAAAGTCAAATGAAGGAGGTCTCAGGAAGGTTTTCGAATCTTTACAGTATTCCAGGAAGAAAATCAGGGAAGATGAAAATAGGGCAAGATCACTATCAAATATACCAATCTCTAAAGATGTTATTTCTGAGATCAGAATGAACAGAAGTAGATCCGAGAATTCTCTGAAATTAGAAGAAACAAAGTTAAATCTTAAAAAATTAGAAGACCAAAGAATTCAAGGATTACAGAGACTAATAAATAAACTTAAAGAAGTTAAGTTGGGTTCAAATAATCGTGAATCTAAAGTTATGGAAAGTCAAAGAAACAGCTCAATCTCCTTGCCTAATGATAACAAAGCAACCAGAAAAACAAATGAAGCTTGCTCCGCGTTTGTTTCTAATTCTTTGAATACCGAGAAATTGATCCAAACTAAAAAAAAGCTCTCAAATACCTTGAATATTGGGCCAGAAGAGTCATTACTTGAGGAAGCCAATGATGAAAATAAATCAAAAGAGAGTACTCAAAAAATAAAGCGATGTTGGGAATTGGACACGCCATATGTTCACTATAGAAATATAGGACTCAATAATTATTTGAGCCAAGGTAATATACAGGAAATTTACGATAAACCAGTTAATATTAGTTATGAAAACGCTGAGGTAGAACGAAAATTCATCCCAGGCATACCCCCAGTAAGATATGAATATTCTGAAATTAAAGAACCAAATAGTGGCGATCGACATACTATTTCGGAGTCGATTTCAGAACTTAATTCTCAAATTGATCAGGAACTTATTGAAAAACATATAAAATTAGAACACTCACCTGACTTATCAATTGTTGACGAAGTAGTTCAATCATACCATCCAGTAACTCCAGAAACCGTTGTTTTAGATTCAGAAAAAGTTATAGAACCAGAAATTGTTCCGGAAGATAATTTTAATACTGCAAGTTTACAAATTAAAGTAATGGATCCGATGCTTGTTCATGCATTAGAAAACGACTACATTGATGAATCTCAGGAAATGTTCACCAAGAAAGAAGTGTGTAATTTTCCAAGTGAAGATCCTACTGAACGTTTGTGTGTTGTCATTTCGGAGCCTCAGAAGACTCTTGTTGACAACAATGCTCTAATTATAGTTTCTAGTGAAGGTGATCAGACTCCTGAACGAAGGTATGGACTAGAAGATTCTCCTTTGAAACCTATTAAAATCCTTAAGGATGGTGAGGTTGTAGTCGAAGAGTTTAGCAAAATAACTGACAAGTTGGAAGACATAACTATGGTGAATGAAAGCTTGATTAAGAGAATCGAAGACTTGCCGATTGAAAACATTGTTTCAAATGAAAACGGATTGTCTATTTTGAATTCTTGTACCAACTCAGAAAAGAACTCTCCCGTAAAGAAGGCTATCAATATGGATAGACTACCAAATATTGAATATTTTACCTCAGGAGATGAAGAGCTTAGAAGTAAGATTGAAGAGTACAACTATTGGTTCGAAAATGCAAACTCTGGGAATTATTATGAGTTGAGCCTGGATGGATTAAACTTAGAAGAGTTCTATTACAAAAATATCGAGTCTATTCCCAGGTGTTACGATGAGTTAATTGATATGTCAGAGAGCTCTGTATTAAATTTATGCAATATAATTTGCAATAGATTACCCGAGCTAGTGTTGACGCAAATGGAGAAAGATGACGAAGATAAAGTGAGAGAAAACAAAGTTAACATAGGAATTGAAGCTTTGGCTCATTATGAGCTAAGTGAGGAAGACCTACTTTCTTTTATTCATGAAAAGGTAATGAAAGATCCAAGCTACCTAGGATTTAAGTCATCCATTCGAGGAGAGATTTATCCTCCCGATGATAACTTTATCCTACTGATTATTGACCTTATAAGAGAGTTAGTACAAGAATGGAGGGATGATATATCCAATTCCTGGAAAGCACCAATTACAAATGAATTGATTTCCAAGCAGGTGGTGGATATTCTATGCAATTCCTATGAACCTTATTTGTCAGAAGTAGGTTCTGAAGAATGGGTACTTAAAAAAGTTTTTCATGCGCCTCACTACCCTAACATCCTTGAGTCTGAAAAAGAGTTTCTCAATATTGAACATTTGTTTAAGTACCATTCGTGTGAGGACTCAATCACAAATGAGTACATTAACATGGACCGTCAAAAGTGGCTAAAGTCAAGTGGTTTCTATTTGCCATTACTAAACGAGGTTATCGAGCAAATTCTTCATGAAGTAGTTGATCGTGCAATTTTAGAATTAAAAGCTCACATTTAATTATTTACTTTAGATTAATATAGGTACACTAATTAATAATTATTTGGCGCCCTTGCACAAATTTGTTTTAATATGTAATCTTTAAGCATTTAAAAAAAAACCAAATCTGTCAAGTTTTAGGACATATGTAAGGCAAAATGGAGTTTTCTTCAAGTGAATTCTTGGAAAAAATTATTCCATGTAGCGAGAAATTGGAAGCTTTACTCGAAGAATATGTCTCTGAATGTATATTTTGGAATGAAGTAAATCAGGTTCTTGAGTTAAACGGACAAGAGATCAAGAAATTTTCGGAGGAGTTATCAAAAATTGAAATTTCAAAGAACGATATTATCCATTCGATCATGCTAGTATTAATAAAAAAGGAGGAACCTAATGATGAAAATAAAATTAGTATGAAAAAAGATAAACAAATTTTAATTCTATCTACAAGTACGTTATTCTTGGTTAACAGTGGATATTTTGATATTGTATTTTGGCTTGACATAATTTTGGATATTTCTGGAATTTTCAAAGTCCATGGATTGGTAGCGTTTACTAAGTGGATTTGTGGATGTTTTGAAGAGTTTAATTGGTCAATTTCGAACCCCAGTGTTCCGTTTGATAAAAGAGGGTTGAGTCAGGAAGGTGTTGCCCAATCAACCCCTGCTGGTGATCTTTCTCCTTCTGTAGCTGCTCAACGACAACTTGCTCAGGCAAAGTTTGTAGGCCTGTTAAAAGTAATAAGCAGAAGGCTTATTGGATATCGTTGTTTTATAGAGGCTGGGATGCTTAGAAGCTTTGTATTTTCAATACTTCCAACTAACCAGGCAGGTATATGTAGGAAGGCCTTCACTCCTAGAGCTTACTCTTCGTTCAACATCGATGAACAAATGGAAAGTATTATTGAAGCTGCTACTTTAATAGATGACTTCGAAGCTCTCTCGGACAATGATACAGACAAGGAAGAAGGAGAAATGTCGAAGGAGAAAGATGACTGCCAATCTGGTTTAATTAAAGGCGACTTTCAGCATCTTCTGAATCCTTCAAAATTTGTTAAGAATGTATTTGAGGCTTATAAAAGAGTGGATAATTTTTTCCAAACAATAACAGATTTTTTGAATTCAATGATTGATAATTCAGAAACTTTGTCTTCTAACAAAAAAAAACAAGTTGACGATATATGCAAAGATATCGAAGCCGTTGTCTCATACTTTGAAGACTATAAATATGTCGATGTCCAGGACCCAATAGCTCATTTCCAAGGATTAATCTCAACTTTAGAAGGAATTCCTTCAAGCTTTGAATCACTTTATTTCAGGATTAATTTTGCGTACAGATTCTCGTTTATAGTATGTTGTCAACTGACTCAAGTAATTGATGGCTGTAAGCATGCATCTGAATACATGTATAATAAAATGGTTCCTCTTTTAAAAAGATGCCTAGGATCAGTAGATAAATTTAAAAATAAGAATTTATCCTCTGTAACGCTTTTCATTAACCTTATGATTAAATATGAATTTCTTTGGCAAAGCTGGAAGAATAACAATTGTGTTGATATTTCTATTCCTCCGGAAAAACTAACGCCATTACTTGGAATTACAAAATCTCCCATTGAGGAAAGATATGATTCCAAGAAAAGGAGAATTGAACAAAGTGAAAGTGTTACCAAGTTCATTGATGATGAGACATTTAATAAATATATGTCTTTCATTCAAAATTATTCGAACTCAGATAGTAATAAAAATTCGGATTCTATTGCAATAAGAAATGTAAATTTTCCAAACTTCACAACTGAAAGAGAATTATTATATTTAGATCCTATCGACACCGACTCGTATTCTTCAAAGAGTGTAAATTCTAAAATTATTAGTAAATTCAATGACTACAAGGAAAAAATTCTTATTGACTTAGACCCAGATAATGGGATTGATGAATCTGAAAAAAGTATCAGGGACCCTATAATTAGATGGAGATGCGACAGACTTCACAAGAGAATACACTTAGATCGCTTAAATGAACTCTCAGATGTACAACTATCAATCAGCAATATTGAATATCTCATTCAAAATTGTGATACAAAAGAAAATAACAACTCAACCAACACAAATACATTTGGGTTTCTAAATATTTACTCTCCAATTGAAAATAATTAAAATCACATTGCATACATACTGTGTATGCAAATCCTCATATAATATACCATAATTTAGGAAAAGTAAAATAATTAGTCATACATTTAGAACAGAATTCAAATAATTAGTTCTTAAGTTGATGAATCCTAAAGTTTTCTAGTATATGAAACCAATTTAGGTCCCTTTATATATTGGGTAACTACCAGCTTGTCCAGCCACATAACTGGATGATGATGAAATGTCACTAAGCTTATATGATTTCCCTGTGAATGGAGTATACATTACAGGCGAAGGCGCACTAGTACTGTTTATATTGTTTGTTGTACCAGAATTTCCTGCCTCATTGGCCACATTTGCTACATTTTCACCAGCTAAAGCCCCTGTGTTCGATCCATTCCAAGGATTTATAAATTGGCTTAGCAACTCATCGGTTTCTTCGACAAAATGAATATTCTTAAATATATTGTAGCTAATAATACATGCGAGGATTGAAAGTATTGGTGTAGCTATAGTGATTACGAATTTTAACCTATCGACTAATTTAGTTTCTGAAAATACAAGTGTATTTCTCTTTATCCATTCAAATGCTATTAATAACAATAAAACTCCTCTTACAAATGATATAGTAATAAATAAAAAGAATGCGCATGGAGACTTCTCAGTATATACCACATAGCCCAAATATATCATCCATCCTTCAAAAAAGGTGCTTATGACATCAGTAAGTGTCACAACTCTCATTAGTAGTATAATGAACTGTAAAACTAATATAAAAGCGAGCGCATACTTGAGTCTCTTAGTAAATGGTGTCTCCTCCGCTCTGTAGCTAAAGCCTAAGACTGAGTAAGTAAACATCTTCTATATAAACAAATTATATTTAGCTTATTCCTCTTAGCCAGTTAGCCGGTTTATTCAAATTTCTGAAAAATTATATTTGAGTTACCAAATAAGCCTTCAAACACATCCAAAGTTCCAAAACACGAACCAATCAAATTATACGCTTGACTTTGAACCTCTAGCCTATAAACAGCAGTATTGTGTATAGCTCTAATAAGTTGTTTCTTTTAAGTTTTAAACTTAGAATTTTTAAACCCCCTGTTGTCGTTTACCTTAAGCAATTGGCCCGAGGAGAATTCCCGCCTAAATATAGATCTTAATTGGGTGCAGAAAAGGTCAGTATATTTTAAATAATATTAATTTGATTTTTCCTAATTTTGTGTTATCTCTGTTAAAAAAAAATCCATATTCTAGTGAGTAATTATTTGTAATTGTTCGTTAAACTTGAGCTACTTTCCCGTTTCTTGCAAAAAAGCCTAATTGAGGTTTACGGTAAAATTAAACATTAGATAGAACTATTGTTTCTGGAATGGAATCTTTGTATCCAACGTGAAAGCCTTTGTTCAGATTCGAAAACGATGTCGTCCCCCTTTTTGAAAGTTGTTGTACTTTTTGCATTACCTTCATTTATACTAGAGTTTGATGAATTGCTCGAAATGCCTGGATAGACTGGCGTCTGGATGTTTTTTTCTGCATTGGCCTCATTTGCTATGATTAATGGCCTTGTATGGTAAGGGTTTTGATCCTTAAGATCAGGGATTTGATGTTTTTTCGGATAGTATTTGTCTTTATGACCGTTTAATCTAGTTGGTGCAGTAACGGGCGAGTATGCACATGCTTTTGAATTTGACTTACGAAATATATCTGCAGATCCAGGAACATTATCCTGCAATCCAAAATTGTATATAGAAGTTTTCCTCTTTGGAGTAATGCAAGACAATTTCTCATTTTCTTTTCCAATATAACTCCCTGCGCATTCTATCTTTCGTGAAAGACCTTGATTTGAAAATCTTCTACATTCTTGGTTAATTGAATGAACAGCATTCTGGCTAATATTCTCATTGTTTGAAGATGCTATTCCAGTACTAGCAGATGAGTCGATAGATGTATCCAGGGTAGATTCTTCTGATGTTATTTTCCTTCCAGATATTTGATCACCTTTTAATAAGGATTCTAGATAGCGGTTATAACTAAGAATTTTTTGATATTCATACATTATAAAACATAAATCCAGCTTTAGTGAAAGTTTTATAGTCTTATATTTAATAAAATCTATATTAAAGATTTCTTCCGCAGAGGGCCTTTTGCGCGGATCCCTTTCAAACATTCGTTTCAGCACTGAATTAAACTCACTAGAATAACATCTTGGTAAGTCAGGAACTATACCATCTTTGACATACTTCCTTAATTCATCATAGCTCCTGGCGTAAAATGGAGGTTTTCCTGTTAAAACTTCATATATGCAACAACCTAGTGACCAAATATCACTTTTTTCATCATATTCGCCTTTCCCTAGAACTTCTGGGGACATATAATAAGGGGTTCCAACATGGGTAGTTGCTAGTTGATTTCTTCCAGATAGATACCTTGCAAGTCCGAAATCTCCCAACTTAACTATCGTATTTTGTTCAAGTTTATCGAGGTCTCTGTTGATTCTTGAACCTTCTTGTATTTTATTTGTTAGTTCAGGCGATGACGGGGATATCATGAAAATATTTTGGGGCTTAATGTCTCTATGTAGTACCCTATTACTACGAGTATGACAATAGTTTAGTGCGTCTAAAAGTTGAATAAATATTGAGATAGCAACTTCCTCATCAATATTTACTCCTAACTTTTTCTTTTTTTTGAGAATATTTCCAAGGTCTCCTTCATCACAGTATTCCATTACAATATAAATCTGTTGATTTTGTTTGTCTATTATTCGATCAATATATTTAATTATATTTCTATGGTTCAATTTTCGTAGCACATTTACTTCATTAACTATCTGTATTTTTTCTTGTTGTGTCATATTTTCATAACAAATTTTTTTCCAAACAAATAACCTTCCATCTGACTTCCTTCTAATTTTATGCACTGTTCCAAAACACCCTCTTCCTATTTCTTCAATTTCCTCATAGCCTTCCTGGATGAATTGGTTTTTGTATATGGCTTGTTTTTGCATCGTTGTTGAGCGATAATTTTATGGGTCTTGCATATTATATTAACAATACAAACTTTGGATCTTCCAATGCTCTAAGAGTGACCAAAAATTCATATATAAATCCTTTTTCTTTACCAACTTGCCTCCCTTTTTTATCAACATTACGTGTTATTACGCATTTCGTCCCCACAAATTCTCATGCCATTTTGGCGCCACATCACATGATTTATCCATCAAATAAAGTCTCAATAGAAAAATTAAATTAATTAAGAGAAATCATAGAAATTTTGATGGATTCTGGGTGAAACTTGTCAAATTGTTCTTTGCTGGTTTATTTAACGATTTAAAGGAAGGAAGCGGCGGTAAGTACCGTTGCTGCATTGGCGCTACCAACAAATCAAAGTGGTACGGAAACATCAATAGGAAGAAATCGACTTACAAGTTTGCCTGAGCAAAGTAGAATTTGAATGTAATCACAATGGAGGGTGGTGAAAATAAGAATCATGTTGGAATGAACTGCTCTCTTGACGATCTCATAAGAAAGGAAGCTCCAAAAAAACCGAATGTTAACAAGTCCATTAAAAAGAATATGAACCGAGGAAAGCCCATGATTAAGAATAAAAAAATAACTTATTCAGACAGAAAATTTGTCAACAAGCGGAGCAACGGTTTAGTCCAGGGCTCTTTCGGAAGAAGTAATACGAGCGGCTTGTACAGAGGTACATATAAAAAAGAAGGTAAATCACAATTTTTGCATATGAGAAGGAAAAAAGATTTTCAAGTGAGAACTGAATTAAACACAAATGATAGTATACCTGATAAATACTGTGAATTATCCAATTTGGATGAGCGTGAAAAAATAATAAAAATGATCCGTCTTGAACACAAAGATGAAGACTTCACGCTTCAAGTTCTACTAGATTCAAATCCAATAATTATTGTGAATAAAATAACAGGAGTCATTAAATTAAATTCTTTCAATTGCAGAACCGCAAGTATGCTTGATGTCTGGAATTTGCTATTAAAGCCTCTCGGCTTATCTTTGCAGGTTGTAAATATGGGCGCTGACTGTACAAACTGGTCAATCACTGATGGTAGCTGTTATATGGAAAATTTCAAAGATGGTATGATAGTTCGTGGATCAGGCTCTAGAGATACTGCTAGGAATGCTCGGTTTTCAATTCTTGAACAACATATTAGGCAGTTAATCATTTAGTTAATTCATTCTCAGTTAGATATAAAAAAAATAAATATATATATATGTATATATAAGTATTTGTTTAATTCTCCTTAATATTACTTTCTCCAGAATCTCTTCTTTTTTGAACTCAATTCTTGAATTTTCTTTGCCAGGGCCTTTTGCTTTTGTTGTAATGCTGCGTGCTTTTGCTCAGCAATTGCTAAATCTGATTGTAAGAATTTGAGCTCGACGTTGTCTGCGCCATAAACCCCGTCATTCAAAGAAATCACACTAGATAACTTTTGAATATTTTCAACAATTTTTGATCTTTGCTGCAATGTTTCTTTGGCAAGAGCTTCAGCTTCGAGCAATTCTTGATTTGCTTCTTGTAAAGTCTTAGCATGAACTCTTTTCAATCTATTAATTTCAGACTTAAATATCCTAAATTCTGATTGAGATAAGCTAAGTCTTCCAACGCATGTTATACATGGAGTTCCTGTTTGTTCTTCTTGTTTTATTGCAACAGAAGGTGGTTCCAAAAATACAATTGGTGCTTCCATATTTTTGAATGCTGATGATAATGACATTTTTGAGATGACATCTGATAAATTGTCAACTATGCCCAAACTATTTTCTGCAAAGATGTTCTTTGGATTACGCCTAAGCTCCGCGAATTCTTTAATTCCGGCCCAATTATCCTCAATTTGTGTAATGTTATTCTTAATATGTACTAAACCCTTCATTATCTCCTGAGATTGAACAACTAATTGGTCTTGCAGTTCAAAGTCTGGGCTATAATCTTTCCTTGGAGTTGTTACTTCTGGGTAGAAAACTTTAAAATATGTACCAACAGCTTTGGCAATAGAATCCAAAAGCCCAGCTTCACACCCATTTGGCTTTCCTATAATGTAAATTAATAAAGTTAATACTACAGAAAACGAAAGTTTCATTTTTGAATGTAAAATTCTTTTTTTTTTTTTTATCTGTAATGACTTGCATTTAGGCTCTACCTATAATCATAAATGCAATCATATTTGCATGCAATTGTTTACATGCATGTAATTATTCACCGCCTAAAACTTATAAAATTAATGACAAGTTTATTGAAAAATAATTAAAGTTAAGGTAGAATAATCATTTTTGTTATGACAAAACTCGCAATTCTATTTAAGCAAACTATAATTTATTCGAAAATGACTTTTAAAATAAAAAAAAGAATAAAAAGCTACTGAAAAATGTAGAGAAGCTAAATAAAACAAATTCATGCATATTTAAATATGATTTAATATCAATATACAAAATTTAAATAAATTCGCTTCATTTTTTAAAAAAAATTTCTCATTTTTTTTTTGCTGTATGAGAACCACAAAGAAGAGATGGCGCCCTCATGTGGTCAATTTTTGCGCATGTAACACAAAGTCAACGGTATACAAATAAAAAAAAAACTTTCAATTGATAAACTAAATAATCAAGCAATTAAAGTTATATTACATATGAGTAGGCTTACTAATTAAATTTAATAATTAATTGAAGATGTTAGTTGTTGGGGAGAAGGTTTATCATTTAAAATTATTGGTATTACTTTTCGCAATTTTAATTGAAATAGGCGTGGTAAATACTGAAGATCATTTGGCTTGCCCAATTGGATACGTTTTAGAACAAGATAATTGTATTTTGTGCGAATCTGGTACATTTTCAAATAGAGATACAAATATTTGTACACCCTGTGGAGAAGGCAAATATTCATTTCCGGGAAGCTATTCATCCTCTTTCTGTTTCCAATGCTCGATAGGAACTTATTCAGAAAAAATAAAATCAGATAGCTGTGAAAATTGTCCAAATTATCAGATTACAACATCTGCTGGCTCAACTAAAAAAGATGATTGTTTTTGTATGCCAGGCTTTAAGCCTACAAATCTAAGAGATGAAACTTGTACTAAATGCGCTTCAACTGAATGGTGTTATAGAACATCTCCCAATTCCGGAGGGTTTTGGAATGTAGCATCTTATTGCTATAGTGTGGACTTAAGTAAATACTCAAAAGACTCGACTACATATTTGCTCTGTAATGATATGTCCTTGATGAACACAAAAATTGCGAATTTTCAAATTCCATGTTTTGGAGCTCAATGTGAAAGCTTATTTAGGAATAGTGAGGCAATTGCCGATAACAGCATTAATTCACTTATGGTAGTTAGATGTAAAGAAGGTAATGCTGGTATACTTTGCGATGAGTGCAAGGATGGGTATGCAAAAATAGAAGGGATCTCAAGAGAAATTGGTGTATGTAAAAAATGCAGTTTATTACACTTTACCCCATTTATTCTTAGTAATTTATTTATTTTTGGTTTAATTATTTACTCTGTTTGGGTTTTGCGTTTAGAGCCAACTGCGAATGAAGAAGAAATGCCAATTGTTCAAATTGCAATTATAAGGACAACCATTCAACACATGCAGTTGTTGGGGCTACTTATTAAGACTAATGTGGTACGGTTTGAATATTTTCCAATTTTATCAATTGCAATTACATATTTGGGATCAAGCAACTCTTTTTTACCACTTTTTCAATGCCTGTTATCAAAATTTGGTATTGATAGACACGGGCCAGAAGCTTTAAAGCTATATTCAATTGTTATATCCACAATACCTTTTCTCCTCTTTTTTTTTGCCATAATTACTGCCCCAATATTAAGATATTTTAGAGAAAGAGAGGTTAGTGGTTTTTTATTAGGACGACAAGAAATGGAAGGAGAATGCCTGCAATTTCAAAAGTCATTTTTTTCTTGGTTTTTCAGTTTATTTATTGTGTCACTTTTCTGTTATTTTTCAATGAGTCTCAGAAACATCTATTCAATAATTAGTTGTATTTCGTTTAACGTCGATATTCACAATCCAACTGATTCGTTAATGGGTACTGATATAATGCCAGAAAATACAAATTTATTTCACAATACAAATAATGAAATTCCTGGTTCATTATCAGTTGTTTCAATAGCGAAAGAAAATATTTGTTGGAGTCATGATCATTTGGTCGCTATATTTTTCTCGCTAATTGGTTTTGTATTTTGGCATATTCTAATACCTGCGATATACTCGCTTTGCATTTATTTTGATACCAAAAATGACAAAATTCAACGTAGGAGACTAGTATATGGATGGTGGACAAGTGGATATGAAAATACAAATATGAATATTTGGGAAATCTCTACTTATTTAAGTCAAATAATTTACCTGGTAGTGATACTTTTGATTGGAATAATACATTCATTTAACTTCATAGTTGCGTATTTTGCAGTTCCGGGTGGTTCACATTATGAGGCTTTAATTCCACTGTATTCTCCAATTCTATCATCATTTTGTTGTATTGCAATAACTATTACTTTAGACAGTATTTATAGTTTTGTGAGGCCAAACTATCAAGATTTTTCACGCACAGGGATTCAAAAGGTTGATATCTCTTCAATAGGTGTCGAAGATGAACTACTAACAGAAGACCAAAAGCAAAAGCAGAAAGTTGCTTATGGAGGAGCGAATCCAAAGCAATCAAATAAATTGAATTGGAGTTCATACTTTTATTTTATTCGTCGAATGTCAAGCTTTTCTATCATTACAATCATTTTTGCATCATTATTACCAAGACTAAATGTAAACATAGAAAATAGAATTGAAAATATTAGAGAAACATGGACGAATAGTGTTGATACAAGTCTTATACCATTGGGGTATAATGATTTTATTGTCAGTTTTTTTTCAATATTTTCAGTTGTAATAAATTACTCTTTTATTATTATCATACTATTTTCAGTAATGGGAATAAAGATATATAAAAGGATTTTACCAATGCTATCATCAAAATCAAAAATAGAAGTGAATATTAAATCAATGAGTGACTTTCAAAGAAGTTCTGATTCAATTAACCATACAATCAAGGGAGTTAAAGGCAATGGAAGACTTTCTAATATTGGAAATCAGTTTGAATCATATCACGATATGAATAAGACCAGTCAAATAGGAGACCAAGACGGAGAAAGAGTGGATGATGAAATTTCAATAGAACAACTTATTAGAATGCACTTAAGAACAGACTGTCTGGGTTTTTTATCACATGAAGATCGTGTATCTGTTGTGGTTGCAATAAAAAGATGTGATAATCGTCAAGAAGGGTTGGCAATTTCATTAAGAGCAACATTAGATTCTAGATTTGGTGAAAGTGGTAAATATACGGTAATTGAAAATAATGTATTCATTTGTGAATCGTTAAGAAGTTATGGATTTTCAGATTTTGGGTTAGAGAAATTGATTGAAGATTTAATAGAGATACACATTTCTATTACAAACAGAATAAAAAGTGTTACTAGAAATTCATTAAAAATGGCATTAGATTTATGTATAATTAATTACCCAGAAGTTGCACAAAAACTAGGTATGGAACAGATAGTACCTGTAGATTTAAATTTAAATAATATGAATGAGAAGTTAAATATTGAAACCAATAATAATATAGAGGCACTAAATTCCTTACATTTAAGAAAACTACTTGCAAAGCTAAGTTTAAATGCGTTAATATTGGATATTAGTGATAATTTCTTTAGAATTCCGAGATCAATTCCTATTTCATTGAGACTAAAGCTAAATAAAGGAACAGGGCTGTTGTTTTCTGAATCTAATCTAGAAGATACTGGAATAGAAAAAATCGAATTGGACCACTCTTTGATTAATGAAGATACTAATGATAAGAGATACAAAGTACCAATTCCTGGATATATTGAAGAGGAATATAATGAACCGAGATCTTTGGATGTTGACTTAATGTTATCCATAAAGAAATTAACGGAAGTTGATCCAAGAACTGTATTGGAAGAAACTAGCTATCCATTAGCATTTGAAAAAGCAACAAGAAGCTCTAATGCAAGTAATAAAGTATTGCAAACACTATTTTCATTAATAGAACCTGAATTCAGGTCTCAGCTTAGAAATTCATTCGAGTTTAATAAAGAAGGATTAAAAGATGGTATCGGAGAATTGGATAGAAATCAAGATGAGGATATTGTACAATTATTACTAGGGTTAAATCCAGATGAAAATATTGGTAGTGAAACAATTCTTACATTACTTAATGATTTAGGAGCTACTGGTAATAGTGGTTCTTCTGATTATATGGATAAATCTCATTTATCTGAATCAGAATTTCATTCTTCAGGCGAACATAAAATTAATTCAGTTTCCAAAAAAATTGGACTATCTTTAAAAAATTTAAAGAATAAACATGAAAAAAATGACAAATTTAATGAAGATAGTGATGTAACGAAATCAAAGAATAAAATGTCTTTAAAACTTAAAAATTCGATATATAATTTATTTCTACTTAGAGTATTGGATCTAAAATCGTGGTTAAGTCAATATAGAAAACAGTATATTGAAGAAACTAATAAAAGAATGGAAAATTTAAGGAATTATAATTATTTGAATTTTGATAATAATTTTACTATACCAAAAGGAAATAACAGGCAGAATTTTTCAAATACAAGTTCAAGTAGTGCAGATAATAATAACATCAATGTCAATGGAGTAAATAATGAAAACAATAATGCTGCTACTAATAATAACTCAAATATTCAATCAAGTGAGTTAGATCAAACAATTAATTCTTCTAATTCAACAAAAATAAGCTTTGAGGCAAAGGAGAATTTAAAAATGATGACAGATTTGGTATCAAATTTGAATAGATATGCAAGCCCAAGCATGCTTTTTTATTATTTACAATTATGTAAAAGATTAAGTTTAGGTGCAGATTTTACAATGACTTCATTAATACCAGATAACTTGTTATATAAAGGAGTAATAAGCAATGAAGATGCATTAAGATTATATAGAGAAATTAATCCCAGTTTGAATTTTAATGATAATCCCCTTGGTTTTGATGTTGCAACTATTCACGAATTTTCGGCATTAAATACACCCAATTTGAATTTAAAAAGAGAGCTAGAATTGACAATAGAATCGCAAAGAGAGTTTAATATGATCTTTCCATCAGCACTACCATGTATACATTCAATATTTTGGATTCCTTTTGATATTTATGATGACGACAATTTATGGATAATTCAAAGTAAAGAAAGACAAAACATTTCTCAATTATTAGATTCATTATCAAAGGATCATCCGCAAATAGTAGAATTACCATATATTGATGAAGAGATTATGGATGAACAAATGGAATGTGTAGAATTTGATAAAAATGACCAAGGCTTAATGAAACAAACATTGTATACGTTATTACCACAAATCTCAAATAATGGAGGAATAGAAGATGGTTCTTGGCTTTGGAGTGAATTACCAATAAGATTTGCAATTGATTTAAATGGTTTAACAATTAGAAAGATGTATTCATCCTCAAATTATCCAAAAAGCATTTATTTATCTGGAAACCCATTATCAGTTTTAGGACCACAATCACCTCAGTGGGCATTTATGAGCCATAAATCAGATAGAGTTAATTATTTAAATGGGGTTTGTACCCTGAATTATAATATTAATAATAATATAGATTTTGATACAAATACTATTGTTGGTGATCAAGCAATAATTGTTGCTCCAGGTATAGAAGTTAAAGGAACATCATTTACAATTGAAGTTTGGGTGAAATTGCCCCCATTATTTGATAAATTGGAAGAAGTTAAACAAGAAAAAGAATCAGATTCAGAAGTAAAAAATCAAAAAAGTAAATCAAGATCTAAATCAAAAGCTAAAAGTAGAACAAAAATGGAAGGGAGAATTAGTTCAAGAGCAAAAAGTAATAAGAAAAAAGTAGATACTTCATCTTCTAGTAAGGAAAAAAATCAGTCATTATTAAGTCTAAGTAAATTACAAAAGAAACTTATTGATATTAGAGGAAATAAAGAAGACGAGGATGAAAATGAACAAGCAAGCGTTGATGGAACAAATTCAGAAATAAATGGGATTCAAGGAGAAACAGGTGATTTAAATATTAATACGAAGAAAAAATTAGAATTACCAACATTGCAAGTATTGTGTAGTACTGATGCAATGGAAGGATTATTTACAGTACATAGACCAACTGGAACAATAGGATTTTGGGATAGCAATGGGAGATTTTTAAAATGTGTAATTAAGAATGATCAAAAAGAAATAAATAAGAATGAAATGCAATTTAAAAATTCTTCATATGTTACATCTAATATTGCAACATTGCAAAATATTTATTCACAATTAGGATTGATAAAAAGAAATACTTATTGCAAAGAAACTAATCAAGATATTGAACAATTTATTAATTACAATGAAGATCCATTAATTCTTGATCCATGGGTATTAGTACATATTGTTTATAATATGGGATCAATAAAATATTATGTAAATGGCAGATACATTGGTTCAATTAGAAAACCAAATGGTTTAAAAGGCGATATATCAGTCATCGGTGGAGGATTAGAAAGTGGGTCAGGATGGGGTTATTTTAGTCAATTTAGGGTTTATGGAGTGCATACAAGTAATGAACAAATAAAAAGACGATATGAATCATATATTTCACTCAATTCTGATCATTCATTTATTACTAAAATTAATAAATTAACATCATCAACAATTAATTGGGCTTTAACATTATGGAGAAGTGGTGCTGTAGGATTTTTCATATGGAAATATAGTCAAATAAATCTAAAACAAAATGATATTACATATTTAATAGAATTAATTAATAGAAAAAAAAACGTATTATGTAATGGAGATATTGTTGATGAATTGGATAAAGATGAAAGTAAATCGAAAAACGGAATATTATTGTTTGGTGTAATTATTAGAATATTAAAAGGAGAAAGATCTTTTCCATATTATTTTGTATATGAGCCATTACCATATATAGATAATATTCAAGATGAGAAAAATAAAAAAAATGAGTCATCTGATAAAATACAATTATCTTCAATGAAATATAAAATGACATCAATAACATCACAATTAGGATATAGAATTTCTGAAGATTATAAAAAAATTAAATTAGATAATGAGCAAGTGTACAGAATGAATCCATTATTATATCAGCCAAGTATAGTGCCAGGCCCAGGAATGTCAGAGTGTTTATTATTAGCATTTAATACAAAAAGTAATAATTCTGGATTATTGATAACACCACCTATTGAGTTACAGAAAAAAGTTATTAATAAAAATAAAAATACAAAAAATTCTATTAATAAAGATGATCAGAAAAAAAAAGGTAATAGTTTATTAAACAATAATTTTGATGAAGAAAATGATGAAAAATTAGAAATTTCGGAATGTTATAATGGTTGGACAATAACAGTATGGTTTCATTATCCATTATTAACCAATTATTCATATACAATAAATAATTCCTCAAACAATAATTACGAGGATGTGATAATGAATAGTTCCAAGAAAAAGTCTACATCGGATATTGATCAATATATAGTGTTAGTAACAGGTAAAAATGATTCACATATAATAATAAATGAAAATATGGATGTTGGTGTATACAAAAACTTTTCACAAATTAGTAATAATAATAATAATAATAATAATAATAATAATAATTATAGTAATAATATTAATATTAATAACAATAATAATAATTATTATTATAATAATGGTAATATTAATATTAATAACAATAATAATAACTATTATTATAATAATGGTGATATTAATACTAATAATAATAATTATTATTATAACAACGGTAATATTAATATCAATAATAATAATTATTATTATAACAATAATGGTAATATTAATAATACAAGTAATTATGTTGATAAGGGTTTTTATTCATCTGGATTTAATTTAAATAAATCGGAATTACCTATCGGTTGGCATATGCTAACAGTTGTTGGTAAACCACGAATGGAGTATAAAAGAACAGAAGATGAGAAAGAGAGGAGTCTAGTGGGAGGGGGAGGATTAGGACTCACAGAAATTACAAAGCCTATTCAGAAAAATATTAATTTATCAACACAGTATAAGTGGTGCCAAGAATTTTATCTTGACGGACAAATTATGGGTATTAGCTCATATTGCACACATGAAAGCGTTGTTATGATTGGAAATAGTCTATTTTTAGAAAATGCATTTGGAATATTTACATGCCCAAGAATATTTAGTCGTTCATTCTCACCGATGGAAATACACACAGATTTTTTGTCTTATAATTATTTAATAAAAGCAGGTAGTTGGAATCCAAAAGATGATATTTTACTACAATTTGATTATAACTCCATTACAAAAGAATTTCGTGTTTTAGAAAATCCAAGCAACAAATTAAGATATATATATAATTTTGGTTCATCCCAATACTTAAATAAGTATGACCAATCAAGAAATGTAAGGGATAGACGAAAAAAGAAAAAAAAACAATTATTTGAAGGAAACTTTGATATTGATGATCAATCTTATTGGTTAGATGAGATGGAATGTCAATCGCCTTTATTTAATTATATCGAAACATTTTTGAACAATAATTCATTTGATAATGCCAAAAATATAATGGCAATAAGTAATAGTATGATTAATCAATGTGGAAACGATGGTAATAATAATAATAATAATGACAATAGCAGTAATAATGCTAAAACTAATAATATTAATAATATTCTTGAAAATTTTTTAAATATTAACAAAAATAATAAGGACGAAGTATGCCAAATAAATGTAAAAAATAATGGTATTATTACTATTCATAGAGGTCCAACAAATGAAAATATATGTATTGACCCAACTCAAATCTTTATTCTAGAAAAAAAATCAGGATATTCAACAGAAGGTGGTAGCGTATTATTAGAAAGGCCAGTGAGATTAAGTAAAAATTGGTCATGCGAAGTTTGGTTTTATGTTCCTTTTGAGATAACATTTCATCCTTATTGTTTAATATCAAATAGTGACGGTATAGGTTTTATTGTAATAGGTTTAAATGGCGAATTAGGGTCAATACAAAGAAAAGTAACAAATATGTATGATAATAATAATAAATATGATTCAAAAGGTAAAAAAGGATATGAAAAAAATAATAATCGATTACAATTTTTATCTTGGGATGTAAATTTGAGAGATCATATTGATGTTGGTTGGCATCATATGGTTATTACATTTAATACAACACAATATAACACAATAACAACATATATTAATTCGCAATGCATTGGAAAGAAGATGAATGCATTTGAGTTACCACACCATCAAAGCCCATGGATTGACTGTATAGGTAATTTAAAATCAACCAAAGGAAATTATATTGCACCATTTGGATTATTTGGACATTTAAAAATATATGATTTTGCGTTGTCTACAATAGAGGTTGGATTATTATATAAAAGTTGGATGTGTCATAAAAATTTAAAAAAAGAAATATTAAATCGTCATATTAAACAAGAAAAATCTGCAATAACCAAAACATACACTTTACATAGAAACTTAATGAAAGACAAAAATTTTAAGGAAGAGCAACGATCTAAAGAAAAAGATGAACACGAGAAAGCTTTAGGTTTAAATACAGATTCAGATTCAGAAACTTGAAAATAAAGTAATAGATTGAGATGATTAATAATCTAAATATAAAAATAATTTATAATTCAAATAATAAAAGGATGATTTTTAAACTTTATTTTTTGATTATTTGTTGTTGACCTTACTATTAAATTGATGAATCATCATATCATTTGAAATTAAATCTTTAAGCAAATCAAGCTTATTAAGTATTTCTCCAATGCTATCATGGAATTTGTTAAATTGTCCATTGGTATTATTACTAGTAAACGTAATAATTCCAGCAGGTTGATTAATTTTTGCAGAAAAAATACCTCTTTCAACAAGATTATTGACAACAAGTTGTAATTCTTGGTCATCCAAATTTAATAAATCTTGTATTCTTTGGAAGGAAATAGTTTTATAATAGCAAGAAATTATTGAAATGTTTCTTTCTTGGATTCTTTGCATGAACAGAGTAAATCTATCCTTTTTACTACAAAGGTTGATTTTGCACCTTTTATATTCTGTATAGTATACATCATTATTCGTTTCATAATCGTTGTTGGAGAAAAAGAAACAATTGGATAGCTGATTGAAATATTTAGGAATTGTATAGCTGAAATTTTTCGTTGATTCCAAGAAAATTAGCTCGTTATTAATATAATCGTTCAATAAGACTGAAATGTACTGAACATTTCTTTCAATATGCTTTTGATAATCCTTATTAAATTTAATGAGTTCAGTTCTAATGCTAGTGGAGTATGGACCAAGAATGAGGTAAATGACATATCCTTCAATACATGAAGCAATAGTGGGTACTTCCTCAGAAAAATTGTATTGAGAAATAGGATACTTCATATATTCTGGAATTTCACTAATTAATTTTTCATAATTATTTTCTGTGTCATTTTCAAAATTTGTGACTGAATTGAGAAGATTTAGGAAACACGCAGAAATTTCCTTGGGGTTTTGCTCATAGTGCCATAAAATAATTAGATATTGATAGTAAATTACTTTGAGATCAATGAATTTTTCTATTATTTTCGGGTTTATTTTCTTGGCGAATATTTGAAGTCTAACAAAGTCTTTGCATAATAAGGAAAGTCTCATTTGTTCAAGCACGTATTGAGTTTTTTCTCTAAGATCCATGTTCCCAATAGTTTCAACAGTTATATCTTCAAGAAGTTTAGATGCCTCCTTCAGATCATTATCTTCTTGCTTAATATTGCTGAGAATGAGCATTAATCTTGCCCTTTCAAGCTCCAGATATATCTTACCCTGCGTAATTTCATTTAGAGTAGTGATAATTTTATGGCATTCATCCATATTCTTGATTTCGTAAGAGAGACTCTTGTAAGGTTCTTCCAAATTTGTTATGGTTTCAATAGGTTTTCTAGAAGAGTTGTACTTTGCAAAGTTGGGACTTAGAGCGACTATGGAATTATTTATGAGGTTCAAGAATAGTTGGATTATATATGAGATTACTTTTTTAAGCTGGCTTCTTTTCTTGCAAATTTTCTGAATGGCCGATAGTGATTCGTCGATATTTTTTGAGTATTTTAGGAGCCACGAAATAATTTTATATATTATTTTACAGCTAGAGTTTGAATCAGAAACTTGCCTGCATTTTTTTTCCAAAACCAATAATTCTTCAACAGAGCTCTGAAAATTCATCTCATTAATTCCGAACTTTTCCAATTTGGTAATTAAGCTATCAGCTTCTGCTGACAAATCCTGGGTGCATTTTGGATCTTTCACTAGAGATTCTAGCTCTGATATTGGATTCACAGTTTCATTAAATTGTTCTTTAGAGTTTTGGTCTTGCATATTTGTCTTGTTATTAGATATTCTTCTAATTTTTAGATTGATTATTCTTTATTATACATTTATCAAAGAAATGATTAATGAAATTCTTTCTCAGTTACACGATGTATTCTTGTGGGGGGAACGAGGGGAAGGAGAGGATTTATTTAATATACCTGTTTTGGCGCGCAAGACAAATTATTTGTCATTCAATTTGCAATTTTTGCATTGGAACATAGAAAACAAAAATTAGTATTAAATACTAAGGCATTACTATGCGATTACATTGTATTGGATAGCTTTGAATTTTAGTTTTAATAGGCGCATTTATATGTGAATACCAGAAATATTATGTACGAGTTATATAAGCAATAAAACTAGGTTAAACAATTAAATAAAATAAACTAAATAAACTATTTCTGGCCTTTTAATCATTAGGCAAATGTATTTAAAGCTCATTATTAATAATACCTGGGTAATGATTTAATATCTTAGACAATCCTTTCATTATTCTGCATTTTCCTCGTCTTTATTTTCCAAATTTGAATTAAAATCAACAGAATTATTACTTTTAAAAGTTTCCATTTGTTGGTTGAATAAATCCCAGACATTTCTATTAGGTTGATAAAGCTTGGAGTCTGAATTACACATGATTACATTTCCATTCATATAACCAATAAAAAGCCTGGTTCCATCCACCGACCAACTAATACAAGTAGGAATATCAGATGTATTGGGGATGGAGTTTGTGGCGGTAGAACATGATGTATTGATTTTGCATAAAGGAGTTTGACAATTTGAGTTTGTGAGGTCATATATAATTAACTTTGAGTCTGCATCAATTGCAGCAAAAATTCCAGGATGTACTGGATGCCAGGCTACTCCAATAACGTAGTTCTCAGATGATTCAAAGGTATAAAGGAGTGTGAATGAATTAGCAAGTGGGTTTGGCATCCACAGTTTAATGGTCCAATCAGCCCCAGAGCTAAGAAAACAATCATTTATTGGGTGATAGTCAAGAGAAGTAATGTAACCATTATGTGCATTTTGAAACGTGCTTGAAATTACACCAGGTTTATTAGTTTTGATCATTGTTTGATAGAGAGAGCCATCCTCAGAACCACAAACAATTGCATTTGGATTAATTAGCTTAGAAAGTGTCATGCACTGGATCGAAACATCTTTTGAATTAGTTTTCCTTAATTGGAAAGACTCTACTGGTTCACTTAAATTAGTTAAGTTCCAATTACAAAGTTTTCCATCTGTATCAATTGTTATAACACTTTGAGAGCCTTTGTTACCGAGAAGCTCCATACAATAAATTGGGAATGAATGGCCACCAATATTATTTCCTTCAGAATCACTAATATTGATACTATTGGACTTTTGACAAGGAATCTTTCCGCTCCTTGAATCCCAAATTAAAATTTCTCCATTATAGCTGGTTCCGATATACTTATATTGGCAGTATGGGTCAAATGAAATAGTTAAAACTGGGCTTGAAGCGATAAACGTATTTTCCGGGTTCTTTGGAGTTGAAATTGACCAAAGTTGCACGCAACCTCCATAATCGAACATAGTTCCGCTTCCTGTGTTTTGTTTCATCCCTTCAAAACTTGAATTTTGCGAAAACTTAGTTCCATAGGCTACAATAAAATATTCAGGGAAGGTTGGATGACTTTTAATATTCATTACGGGACGATTAGACGAAATTTCGTGCTGGAAAATCATGCTATTTTTTAGTAATCCATTGCTCGATGAAAGGCTAATATTACCCGGGTTTTTTGTAGAACCTTCATTTTCAGATAACAAATTTGATTCAGTAACCTCACTATTTATATTGAAAAATGGGTTGAATACAGCCCCCTCTCCTAAAGCTCTCTCAATCAATCTAGAAGCTCTTGAAAAGAAGTCCATAAACTCACTGCTTTTTAATATTTCACTATTGTTCTCCTCCAAGTCCATTGATCCTCCTGAGGGGGAATATTTTTCTTCATTTTTATCAATTTTCATTCCCAAAGGTTTGTTAGATTCAGATGCAGTTTCATTTTGTTGCAAATCTGCTGGACTTGGAGGTATGGATATAGAAAGGTGTTTGTTTGAACCTCCAGTAGTGTGATTCCTTAAACCATTATAACGTTCCGGAATTACACCCAGCTGAGTACTTTGTATAAGGTCTGCTTGAATTCCTTTATCAAATGTATCTTTTGTTGTTTCAAGGATATTTAAATCTACTTCTCCGATTAGCTTTTTCAACACAGAACCGGACCCTCTTAAATTGTCTTCTAAAGATTCAGGACCCAGTTCACCCATTGCTGTCAAGTTAAGTCCATTAAATTGTTCTTCATTCCCCGTAAATAATGATTCACTCAATCCACCTTCACTCAGGATGGAATTAATTATTTTATCTACGTCATCTTCAAAACCTGCTGATTGGTCACTACAGTTCTTACTATAATCATCTAATAATTTCCTTTGTGACTTTAAGGTACTCTGGTGTTCCCTAATAAGATCCTGAATTCTGTTTGTTTTATTCTCCATTTCAGCAATTGGAATAAAAAACTCAAATAATTAAGAATTGAATATCATTAAGTACTCAGAATATTAGAGCTTGTTCCTTCAATACTCATATCAAATTAATTGTCAATAGTATTAGCTTCCGAAAATCGCCACTGCAATATTATTTGTATTCAGAGATATTTTCACCCCACATCCGTTTGCCCGCTAATATAGGTGGCGGTATTATGTATTTAATTATTCAATATCTTCAACAATAAGGAAACAATTGTGATTAACAGTGATCACAAAAACAATCTTGAGTGTTGTCCCGATAGTCTTCAATAAATTATTATTGTGTAACATTATTTTCCTGTTCATATTCTTTCTTTGTTAAATAATGATTTCTCACTCGGCGGGTATTGGGGGGAAATCACGGTATTTCAACAAGATTTATTTTGATCAAGTCGTTTGATAAAGTATTTAAAATAAAGACTTAAGTTCGATTCATAATTTTTTGGTAGAGATCAATAAAATATTTACTATATAGGTGTTAGTTCCTGAAAAAAATCAAGCTGTTTCTTTTTGGAATGCAAAAATATTGATTTTGAACTTTAAGTTTACAAGGTTGGAGCCTAATATAATATATTAATATGACAGCCTCCGAAAGATTGAAACAGATTCTAGAAGAAGATAACAGTGAATCAAATTTTGAGAATTCAGAAAACTTGGAAGAATCTTTTAATGAGTGGAGCGTGAATGGGAACTATGATGTGAAGAATATCCAAGAATCTAACTTAAATGTTCTTCATGCTTTGAGTCAGAGGGAAATAATACATATTATGGACAGAGTTTTGGGCGGAGATAGCTTTGAAGATGTATTAGAAGAGATTGCAAAGGAGTATCTTGGAGATGCTTGGTCTGCCTCTACAAGTAATATGGGAGAAAAAAACCTTAAGTTTGGAGTAACAAGTAAATTAGAGTCTGACGATAATGACATGGTAGATATAGCACAGAACCTTAATGAAGAAATATGTATTTCGGAGGAATTTGTTACACTGTCCCAGAATGTTCCGCTGAGAATTGATCAAAACGAAAGACAGCTTTTAAAGCTAGTCGAGGGGACGTTAGAGGTTAGCAAATATACTGATAAAGTGGATATTGGGTCAGCATCTAGGCCGAAGATGATTGTAAACGAAATAAGACAAGTCTGTGCAATTTTGAGCGGACTTGCTGTATCATTTGATTATGAACTTGGTCAGAGGCTTATTAAAGATAGGAGTTTTAGCGAAAATGAGAGATTCTTCCAGACAGTTTTTGAGGTTGCAAGAAGATACAAAATGTTAAACCCTGAAATGATGAGGGACTCTTATGGTAAGCTAGTTTTTTTGTTGATGGACGCACAAAAAGAAAGTATCAGAGAGCTCTTGCAGTTTAGATGTTATAAGCCAGTATTAACAGTTTATGAATTTCTTAAGAACAGGAATTGCTTGGATGTTTTGAGTGATCCACTACTTCCAATAGCAACACGTAATGTCGAGCAGGTTGATGATGTAAATGTTCTCAATTCAAAACTCACAAAGAAGCGATTGGCAATCAAAGAGTTACTAAGGAGATATGCATCTAAGGATTATTCTGAGCAATGCAATAAAAAATCCACCTATCGTGGCTTTTACAGTTTGTTCATGCTCGGAAGGTCAAACCAAACGCAAGAGACAGAATTAAGTAACCAATCTGGTATAGTTACAAGTACAGGAAGTTTGGAAAATCTTGAGAAAACCCAAGAAACGAGAGACATCACTGTCGAGGAGCTCGAGATGTGTATATACTCCCTTAATGATCACGATGTTTTCCTGTACTATAACAAACGTCCTATCGACAAAATGATTGAGTACTTGACAACTTTCTTCAACCCTCATAAAGAACAATCTAGGGAGCTAAGTCTTTCTTTAGTTAGCGATCCAAGCTCAACTGCAAGGCTTAGCCATGATCATTCGCGCCAATATTACTATGTACTGCAAAGCCTTACAATGTGGCGCGAGGTTCTATTTAATATGAATAGATTATGGAGGCTTGCAGAAGATGATTTACTCGACGGAAATAATGGATATAGGCTTGGAGATACTGGCCAAGGCATTCATAGAATTCAATCAGCTCCCAGACTTTATAAAGCAATGTGTGAGATTATATCAAAAGTACAGCGCGAAGTAGGAAACTGGGTAGGGTCATCTGTAATTCACCTTGGAGATAGAACAGTACCTAACGCTCTCGTTTTTATTGATAAATATCTCCAGGTGCCAAAAATATTAACTCCGATAGTTTTATGTATTGAAAAAATAGACAAACTTTCTAATTCAAGCATTCACTTAAAGATATTTATTGAAAACTCGTTTGGTGGAGTCTTAAGCCTTAAACAGCAGATTCTTGTTGATTTTTTTAAACATGGATTTGACGGCGGTGGAGCTGATAACTTCTTTGACGCTGGCTCCTGCATTGACGGTAGACTTACTTCCGCGTGGAACTGGTGTTCAAATATAGAGAAGAAACCCTACTTTCCAATATTCCTATTAACAGGATTCGTCGGATTCGATGGGAAATTTTAAGGAAACATTTTTTCCAGTGGGGGTATCTATAATTAAAAACGATAGTAATATATTGAGATTTAGTATAAATAGGTTTCTAGGCCAGAACAATTTATTCATAATTTGAATTATATGACTATGTTTCTACTAATCGTTTAATAAAAAGCAAAAATATAAGGTGATTAATGGAGAAAATTATCCACGATACTTGTGGGGTTATTAATGCTTGGTGGCTGTGCTGATCGTTTCATGGGAGACATGGTTTGTCTGATCTCTTCCAATATATTTGCGTGGCCATTAATGACATCAACATTAAGTTGTGAGGATTGATGTTTAAGTAGAATACTCCAATGTGAGTCTAAAATCTGTGATTGGACTGAAATCATGCTACTTTCAGTATGACTATTTTTAGTTCTTAAAATAGAGTTTAGCAGTTGGTAAGAGTGCTGATTGGGATTTAAAGTGATAGAGGAATCTATGGGGGTAGATATAGAAACAATTGTGTTAGTATTAATGGGACATAATTTTGAAAGCGTTTCTCTATCGACATATAATAATCCTTGTTCCTGCCCTGTTTGAATAAGTTCCTGAATAGAATCTTTGACGTTTGAAATGGCCTGCTCTAGCTCTAATTGAGATTTTGTGTAAAAAATTATATTTTCGTCATTTTCCTCATCTTGTAGAAGTTCAGAGCTAATATCCATATTGAGTTTATAAATGTTATGCCTAGGCTTAGTGAATAATCCTACTGCTTCAAGTACATTAGTAATATCATAAAGCCTTCTTCTAGGTACTCCAAGTTTGTTTTCAACACTTTGTAGATCAATTTCATATTTCGGGCTTTGCTTTGCATAATCAATAACCTTTTCAGTAAGTAATAATAGACCACTCTCTGCTCTGGATTGTTCTGAACCTAACTGAGGGCTTTGCCTAGAGGATAATGATGGTGATAAACTTCTGGGAGAGCTAGTTGAGTTATTTGAATAATAGGGAGAAGACTGATGATATGAGTTTGGAGAGTATGGATAATTCATATGTGGTGGTGGAGAAGTCGAAGATCTCCTAATCATTGAAGAATTTCTACTAGCTCTTGCAGGACCAGATTGTATTGGAGGGAGATCACCAATTAAATTTCCGGATGGAATGTTGGTCAAAGATAAACTTTTCATCATTGTATATCCAGAAGCACAACTACTTTCACTAAAAATGCTGTCAGATCTATATAGCATACCCGTATTATTCACTGGGTTGTCATTATACAACAAAACGTTATCTTCAAAAGTTGGAGAGTTAACCGGCGAATACTCATATTGCTGAATATAAGAGCTATCCTGGAGCGCTCCCAACTCGCCTTGTTGGTTGGGATGCATCGGCTGCTTCAATTTATTACTTTAATTTCAATTATCCTGTAAAATCTAAATTATTAGCTCTAACCGCTATTCTCTAAGTTTGACCTGTGCAAAACAAATTTACGAGAAGCGCCAGAAATGAGGCGCCTTAGTGTTTACTGCGGTTAATGTAAATTTGGCCCCAATATAAGGATTAGTAGCAATTAATTTGAGCAAATTTTTTACTTCTCCGAAGGGATAATTTTTTGCAGTAAATAATATTGACTGCACTCATCGATTGTATCGCTAAATTCTGATATAGTTTGTTTGGAAAGGCGAGACCTACTTGATTGGTTTCTCATTTTAGGGAGAGGAGTTAAAAGAATTAGACAACAGTTTTTATTCGAATTTAACAAATAAGAATGTCATCTTCACGTTCAAACTCGCAATATGACACAGATAGGCATAGAGGAAATTATGAGTGGGAGGATAATGATAAAAGAAGAACTACAGATACTGAGGGGCGTAGAGATCGCGACTATGACACTGAAAGAGGAAGAAGGCGTGAATACTATGAAGAAAGAGATAGAAGAAGGGATTTCAGAAGAAATTCAGTAGAAAACTCAAGAGGTGGGAGGTATAAGGACGATGAAAATACTGATAAAGGCAAAAATGACGATCAAAATAATTCTCAATGGGAATGTGAACGCGAAAAAGAAAGAGACAGAGATAGGGAAAGAGATAGAGGTAGAGATAGAGGTAGAGATAGGGATAGAGATAGGGATAGAGATAGGGATAGAGATAGGGAAAGAGATAGGGAAAGAGATAGGGAAAGAGATAGATGTAGAGAAAGAACTAGAGATAGAGGATATTTGGAGAAGAAAAGATCAAGAGGTTATCGATCAAGAAGGAGATCATCTTCTGTGTCTTCAGATGAATCAGATTTACCTCCAAGAAGATACAGAGAATTCAGGGGTAGAAATAGGAGACGTAGAAGAAGTGTTTCCAGCTCTAGGTCATCAAGTGAGGTAAGTAGTTCCTCTGAATATGAAAGGCGTGATAGAAACTACGAAAGAGGACGCGGAAGAGATAGAGATCGTTACAAAAGAAGCCGAAGAAACTACTCTTCTGATGATTCTTCTCCTGAAAGGACTTACAGGCACAAAGAAAACAAGTATAGTAAGAGACATAAAAACTATTATTCTGAATCGGAATCTAGCTCCGATTCAGAGATCGATAGATCTGGACATAAGAGACGCCATGATTCAGATAATTATGACTGGAAAAATAGATCAAAAGACTTTTCTGTAGACGGTCAAGAAGAAAATAATTCATCTAAGAAGTGGCAACCAGTCTCTAGTAGCTCAGTTGAGAAGGAAGGACCCGGTTACTCTTCAAAGAATAGTGCAGATATTTCCAAAAATAGTACTAACACTGAACTGAATACTCATAATTCAAGCTATGAAGAAGGTATTCCAGAGAACTCAACGTGCGTGACTCTTTGTGAGAGATTAATGGATATTAGAAATATGAGCGAATCTCAAAGATGTAATAAATCAGTCGCCAAGCTTCTAGATTTAATCCTTGATAACAGTGAGGAATTTTTGGCTGAAGACACTGCTGGGAGAGAACTCACTAAACAACAATTTATTACATGGTTTGTAATAAACCAGCAAAATGGTCCTTCTATTGCTGACTCTGAAGTTGCATCTTCCAAAATGGAAAATAGAAGACAGAGGTTTACTAGGGTGAATAAAAGATTGTTTACCGAGATATCCTCTTCCGAGTCATACTCACTAGACTTCGAAGAACTAAGAGATAAAGAATCTGATGAAATTATTAATACTCAAATAGTCCTCTATGGATGCAAAAAAGGAAAGTTAATAAGAGTTTATGTTATTAAAGACAAGGATGATCTTACAATGAAGGACAACATATCTCTTAACAAGTTAAAAAGTCATAAAATCTTTGCTGTTTTTCTTAGATACCTGCAAAAGAAGGGGATAAAATACCCACGCAATAACTACGGAAACGACGAGGATCAAAATCCATATTTTGATGGGGTCTTTCATTACTACGACTTTGTCAACAATCCAACTATATTAGAATGATTTTCTTTAGATAATATTCAATGATATAATTTTTACTAATATTGTTTGTTTCTAACAAAACTACTCGATAAAACTTGACCGTTAAATATATAAATTAATATCTATAAAGTTTGTGCTAAAATAATATATATAGTATTTTAAAGTATTTCAACGTTTAGAGTCCAAATTAGAGGCTCCCGAGACGACCATAACACTATAGCTAATGTTGGAATCATTATTTAAAACGTTATTTGTTAAACTACTGGCTGCGGTTGCTGCATAGCTTGCATTACTGCTATTTTTACCATTACCCGATTGTTGCTTTAATCCTTTTGATTGAATGCTTGACGATACACTGGATCCGCCACTTGTAGAAGATGTGAATGTAGAAGAAGTTGATGTTGTCGTCAAGTTCCCGGATGGGATTGTGATATTATTCACCGTGGCTAATTGTGCCGAGGACTGGTATTGAGATTGGGATTGAGATGGGTTTTGATTAGCAGCCTCATTACTTCCAGTTGAAAGAGTGGGATGTCGTAGTTTACCATCTCTTGTCCTTAATTCAGCTTCACCATGAGCAAACTTACAATCTGCCTCCAGCCAACAATAGCCACGCATCCAGTGTCTACATAAAGCTCTTTTGTAATTGTATGGTTCACCGTGTGCGCCAAGAGTAGTCGATGAGTCTTCGTCTGTATTAACCGTTAGTAAATTATTAGAACTATCATTACTAATATTCGACATGTCGCTATTAACTGATGCCTGATTTTCTGATCTTCCTGTAGTAGATGAAGTTGTAGTCACGCCTCCGCTATTATTATCATTCTTATGTAGAACTGCATCAATATAGGACACATTTCCCGTTGAAATATTCAAGTTTCCCACAACTCCGGGTTTGCCAGAGTTAATTGTATTTTGTTTCGAGTTACTTGCAGAAAGAGCACTACCTATATTTAAATTGTTTCTGATTGAACCTTCACTTCTCACGCCCATCATGGAAATCAACTTAGGGTTTGAACCAGTGGAGGGGTTGTTGTTATTTATGTTCTGATTTGAGCCTGAAGTGGAAATACTGGACAATTTCGGACTATTTGATGAGTTCAAGCATTCATTCTGTTGAGAGTTCCCTGCATTAAGCCCATTGTTATTACTAGTACTAGATATATTATTAGATATCTTCGTTGAGTCCTTGGATGATGGTATCTGCTTAATTATTGCGCTTGTTAATGGAGGGAACGCAGAACTATTAAATAACTGTGTATTAGTACTAGTTTCATTAATTGAGTTATTAATATTATTTGAACCGTTGTCATCATTAATATTAATCAAGTGGTTATCCGTATTAGAGCCAATTTGTAAGTCTCTATTCTCTAACTTGTTTTCAGTGAGGTTAGAGCCATTAACATATGCCTCATTGACACCACTTTCCACTGAAATGCCATTTCCCTCTCCCGTAGATGTACTGTCCAAACTATCCAAAGGTTTCATATTTTGGTGACTAGTTAAGGCAACCCCACCAGCACTGCCTCTATTATTTCTCTCATTGATATTTGCATTATGTATATGCTCGTTAATTAACATATTGTTTTTGTTTTGTGAATCGCACACGACTTGGTTTTGCGAACTAATATCAAATCCTAAGCCAAGACAAAATCTCTGAAAGTCAACATCAACAGATGTAGTAGATGGCATAATGTTGTGATTACTCACTTGGTTAAATGAATTCATACTATTACATGCCATTGGATTTTGAACAGTCCAAGTATATATAGAATTATTTTGATAAATATCTGACGTACTATTATTCGAAATATTTACCAAATTTGGTGCTGTAGTATTGAAAGAGCTAACATTAATGCCTGGCTGATATACGTTATCTTTATTTCCTTCGCTGATTAAATCACATACTTTTTTATCAGCTTCTATAATGGAATTTCTCGTCTCATTCAGATTGTTCATTGTGCCATTAATTTTAGAATTCTGTCCATTGTTCAATATGCCATTAACTCCGTTGTTGCATTGCTTCATGTGATTTATATTAGTATTTGTATCAGATATACTTTCCGTATTGGAACAATTCATATTTGGATTTAAGTTATTGCTATTAATGTTGTTATCATACGAATTAAAGTCATGCAAAAATCCATTAGATGGAGAATAACCGCTACTTGTAGACATCCAAGGATCTGATATAAACGAGCCATTAGTGGAACTTCCTGTAGCATTATGATTTGTTGTGTTGTTCTGCAATGCTATAGAATTGTGTGAATGGTTCCAAAACCCATCATTAAGTGCTCCACCAAACGGTGATGGCTGAGAACTTGAAATATTTACATTAGTAGCGCCGAGACCGGCATTAATTGAATTCACTCCACAAACAACGCCTGGAATGGAACTCCCTCTCATATATATAAAGCTGTCTTGATTAAATCCCTCTCCAACACTTGTACTATTACTTTTATAATAAGGAGACGTGGCGCATGTACTAGAACTACTTGATTGAAATCCTGGATTACAAATGGCAGTAAGGTTTTGTGGTAACCAACAGGAAAGATCAAGTGGTAATCCGCTTCCAACTGAAGATAAACAATTAGTATTAGAGCTAGATCCGTTTGGTATAGTAGTCGCTGGCACCATCGCCGCTGGATTCACAGCGTTCATTGCACCATTCATAGATATACCAGGGTTATTTATAGATATTGATGATTTCTGTCCTTTGTTGTTACCTTTAAAAAAACAAAATGGGCAGCTTCCATTATTTTTGTTAATTAACTCATCCTTATAGCAATCTTCGCAAACAACTTGTTGACAACACTGAAGGATTACTCCTGGAATATTATTCGATATGCCAATTTGTCTTAAACACAATGAACAATCATTTTCTATCTCTGTCAAAGACCATAAAAAAGTGTCATTCGCTGAATCTGTATCCATAGCAGCTAGAAGGCTTTATACTCTCATCCCCAATATGATTACCTAATATAATATAAGATTTGCTTTGAAAGCGTTTTTTAATTATAAAACTGTTCTCGTTTTCTTTTTTTTTATTTCAGACGATTTTTCCCCTTCTCCCTCAATAGAATAATATTAAACCTTCTATAGTCAATTCTTAACTGCTAAGCTAATAATACTTAGATTGACGGTATTATTATAGGCTATTATTGATTGTTGTCTGGCTGTCTATACCTTTTTGCGCTTTAAACCTTCCCCCTAAATACACGTACGTAGAAAGACGTATACCCACAACTTTCTAATTTACTTTCACTTTCCTCATTCTACCTTTCTTAGTCCACTAACAATTTGATGCCCCTTAAATTAACAATGGCACAAGTATTGTCTCCTACCCGCCCACTTAGTGGCGCGCCATCCATTATTTTAGAAAATTTTCAGGACTAAATTTTTGTTGACTGTTTTTATATACCTTTCACGTATTATATGTCTTCGAAAATATTCGATGGCACGCTCTAACCCGACTCTTGAACTCTCTATAATGTTTCCCTAATATGCACACTTCTGTTATAAAGTTATTGCTACGTATTACTCTGCTTTATTAGTTTCACGTTTTATTTAGAGAATTTACATAAATTAATTATATGGCGCTCATCTAAGCTCTATCAGAGAGGCGCGGTTGGGTTGTATTCATATTGACAGTTTGTGGAAATCAATAGTCAGGCCGCACCATTCATTAAAGAAAACAATCGAACTCTAATAAGAGTTGAATTAGAACTGATCCTTCTCACCCACTTGTATTCTGTGAATACGAATATGAAAATTTGATTGTTTTACGTTGAAATTTTTGCAAGTTAATAAGGTATCGTGATTATTTGGCTTCAATGCTGTCTATTTCTCCAATTCGCGAAAATAAAAAAGGCGTCCTACGAATGCCAAACAGTGAGGTAAAGGAAAGAAGCAAGCCCAAGTGCTCTGTTGCGTTCTGTGAGACAGTTGAATTTAGAACTGTTTATGTAACTAAACAAGAAAGATTAGGTCAGTTTTATGACCTAACTCATTGGGATTTTATTAATGAGGACAGCCAAGAGCATACACAAAACCTTATTGCAGACTTTGCAGCAACATGTATTCCTCTTAAGGATTCAGATGACTCAACTGGAAATCGGAAAATAAAGAGATTATTCTGGAACTACAATGACGAGAATTGCCGTAATAACTTTACAATTTCTTGGCTCAATTCATGCTCTAACGAAGAATCTAGTTTTAGCACTGAGATGGATCAAGACTCAATATTTCATCATCTTGAGGATAATTATTCGGACGAGATCGAATATGATCAACAAGACGTATCCTTCCAAGAATTTGATACTGACTTCAGTTGCGAGGAATTTGAGGACAGTGTGGATGATGATTATTTTATTGAAAGCGAAGAAATTAGTATTAGTATTAGCTACAAATGAATCTATCTGATCGATTAATTTCAATCTATTCAGTCAAAATATGTGATGTTTATTATATACTAAATAAAATAAGGATTGGTTTTTAATTTGTGGTAAAAAAAAAAAAAAAAAACTCGGATATGCTGATATGGTTTATTATGTAAAAGATTCATTTATAGCATAAGGATATATTTTTAGTTGCAATTCAAAGCTACGGTACAATAATTATTGTTCGTGTTTTTTTATGATACTGACAACTTCATTAACAGAATATTGCGGCTTTTAAAGCCATATAATTTCCTCCCGCTTAAAGACGAACTTTAAATCGACTATAAATTTCTTTCAATTTTGTTTCATTAGGTAGATTTTGACTATCTACAGATTTTTGTATTTGGTTCAATGACAAATTCAGAAGTGACAATTTTCGATCGAATAGTTAGTGGGGAGATACCATGCAAAAAAATTTACGAAGATGATTTTTGTATTTGTTTTCATGATATTAACCCCGTGGCACCAATACACGCATTGCTAGTTCCGAAAATAAGGAATGGTCTAACAAGGCTAAGCAAAGCTACTGAAGCACACAAGGAAATATTGGGACATTTAATGACTAAAATTCCAGTAGTTGCCAAACATTTAGATTTAGATGACTTTAGAATTGTAATAAATGATGGCGAGAGTTCGTGTCAAACAGTGTTCCACTTACATATTCACATATTAGGTGGCCGTAACTTTACATGGCCACCAGGTTAAGTATTTAATTTAACATTTACTTTCCTTAACAATTGCGGTCTCGCATTTCAGTATTATTGTCTTAATTTGAAGGGGGGTGCATGCATCTTTCCTGTGCCCCTCATGCCTAGCTTTTGTCCAGTTAGGGAATGTATTTGATCTTTAAATTATTACTTATTAAGTTTGTATCTTTTAAATTATAATGGAGCACGACTTAAATTACCAATGTTCTGGTGAAAATGGTGGGGTGTATGCTAGTATGGGATATGAATCCTATAAAGGAGGTATCACAGAAAGCAATTTGCAAGTTTCTCATTTTAATCGACACATAAATATTAATGATATTGGAAATATTAGCTCTCAAAAATTAATTGGCGAGAACTTGTCTTGTTTTAATAGTAATGAGATTAATAATAATGCGTACGAAGCAGTAAATTTGACAAATTCATTTTTAGATCATAGAGAATCAGGTTCGTTGCCTACTATTAGGAGAAGCTCTATGAGAGGAAGAAGGAGGTATAGAAGAACATTACTGAGAAATTATGAACAACCTCTCGGACAAAACTTTCACGGAAATCAGATTTATTTAGAGCAGTGTGATGATGTTGAATCAAATCATCAGAGACGCGTATATTTAAGAAATCCAAACATTGGGGGAGCAAATGGAGGAATGAACCATTCTAGTTTTAAGTTCAATAACAATTTTGACAATTATTCAAAAGCTTCAAAGCCTTCTTGGGATGGAGGTAGACTAGTAAAGCTTTTACAAGGCCATGGATTAAATATAGAAAATTATGAAAAAGAGAACGAGTGTCTCATAAACAAAAGTTGGAGTTCCAAGCAAATAAACACTCAAAATAGTCAGTTAGGCAGTATTAGTGACAAAAAAGATTTTAATAGTTCTGCAGTTTTAAATGAACAAAGCCATGTTCAGTTAAACCATATAAATCGCGGAGTAAATTTAAAAGTTTGTGATATCTCTGATCAGCAAAAAATATTAAGCACAAAAAATACACAGAATTTCCCTTCAAATGCAAATGACCAAAAAGATGGCTTTGGGCCACGCCACAAAGACACAATTCACGAAGAAAGTCTGTTAAACCAGATGAATAATTTAGAAAAAAAGATATCTCTACAATGCCATCTTACAGAAGGTGATGCCATATCAAACAAAATCCTAGAAACTCAGAAAACTGATAGATTTGCACTAGCTTCATCTTTCGATGATCAACATTTATTGACATCAAATCAAAATATCGAAGATATCCATAATTCAATTGATGCTACTAATAAAAATTCTTTCTGCAACTTTTATGAAAATTCCAAAGAATCTTATTTTAATTCTGAAAGAAAATACAATGTGACTTCTATTATCCCTAATATAGACAAACAAGTAATAAATATTGACAATCAGCAGTCTTTCAGTATGGAAGAACATGAAGGTGAGCAGGTTTCGAACTCTAATTACTGTAGTTTTGATCATTCATTATATAATATTTCTCAAGAAGAACTTTTTATTACTCTTGGAGATACCCCGACATCAAAATCTAGTTACAACTTATCAACTATTTTCGTTCCAAATCAAGATTCATGAGTGGAATTTGAAGCTTTCAGTCATTTTTTTAGAATATGCAAATTTTAATTACGAATTAAATACCTAAGATTAATTAATTAGATGTTCATGAAAACAAGCTAAACCTGATTCTACCTTCATCTGTTGTGTTTAAAGCAATGCAATAATTTTAGTCAATAAGAGATTCGAATTGACCATTTATAGATGAAATAAAGTCCCCATTATCGGAAAAATTATATTTCTTTATACGGACAAATATGATTGATCCGACTTTCAAATTCTTTTCTTTGTTTATTTTGTTTACCAAAGTATTTGTCTCGTATGATAATGAGTCTGCCTTCTGAAATTCATATTCGTCTCCTTTAAAGCTTTTCATGGGAATCACTACATTCAGAATCCCGTAGGTGATTCCAGAAACATGGGATGGAGACACGTGTGAAATACGACATATTAATAGTTCGCCTATTTTGGGTTTAAATACTAGAGCTTTGAACTCTATATTCACAAGAAAAGAGCCATTAGGTTCACAATCTGGCACATATCCATACGTGTTGACGGTACTTATTTTATGAAAGCATACCCAAACTCCATGAAACTCTGCAATATAGTGAAATAAAAAACAGCATAAATATCTTTTAATTGAATCTTCAATATTTCCTATACTGTTAGGTAATAGTTGAACGGTACCTTTAACTCGAAGTAGCTCAAAACATTCATTGTCATATTCGCCTTTGTTAATAAAACTTTCTCTAATATTTTGAAGCTGCTCTGTTGCAAGTTTCTCCATTTCTCTTACTGTTTCTTGCATAGAAGAAGAATTTTCTTCTGATTTATTGTTACCCAAGTTTCCAACGTTTCTAATGCACTTTCCAATAAGATGGTATGCAACCTCATTTGTCACTACGCATGATTCTTTAACTACCCAAGGAATTTGATACATAGTGACATTAATTCTTATTTTCCATTAAATATATTCTTTAATTGTAGAATTCTCATATATCAAGGCTCTTGAGAAAGAGTAAATATTGGTTTATGAATATTTGAAATATAATTTAAAAAAAATTTAATTCAAAAAACTTCAGTGAAAAAACGGACCGGTTTAAAAAGAGTGCTCAAACCAGGATTCGAACCTGGGTCGCCGCGGCCACAACGCGGTGTACTAACCACCTATACGATTTGAGCCTCCGTGAGTGCGATGTAGCATTTTAACCTTAATATTTATTCGAGCGCAAAGTAGATAAGATAAGTCATGTTCAGAAAAAAAAAAAAANNCAGCTCAGATCGTGATCTCAGGGTCGTGAGTTCAAGCCCTGCATTGAGCCTCCACTAGGCGTGGAGCCTACTTAAAAAAAAAAAAAAAAAAAACAAACCAATAACTTCTTAATATAAATAATAAACTAAAGTGGAATTCATATATATACATATATACATAAAAGATACCTCTCCATAGTTCGCCCATATTAAGGCAATATCTAAAATAAACTTGCATCTAATAATAGTAATTATTAACTGAACTTTTTTTCTTTTGTTTTTTATTGCGGCTTTTAATCTCACCTAATGCTCTTGCTGTGCTTTCCGCTATAAACTCTTTTGAAACTTTATTGTGATAAGATTTGCAACAAATGGATGCATTGTCTCCATTATTTACAATCTCCTCAACTTCTTCTATCTTTCTTAAAGAATCACATAAGCCAAACTCCTTAAGAATCTCATCTATATCGTCATCCAAAACGTTAAGCTTTTGTTGTCTTCTAGCTGCACGCGAGCATTTACCTTTAATTAAAGGAAGAAATATATTTGAAGACTCTATTTCTAAAAAATGATCATTTTCTAATTCATCAATCTGTTCCAGTTGCTGCTCAACTGAAGATTCTTTAGATAAATTATCTACTCCATCAAGAAAAACATGATCATCCTCCTCAATATCAGCCCATCTAATTTCTCCTTTCGACATGAAAGTCCGCCCAATCCCTATAATTTTCGAACTCATTTCCCACAATTCTCTCCCTCCTCCTCAGTACGTAACCTCTACTATATAAATTATTCTGATAGACTAAAATTATTCACAGTTTTAATTAATAATTTCTTAGACAACTTTCAGTATCAAACTATTTCTTTTGACATTATTTTTACGCGCCGCCTATAAATAATTTTTTTTCTCTATTTTTTGATTTTTGAAATTACTCAATTATGAATTTACAGAAACTTTTATTATTACGCCCTTCATATCTAATAGCTCCATATCTGTTAGTATGACAACTGATCTATTATCTGGCGAATTGCATGTCCAAGCTGAGAGTTTAATTTTATCTTTTTGTACAAACAAATTAATTCAAAGATTGCTTGTACCACATCGCTCATGAATATAGTACAAGCTACTATCTAATATCGCCGTTTTTGGGTGCTAATTTGAAATTTCCAATAGCAATAATACTTTGTCAACTATTTTTATTGTTTTAATTTTTTTTTTTTCTCTTTCGGTTATCCCAACCAAAATAACTTTATTTATTAGGCTGAAAGTAATGACGTAGGATACATGTAAGAAATCGTAATTATATTAAAATTTTGATGATAAATTAAACTTAAATGATAAAACTCGGCTTTCCTAATTATTGATTAAAATGCGGTAGTGCTGGCTGCATTATTCCAGCCTAAAGTCTATTCAATTTATTATTGTATTATGATTCTATATTTTCTCAAATTAACAGAAATAGATTATAAGGCTGCATAATTTTTTTAAAATAATATGACAAATAGAGATGCTTCAGAGTAGTGGAAAATTAAGAAAGAGTATTCGCGTAGAACCTAGTATTTATCAGGCATGGGTACCTCCTATTTTTTCAGAGCCCAATCGCGAAGACGAAATAAAGATTTCATTCAAAAAGGTAAGTCAAATGAATATATAAATAATATACTGTAAACTCATACGTTTTTATTCACTTTTTTTCAATTCCCTCTATTTACTTCTCTTTAGTGCGAATGCCTATATGACCCAAACCTTGTTAACAATGAACAATCTGATAAAAAAACGGATGAAACTCTCAAAAATTTGAGATTTTTACTTAGAAGTATGGAAACTGATTTTAACTATCTTTCAGGTGAAAAAATATTGGAATATATGTCTAAAAATATTTCAGAATCACAACGTTTCCCTTCATATGCGGAAAAATTAATATTAACACGAGGCGAAGATCTAAACGCAACTAATATTTCTACTGTAAAATATGATATTGGCTTGAATGAGATTAAATCCTTTAAGAATGAGGTTTGCTGGTCAATTAACAAATCTCAAAATGACATTCCAACTCAAAAAAGGAATATTTTAGACGAAGCAAAAATGTCCGGCAAAATAGTTAGCGAATCATCTTTAGATTCTAACCCCGTCTCCTACGGAAAACTTTGGGAAAAAGCAATGAATCAGAATCTTTTAATTAATATTATAAATAATTGGAGGAAAAGTGTTGGTTTTATATTTAATGATAGCTACAAGAACCTAAAGTATACTTTACATGAAGGGATTGAGCTGTTACAAGAAGGGATAGCACTAAATGATATAATTAGACTTCCAGAACTAGAAACTCTTGTAAATGCTGTTGAAGAATCACTAGCCTTTGAAGAGAAAATCAAAAAATTGCTTTCTATAGACAATGACCTAACAGTAAATTTAGGAATTCTTAAATCTCCTTGCAAAATACCAATTATAGAATTATATGAACTATTGAAAGAAGGTGAAAACTGTTCTTTCAGGTCAAACTATTTGGATTTCTTGAAATGCCAATTGGAAAAATTGAAATCATGGAGGAAAAATGTACAATCTGCAATAATAGAGAAAAATTTGGATAAATGCAAGGACTCTATAAAAGATAAAGACGAGATACTTATAGAAGTTCCAGGAGTAAATGATCTCACTGAGCAAATAGCAGCAAGCAACTGGATTGAAAAAGTAGAAAGAAGCCTTGGTCGTCCAATGAAATTAAACTTTGCAGAAAATTTACTAAATGAACCCGCATCAAAATTTTTGGATGAAAAAAATGTGGCAGCTAAACAACAATTGATTAATAGAGTTCGAAAGGCCCAAGAATGGCTTAATGTTGTCCAATCTCCACCTTTTGTATATGGATTAGTTGCAGCTTGCAAAAATATAGTACAAAATGACATTTCTGAAACAACACAGAAGATTATAAATCAAGCAAAGGTAATTATGGAAAAATCAAATGAGTGGAAGCTTCCAAAACCTAGTGAATTTGAAAAAGTTTGGCTTGAAAGTTCCTCACTTAAAATTATTATTCCTTTGATGAAATATATGGAGCCTGTGTACTTGCGTTGGAGAAAGTGGAACAAGAAATATAAAAGGCTTATGGATGGATTGTGCATTTATATGGAAGCACAACTTATTTTAGAGGAAGCAGAATATACATTATGTGATTATCTTGATATGAGTGAATATCTTCCGGAATTACGTAGAAAAATTGAAGAGAGTGGCAATTGGTTGAATACTAGCAAGGAGTTCCTCAACATGATCTCAGATTTTCATACAAAACAAGATATTAATAATGTATCTTCGAGTATCTGGAATATAGTTGTCGGAATAAAAAAAAGAAGTGAGTTCTCAAGGCTTGAAATTCAGCAAGTTTTGGACTTCATGGACTCCCAGTTTCAAGAACGTTTAAGTTATGAAAAACTTAAGCAATTAATAGAGACAGGAAATGAGCTTACTATATATGAAATGACAATCTTACAAGAGCTTACTTCCTGCCAGGATGGGTGTGAAAAATGGCTCAAAAAAGGAAAAGAATATTTAAAATGCTCTAAGGTATCTGGAATAAATATAGCAATCGTAATAAACCTGTTACTAGAGCGTAGTTGCATATTGGTTTCAAAGGAAATAGAAGATTCTCTTTTCGCTGAACTACATTTCATTCTTTGGAAAATGGATATTAATGAGATCCAAGCTCCTATTAATGACTACGAGTTGAATTCACTTATTGAAAGATTTAATCAAGTAAAGTTATATTTTGACTTTGATCATTCTAATTTAACAAAAACACAAAATGAAGATCGAACTCAACCTAAGAAATTGGCCATCATATCCATGCAAAATATAAAAAAAGAAAACGAGGAGTTAGAACCTCAAAATAACGAAGAATTGTTAGTTAATCATTCAAGCGCATGCGAAAGTAATACTACACAATCAGAAGCAAGTTATGATCTAAGAAGTCCCGAAATTAGTATTGAAGAATTAGATATTCAACAAATAAATTTATCACACTGGAACCAGATAAAAGAACTTGAAGCAACAGAATTTATCACAAAACTAGAAAATATCTTAAATTATTGGACCGACTTAATTCATGAGTATGAGACTGAAAAGAAAGAAATTGAAATTTGGCGTAATATTTTGAAAGACATTAAACATCTCCCAATATCATTTAACAAACTTGAATTAAAAATCAACAAAATATTGAGCGATTATGATCGAATTGTTTTAATTCTCAAGCATGGAGATGAAGAGTCTAATAATTTGCCTGATTTAAAACACCCATTTTCACTTTTATTTTCTTATAATAGACTTAATGAACTAAATTTCGAAGTTTCTAACCTACCAGTAAAAATTGCTGAATGGGATAGATGGCAAAAACACCTTGATGAATTAAACCATTGTGATGAGTATACCCTCTCAACTTTTTCTTATTTGAAAGAGACACAAAGCATAGTTTCAAATTGTGAAGATACAAATATCGAACAAATCGAAAGAAAAAAAGTAATAGATTATTTGAATGAAATAAATGAAAGGCTTGCTTCAAATTCTGTTTGGGGTATTACTGACTTTAGAAAAATATTAATAGAATTGAAATTTACAGGCAAATTGATTCAGGACTTATCCATTTGTGAATTTTGGATAGAAGGTGTACAGGGTGATTCTTCGAATGATCCGATGGGGATCGATCATTGGGAGAATTTGCTTCAAAGAGGAAGAACAATTAGAATCATTGACCGCGAAATTTTCAACAAATTTGAAGCCCAAGTTAAGCAATCAATTGAATGGAACGAAATTTATTTCACAACCCTCCATTCGGATACATTTGGCAAAGCTATTAAGCATAAAAGAAATAATAAAACACCTAATAAAATACTTTACAGAATTGCAGAGCTTTTGGTTGGAGTTGACTATGGAATAGGTGAAAGACTCATTACTTTTAGAGAGCTAAGGCAAAGTGTAAATTCTTTCATTGAACTACGTAATCAGGGAATTAAATATTTGAATATATGCATGAATGAAAGAAGAGATAAAGTCTTTTCTAGTTTATTAAATAAGTATTTGAATCAATCTCAAGATTCGAACAATCAAGACTCAGAAATTGTAAATCAAATAAATGCAATTAAACAGTTTACATCAGACTTAAAGAACCTCTTGGAAAGCTGTAATAAGCACAAAATTTCTATGGATTTAACAAGTTATATACAAGATGAGATTTCATTACGTGAAATAAATGAAAAAATGTTCAATGCACTAATTAATCGAGAAAATCCTTATTTCTCAACAACTTCAAATGGTGATGCTTTTGTTTTATTTGACTCTAAGATTCCCACATTCGATGAAGCAAATGATATTGTTGACTTTATTACTGGTAATGGCTTAGATATCATGCCAGAAAATTTTTTAAACATAAATGAGACAGAAAGTTGTCAAACTCAACTTTCATTTGATATTCGTAAAAATAGTCAGCTCACAATTAAAGAACTCAAAGAAATAGTTTTGAATCCTGAATCTGTTGTACTGAAAGACCTTGATTCAACTGGAATTTTTATTGAAAAGAAATATATTGATGTTTACCTTTTCGAAAAATTTAGGAAAGCTGTATATATTTCTAGTGAATGGTTGAAAGTTTTCAAGATTAATTATTTCAACATAATTGACAACTTGAAAACAGAAAGTTTTTATAATAAAGAAGTTCCAAAAAATTTGCTATCATATAATGTTAAATACTCAATAAATTATTTGATAAAAGAATATCTTAAAACTCAAGTAAGTGGATTCATTATTAATTCAATGCAACAAAAAGAATCTACTGTCAGTCAACTCAAATTTGAATTAAATTGGAAAGAAATCCTTGAAAGATTTAATGAGTCAATTATATATGATTTAATTCCGTTTAAAGGGAAAAATAAATACACAATTAAGAGATTATTACATGCTTCTGAAGCTGTTGATGATCAATTCTATGATTATTCTGCAAAGTCTGACGAGAACATAGTATACAAAAATGAGCAATCATCTGACGAACTGTTTTGTGATGATTATTCAAAATATAATATTCCCTTATTTTTAAACCTTTTGCATTACTTGAGGAATAATCAGAGTGCTTTGTCTAATAATGTCAATGAAAAATCTTACTATGAAGGCCTACTTAACTCTGTTAAGTCATATATTAATTTTAAATATTGTAGCCACTTATCTGATGAAGAAAGATTTAACATTGAGCAATTCGAAGAAAGTTTGGGTATTAGCAATAATTGTTCTAAATTAAAAGAGACAGAGTTTCAGAAAAATGAAACTGCACAGGATCCAAATGCATCAACTCAAAATATTAAATACAAAAGAAATAAGAGGTCTAAATCTCTAATTAATGAAGAAAAGGTTAATGAAGAAAATATTGATAGTATTATCAACATATTAAGGAATATTGAAATGCCAACTATTGAATTATCTCTTTTTTTAATTAATTTTGGAAAAAAGTTTGTTAAATTTGAATTAAAAGAATTATCAAATTTATGTCAAATGGTGGAATTTTCATTACTTTGGATGGCTTTAGTTACTATTAGATTCCCCACTTTTATTAAAACAAACTTGGGAGATAACAGTGAAATAAGTGACATTGAACCAAAAAGGAAGCGAGATAGTAAATTTACCTTTGAAGATTGGGAGAAAAACGTTTGTTTTAATTTTTTTGATGAGAATAATGTTTGTATCAGCAATATTAACACTGGTAAGATAGCTAACTCTCAATGTAAGCGTCTTCAACATACTTTGGAACTTAAAGAGTTCATTTCTTTAATTGAAACATGTGATCAACTACCAATCCAAATACCAATTAAACCAAGGCTCGTAAATATTCTTGTAGATGCATTGAAATGGACAATTTCCGCTAGGGAAGCAATATTACTATTGCCTAGGAATACAATATTATCCCCATGGATACATATTGAAGGAAAAGTGAAAGAAATAACTCTACAGTCAAAAAATAATATAATAATGAAAACTATTAATCTTGATAAGAATATTTATAATATAAAAGATGAAGAAGTTATGAATATAATATCAAGCTTTAACACTAATGAGTATGAAATTGGTTCTAATTTTGAGAATAATGATGAAATAGGTATGCAAGTAAAAAAACTTCCAAGGCCTAGAGGAAGGCCTAAAAGAGAACAAGTTTCTGTGGCAAAAAATGAATCACAATTTGGAGATGTATTTAATAATATATGCATGGATTATAAGGAAATTGATCATTTATCTAACTGTATTTTTCCAAAGTCATTTTATTTGTGGTTATTAGATAGAAACAATAATAAAGATTTTAATATTAAAGAGTTGATATCTTTTACATCCAAGGATGATGGCCATAAAAGTTTCAAATTAAATAATTCCCAAAATTGTAATTTAAACTTTGGATGGGATAACGGTTACTTTTATTGGAATAAAAATGGTGTTTCAGTTCCAAAAGAATCCATAATTGATGGCTATGAGAACGATTGTGAATCACAATATATTGGATTGATTGACCCCCAAAATTATCCAAAAAAAGAAGTTTATAAGAATAAATTATTGTTAGACTTTATACTTTGTGTCGAAGTATACAATAGTATTCAAAACAATCCTGCAGAATTATGTTCTATTTGTTCAAATTTCAGGAAACGAAAAAATACTAGTAATAGTTCAGCCCTAAGCTATAATACTTCCTGGATTGTTTGCGATGAATGCAATCGTTTTTACCACCAGGATTGTGTTGGATATGTTTCTAAATCCAATAATTTTCCAGAACAGCTGCCCAATTGTTCTAATTCAGCTAATGAATTATCATCTTGGATTTGTCCTTCGTGTAGTTTGAGGTCTGTAACTTCAATCAGTCGTTCTAATTCAATTATGAACTTTTTAAAGAACAGTAATAATCTTGAGCTTTTTCATAGTAATAATGCATACATACTTTCAGATATACATTGTAACTCTACTGATAAAGTAGAAGAGAATTTATTTTCTGATAAATCATTAAAGAGAGAATTTCCATCTTTAAAAAACCTTAAACAAATCATTAAGAGCAGTTTCTCCGATAAGATTTCTTTCATTAAACTTCATGAAAGAAACGTAATCGCGAATACATTTTACTTATTTAACGTTTGGATAAGCGACTTTTATAGAATACTAAAATGGGATCCATTTGAGCTTTCTGAATTTAACTCTTCAGTATTTGTTGATCAAAATGAGATTAGAGAACAACTAAAGGATAAGAAACAAATACTGAAAGAAAAAAGTGAGTTGCTAGATGAAAATGAAGAAAATGAACATTTATTAAAGGAAAAACATATAGAGCATGACCAAGTTGTTACTATGTCTGATATTACACAAACTAGTCGTAAAGGTAGACTACTTAAGAACAAAATATCAGCAAAGGAGATGCTAAATCCTAAGTTGATTTCTATTAAACCAAATAAAGGAAGAAAGAGGCGTTTGTTATTCCCAAATACAGCGACCAAAAAACAAATTAGAAGAAGTTTCCCCTGTATGATGGACAATTCAACTCGTACTTTACAAATAAACTTTGAAACGTTCTTCCAGGATATTGCTAATGATTGTAAATGTAGTCTCGATCTAGATTACATAGGCAGAAATAAAATTATTGAAACTGGCTCGTCAAAATCTTTAGAAATTGATGAAATAATGTATTTGTATATTACTGGGGCTCTAATTGGCTTAGACGGAGTTGTTGAATTCGAGTGGTTGTACTGTATATTGAAATATTTGACATTTTTTAATTCGAAATTTGGATGTTATAATGAAAACCTTGCGTTATTAAAAAGTTTTCAATTATCTGAAGACTTGACATTTATCAATACTCTTAAAAATCAAAAAAGACTTTCTTGGGAAGAGTTCAAATATATTTTAGTTCATTATTCACCAAACTTTCCAATTAAGCTTAATTCTTGTAAAATTTTTTATTCAAATTTGCCGAAGGTGATATCTATGAAGGTAAAATGTAAGTCAATTTTAAATTGTATTAAAAATTTTAACGTGGAAAACTCTACCAAATCTCAAAGTATTGATCAAAACAATCGAAATTTGTTTACAGATCCTGAGCAACACAAATTAAATGGAAAAAACTTTAAAGCTGAGGTCGAATCAATATTAATTGGCATCATAAAATCCGGAATAGTGATACCTGAAGAAAATATGGTTTCCCATTTATTGTTAACATACTATTTGGAATCTATTTTGCTACTTTATGGAAAACAAATTTCAAGTGTTTATTGTAACCAACTTAACCCAAAACCTTTATATTCAACATTAGTTAATATTAATAAACACATTTTATTTTGGAAAGAATCAGATGCCAATCTTACAAAGATCTATGATATTAGACTCATTCCCCCAGAATATAATGGTTTTGTTTTGGAAGATGAAAGTTTATGTTTTCAAAATCAGGAAAACAAACCTTTGTCGCGCATTCAACGTTTTATTAAATATTGTGAAACAATTCAAGACTCGATAAATCAATGTAATGAATGGAATGAAAGATACAAATTTTTAATCGATACGCCAAATGAGTTCGAGATTTATGTTGAACTTCTTAAACAGGGGCTAAATTTGCCTTGTATTTACCCCACAGTTTATTCATTTGGAAATATATTAGCTTCAATTGAGAGCTACGAGGACTTTGTTAATCAAGTCTTTGATAGTCCAGGTAATTTGAACTCTCTTGCTAAAGTTTCAAATCCTCCAGGAAGTTTTAAACAATCTTTTGCTCAAACAGTTGGTACTATAGTTGGTTCCAACCAACCCCCATTAAACCCAAAGTTTGAAAACATTCAGATATTAAAAAATGTAAGAGAGTTTTTAAAAGGTCTTCCTATACAAAAGAATGATTTAATTTTAAAAATAGACAAAATGGAAGAAAACACTCAGCGTTTTATTGAAGGTATTAAACAAAAAATGCCTCAATTAAAGCAACTTGATTCAACTGAAGCATTAATTTCTCAGCTACAGCTAATTAAAGAAGAGGCAATTCACAAAGTTCCAATAATTGTTAACAATGTGCCTGAACTCAGGGAGCTATTGAATAACATTCCTGATTTTGGTTCTCCTCACCACAACTTGTTATTAAGGACTCAATTCCTTATGTCCTTACAATGCCCAATTGCCAAGTTAAGAAAACCACTTAATCCATTCCCAAATATCCACGAGGTTTCTTCTAGTCTACCTAATATTGTTGGGCAAAACCATAATAACGAACTTCACCAATCAGAAACCAAAGGAGAACTTTTGGATTCTCAGGAGAATAATTCTAATAAATCAATCTTACATGCTCTTGGCGGCGCCAACAATAAATTTAATACATCTTGCCACCTACCAAACAGTATGTCTTTTATCTGGCAAAACTTAGTCCAACAAGGGAGCAATCCTATGAGCCACTACTACTATAAATGAAATTAGCTGCTCTCATATATAATTATTGATTGTATTTTTTAACTTAGTATGCTATAATATTTTTTTTTGTAATTCGAGCATATACATGCAAACTTACCCCTTTGTGAAAAAAATTATGAAGAATTTAATAAATATGTGGAGTTTAATGAAAAGTTGTTGTTATTCAATTGGAGGGAGCTCCTGTACGGATCCTGTTAATTTTAATACATATTGCTGCAGTTTGATACACACAAATGATGAAGAATCAAATCATTTTCAATACAAGTTAAACTCTTCTAAAAATGACGAATCTGCAGAAATTCAGAAAAGAATATCAATGAGCTCCACGGATATTAATGATCTAGTTAACTATTTTATCAAGTGCGCATTAAATGGAGTATCTGTTGATATTTATGATCAGACAAGTCAGTCTTTTATTTCAGGTAAATATTTTATCAACAGAAATTTGAATATTATTACATTTAAATCTCCTGTGCATACAATAATTATTCCATTTAAAGCTGTAAGTTTATATTGAGGTAACTCATTGAAATTCTTATGAAATATTAGATAAACACACTCTTAAACAGCTCTGAATTTAACTACTTGTATTCTAACAGCAATAATATGTCAAACAACAAACAAATTATTACGATTATCTTCGATTCTAATATGGAAAAAAGTGACACGATTCCAATATTATTTAATGATCAAAGCTCTGCCAACAATTTCTTACTCGTGGTAGAAATTCTAAGGTAAGTTGCAACTTAAAAAATTTTAGAAAATTTAGTTATCTAATAAAAACGCAGATATAATGAAATGAGCGATGAAAGTTACAGAGAAAACTCTGATGAATCTATGGTTGAAAATAAAATTCCAAATTTGCAATGAATGGAATGAGAGTCAATCAAAGGTTAATGCAGTAAAAAAAAAGTGGTAAGAAAAAAGTACTTAGTTAAATATATCTATTTTAACAGCCTTCCTAGACTCGAGAAGATCCATAAAAACCGATATTTATCTAACGTAATAAACTTATATGAGAAATAACTCTCATAGGATATGTAATTAATTACCACGTAGGATAATTTACTAGCTTATGCTGCTCTCTTTCTCTGTTGCTGAATAATATCGACAAGCTCATCTCGCTTCTTCTTGGCTCTTCTTTCAGTCCCCAAGCGTGCTCTGGCAAATCTCATTGCTCTCTTTGCCGTTGAAGCAGATCCAACCTTTAGTAGCTCCATCATTCTCTTTTCATATGGTGCAAAACCTGCGACTTCACGAATTACTTGTCTAACCAAGGCATTTCTTGCGGAAAGCTTTCCCTTGCGCGAGCTTGGTCTGGGTTGTTGTGGTCTCTTAGTCACAATAAAGCCAGTATTCAAACCAACTACGGTTCCCGTTGAAATTGATGAGGTCATTGTTACAATTCAAAGTTTGCCTAATTCAGACTTCACTAACTCTGATTTAACACCGCAATACTATAATTTATTGTCAAGTTGCTGAAAACTAATAATCGTTAAATAGCAACCGTATTAATAAATTGTATACGTTTGATAAAAAATTAATTTGTCTCACTGTTTGGCGGTATGTATGTGCCGCCTAGAAAGGTAATTCATCTAATTTGTCAATTATGACAATTAATGAACTTGAACTGGAATATTTGTTGGATAAGTAAAATAAATGCATCAGTGAAGTTAAGTCAGTTATAGTACTTAAAGTAATTGATATATTGAACTCGGAACACACGCTAATATTTCTCTTAAGTCCTTTAAATACGTGCAATGCCAAAGTTTAAAAAAAGTAAAAATAAGCCTTATAGGAATAGAAATCCTCTACATATAGATATTGAGTCTGCAAGTTGTCCGTACTTGAAACCAAAAAAAAACAAAGCAACAGATTCTTCTCATAACTCCCTCTATGATAACCTTCCTACTGAAGATCAATTTTCTTCCGAAGTACCTAAGAGTCTTGGAAAAAAAATCTTAGATGAGGCAAATCGGCAACTTCTTAATGACTTGTACGATGATGAAATACAAGAACACGTTATTGATGAAGAGTTAAACGAATCTGAAGAAAAATCCAATCTTCCTATCGATAGTACTGGTTTTGTATATATTGATGAAAATGAAATTGGAACAATTGATGATATAGGACTGGATAATTCTTACTGGAGCGATTTATTAAAAAACTATGGAAACGAAAGGCATTCAACTCAAAGTATTCATAGCCAATCGGGTTTTATAGACTCTATCGTTTCTAAACTACGTGAAAATAGTTCAGAAAAAGAATTATCGCAAATAACTGGAACTTGTCAAAACTCTAATATTCCTGAAAAGGTAATTCAAGTTTATACATCCATTGGCGAATGGCTTAGCAAATTTAAATCCGGAAAACTTCCAAAAGCATTTACTATTATTCCAAAACTCGAAAATTGGGAAGAAGTTGTGTATCTCACTGATCCACATAATTGGTCTCCAAATGCAATGAATGAAGCAGTAAGAATCTTTTCTTCAAATCTATCTCCGAAAGACTCACTAAAATTTTATTCAAAAATTCTATATCCCACTATACGAATGAATATATCTCAAAATTATGGCAAATTGAACTATCATTATTACCAAGCATTAAAAAAAGCCATGTTTAAACCTGCTGCATGGTTTAAAGGAATCTTATTGCCACTTGCAGAAGATGAAACTTGTACAATAAAGGAAGCTATTATAATTGGGAGTATTTTAAGTAAGGTCAGCATTCCTGTTCTTCATACTGCTGCTGCGATTATCAAGCTCTCACAGATCAAAATGTGGAATACATGTCAAACACATTTTATAATGGTTCTGCTTTGTAAAAAATATTCAATGCCTAAAAAAGTAATTGATGAACTGGTTGATAATTTTACAAAATTTGACAAAAAATCCGCGCATTATAATGACTCTTCACTATTCTCACATAATAATATCAACATAAATTTAATCAACGTTCAAACAAATAGTATTTTACCTGTAACTTGGCACAAAACTCTGCTAGTATTTGTTCAAAGATACAAATACGAGTTTTCATCCACCCAAATTAATAGATTAAATGATTTGGTTAAAAGTCAATATCACTATCTAATTTCTCCTGAAATTATTCGTGAACTTTCTCACTCGTTAATTAAAGTTCCGAGTTAGATTTCGATTTTATAATGATAAGATTCTATATTTAAACTAATATATAATATATTCAAAAGCCAAATACACAGAATTATATTTTTTAATTTATTATTGAATTTTATTATTTATTTTAGATCAATAGAAATCGTTTTCTTTCATAGACCTACGAGCCATACTCAATATGTTGTTTATATATCCGTCAATAAATTCCTGCTTCTTAAAGTATAGTGGAGTTTTAGGGTAGTAAATCGCCTTTATAGACGAATGAGACCTTGCACATTTATCAGAATTGATAAGTTTACTGAATGTGTTATAAAGGTGTTCAATCGTCATCTTATTATTAATATAATCTATTGCTCTTTGTAGATTAAAACCTTCTGAAAGGTCTCCTACATAACGAATTTCATCCCAATAATGGTTGAGTTTTTGATTAAATGAATTCCCTATTGATTTTGCTTCCTGTATTAATGCGTTTTTTATATCTTCAAACATTTTACTTTCCATATTTCCTAGTTTTTTAATTGAAAACTCATATAATGTATTACGTATACTCGACTCAATTTTTTCAACAGAATTATTGTTATCTCCTTCTACTCCTACAACCAACAACCTGGTATTGCTTATAGGGATAATATTTGCAAATATAATATATCCTAATTGTTTGTTTGTCCTCAAATTATCATAAATATAACCTTGAATAATCGGTTGCAATGCCATTAAATGTAATTTTTCTTCAAAAGATGGAACTCCAAATTGATAAAATGCCAGTACAGTGTTATTAATATCTTCAATAACTGGACTTATTACAGTGATATCAATCGGTCTTACAAGTTTGTGAATTTTCTTTTTCATTGAATATTTATTATTAAGTGATAAAATTTTGCTATTTAATACAAATTTCTCAATTAGATACAATGACTTATTCTTAGAAATATTTCCTTGTAAATAGGCAATAATTGATTGTCTATGTAGTAGCTTGTATGCCCAGTTCTTAAACAATCCACACATATTATACTCTGTATTTGTACTTGAATCAAACATTTTTCGTGTATATTCAAAAATAAATGAAACCAATTTATTTCTCTTATTTTTGTTGGGATTTTGTTCTTTGTTTTCAATTTCAACAAGCATTCGGTTAATAAAGTTTCTATATTCCCACTCTGTGTATTCTCCATCAGTCTGTAACGAATTGATCATAAACATAATTTTGGAATATGCTGTATCCTCTCCTGAGTTAAAAACGCGTTTAGAGTTATTTAAATCTGCAATAATTTCATTCAAAATGTTGCAATCAAAATTGGAAACATTAGCAATTTCTGGTGCAACTATTTCGTTCAAAAGAATGTCAATATCATCTGAATACCCAAATGTATCAATGCTGATTAATATACCTTCAACATCCCACTCTATATAAAACGATATTCCGCATTCACTGTACTTCTCAATTTTTTCTTTAATCAAAGTATCTAAAATATACGTAATAATTTCTCCCCAAACTTGTGTTTCAATTCCTTTATAATATCTCCTTGGAAACTTGAGAAGTAATTTTATTCCAATTTTGTGACTTTTTTTCACAGGGCCATTCCACCAAATACTAGCTAATATAGAATCCAACCTTTGCGGAGATGATAGATCTTCTTCTTCGATTATTTTTAAATTTATTGCTGAACACTTTTCTGGAATTGGTAATTTTATTTCAGTTTCTTCTTGCTCATTATATTTTGCATATCTCCAATCATTCAATATTTTTAAAGGAATATCTTCAACAGTGTGTTTAACATGAAAAATTTTATCCTCTGTTCCTAAGAATTCTTGTTCATCGCTTGACAAAAATAATGTATTAAATGGTGACGTAGTATTTAAAATCTCAGAAATTAAATTTTCATCAACATCTTCGATTAGAATATCTCCACTTAATGCTGCATGAACTCCGTGTTGAATCATTCTGGAACAAATTTCTGATGTAAAATGCATTGGTGAATTCTCTACCATTTCTGTGTTTGTGATGAACTCTCTTTCTGTTAGTGATCTAATTCCTTGATAAATCTTTAACAATTCTTTACTTTCTTTTAATTTGTTAATATATTTATAAATTAACCCAATCATTTCAAACTGATTCTTTAACCCTTCCAATGTTAATTCCAATTGATAGATGAAAATACTGCCAAAGCTATAATTTTCATATACAGAATTTGAATTTGTAATGTAATTATTTTTTTGTAACAACCAAAAAAGTGAATTCTTGTGTTTAGAATTCAGAATATATGATAAATATATCAAAGGTTGTTTGGCCGGAGAAATTAAATGGGCTGGAAATGACCAAATTAACCACAGTAAATTACGTCCGCTTAGAGATTTTATGTGAATCTTCTTACCTAAATATTTCTCATAAATTATGGATTTGTTCGAAATAACATGCTCCATTTTTATTGAATTGAATTCGCATTGCCCATCATTATCGGACAAAACTCCTGAAAAGTATTTTTGTAACAATTTTTCCTGATCTGTTAAACTTCTCTTTGAATACAAAACTATGAACATATTTATTCCACAATAATATTTTTTATACATTTTTTTAAGTAGATTCGTGATTGATATCCCTAATTTGTTTGGAATTTCAACTAATGTTTCGATATTTCCTGTTGTAAATTGTGACATTGGCCTATATGTGTATGTTTTTAACGTATAAAATAGACGTTCAAGTTCATTTGGAATATTTTTTAAATGTTCTGAATTTACTATATGAATTTCTTTATCAACAACATTTTCATAAAATAACGGATCTATAAAAAAATGTGAAAAGTGATCTAACCCTTCTTCCAAGTACTCTTCCCCAATTTCATTAAAGTAAATTGTTCTTTCTTCTGAAGTATATGCATTATTTCTTCCACCATGTTGGGCCATAAACTCATCGTAGCTTTCAGGAGCTGGATACTTTTTTGTCCCCAAAAAAAGTACATGTTCAATTAAATGAAATAATCCCAAAGCATAAATAGGATCATTGAAAGAACCTGCTTTTATCCCAGCAGTGAAACCTGCCTTTTCTGAAAATTTATCTTCTATCAATAATGCAGTAATTCCGTTTCTTAAAGTAATGTTTTTGTAGTTTCTATCATCCGTTTTTGGTTTTAAAATAGAATATCCTGATTTCCAAATAGAACCTGAACAACTAAATGAAACTTCATTGTTGATACTAATAATTATAATAAACAAAAGCAAGTATAGCATTTGTATTTTTTTTTTGATATATTAAATATTTAATAATTTATTACGTAGGTTATGGCATGCATGTAATCATGTAAATATTTACGTTTAAAAAAATAACGCCCAAAAATAAACAAAGATTATTACAAGAATATTTTATGTAAATATTTTAAATTTCAATAAATTTATTAAATCATTCCTAACTCGTTAAATTACTAATTCCTTGAATTTATTCATGAGAAACTGCTATTAATATTAACTATTATTCTGTATATTAATTTGAGGACAAATATTTAGAAAGCTTATTTCATTAGAATTTTCCTCTAACCCATCATTAATTCCGCTGGGTATTGGATGAAAAACTTGTGTTTCAGAGTTTGAATCACTTAATGTTATATTATCTATTTTCTTTTTTTTTGCATCATCCATTTTAAATCCAAGTGGGCTATTTTTTTTTTTATTTATTTGCGGTAGCCTTCTTTGTTTTGACCTTAAAGAATTCAAATAATACTTAATTGCTTTGTAGACAGATTGCCAATGCATAACACTTGATGCAGATTCACGAACAAAAGTTCCTTTAGAAGCAAACCCATCTATTGATGTAATTCCCTTTGACCAAGATAACATTTCACTTGAACTTTTCTCTATTCTTTTTTCAATATGAAAAATCAATACTTCAAATTGTTCTTTAGAAAAGTCCATTATTTGTGCAGGCCAAACTGTGCCTTTATAGTTTACCCATACTAACTCTCCTATTTGAAATTTTGACCCAGGTTTAAGTTTGTTTCCATGGGTTTTACAATAATCACAAAACCAATCATTTTTTGTGATTTTATTCGCCTGACTTTGGCATGTAAAGTGATAGACATATCCACAATTTACGCACATATTCATACTCTCTTTCCCATTTCTTGGAGCTTTACAAATAAAGCACTTCCATTCTGAATCTTTCGGTAATGAATGCCTGAAAAATACAGGAATATTTAATTGAAAGTTTTCGTCTTTTATTCTGTTGCTGTTAATAGTATTACTCTCTGACTTTATTGAATCAATTTCAAATTCTATTTTATCTTTTTTGTTGCTCCTTAAATTATTCAATAAGTTTTTATTCTGTTCAAGTAATTTTTCATTTGCCCCATTTTTTAATTCTGCGTTTTTTTCCACAACTCTTTGCCCAATTCCAACAAATATCATGTCAATTAGTTCTTCTTTCGTAATATTTTCTTCAGATTCTTCATTAATAGCAATTGAAATGTCAGGATTTATTTTTTTTAGTACTTTTGTTACGAGATACCTAGGAAGGCAAGAAATCGCTGCATATAAATGCATTTTGAAATTCTCAACATTTATTTTATTATTGCAAAAACTTATATTCTCTATCTTGCCATTTAACTTTTTATTCGGTTGAAATTTATTTGAGTTTAAATTAGCACTTTTGTCCGACTCAAAAATTTGAATATTTCCATTTGTTACCTTTTTTAGTAGATTGTGCGTACTCAAATTATCCATTTCTCTTTCTTCAAAATGGAATCTGCTATCAATGTTGTAATTAAATAAAATTGCGTCTTCATTAGTTACAAATTGCGAACTAGAATTAATTTTTGCATTGTATTGACTATTGTCAGTATGTTGAGTATTCACTAATGAATTTAATATTTGCTGATTGTTGTTTTGAAATGACTTCTCTTTACCATTTAATGAATATTTATTTGAATTGTTATTCTTGTAATTTTGAGAGATACTTTCATATTGAGTATTTTGGAATGTTTTATAATAAATACATCGTCCTCTATGGCTTATAAATCCTTTTACACTAAAGTAAATTTTCTTACAATAAATACACCTCACTCTTAAACTGGATTTAGTTGGAGTGAATGCATAGTTGCATTCTACCTTGATTTTACCTTTTTTTATAGATACCTTTCCTTCTTGCCAGTTTAAATCCAAATTGTTTTTTGACTTGTTTTTGAACTCAGAATCAAATGTTATATCTTGACTCATCTTTCCTTTTAACGCTTCTAGTGAAATACAATTTTGATTCCCTAACTCATCAACTGGGCTCGCACTGCTGTTATGGTTATTATAATCATTGGAATTATTTATCTTCTCAAGTAAATTAGAGTTAAACTTTTCTTGTGTGTTAAATATAAAATCGCTAGTTTGAGTACATCCTTGAAGTATCGAATGCCCTACAAAATCTTTCTCTACTTCATTCAGAGTTCGGGCATCTGCAGCAACTTCTTTATTATTTTGAGAAGTGTTTAGGATATTAATAAACATTGCAAACTTTCTAATAAAGTCTTGATCGATTATTGCCCCCTAACATTTATTAATAATTGTTTAATAACTCGTAATCAACACAAAATTTAACTTACATCATGTTTTATTTCTCCATTTTCGAAGTTACCTTGAGCTTTATTCATATTTTCTTTCATATTACATTTAAAGCGTGCTTAATCACACTTAAATTCTCATTAATTTGTTAAGAATTCATAATATTATTATTCTAGTTACATGCAATCATTTATTTTCCATTTTCTCTTACATGCATGCAATTTCTAGTTAAACCCGCCATAATTCCGTGGGAAAACCTTGCCTACATGCAAAACTGTCCACTGAAACATGAAAAATTGGTAAAAATATACATTTATTATAGAAATAAAAGCTAGATAGCCACTAAAATCTACAATCTACATCCTACAAAAAAAAAGTTAAGATAACTTACAGAATCCATTAGAATAGGAGTCATACCAAAGAGGATTTTGCCACGTGTCCATGCAAGAGATCGATGAAGAATCAAAGTCCCAGGAATTACAATCATTTTGACTCGAACTTTCATCTTCCTGCTGAACTTCTGTAGGGTATACAGTTGGAAGTGTGCTAGATACAGATGAATTTAAGAACTTCGAACCAACTGAATAATGAGGAACTGAAGCCGAAGCCTCAGAGTTTATTGTAGTTTTATCTGTTGTTGGAATGCAAAACATATCAATGTTTAAATAGTCGCAATTCCATGACTCTGCGGCAACCAGGTGTTTATTAAAAATTGTATAATTTGCTTGATCATGTTCTATTTGTTCGTTATTCTGAGACAAAGCACCATGCGTGTCTTGATCCAATGGGAAAGATAAGGCTTCAACCTTTTCCTCATTTTCCGTACTATTGGAATTTCCAACACATGAATTCAGCCCTACTGAAGATTGTACAGGCGTCTCTTCACTCCACCGATTCGTTTCAGTGTTAGAGTAAAAGTATGTTCCAGAAGAAATATACATAGTTTTGTTCGGATCTTCTAAAAATGGCCCATCATAGGCTGAGAAAGATTGACACGGAGAAGAGGTATAAGAAGAAATATTACAGTAATTTGTATTAGGCGAAACTGTGGTAGATGCTTGATGATGGACAGGCGTTGAAACAGAAAATTTGTTGCTCGAAATCAAGTTACTCCTATTATCAGAATACTTTCTGGATAATAAGCAATTGTTCAATTTGCCTCCAATTCGAGTTGGATACGAGTCAATATTTGAACTATGAGTTGGACTTTGGTGTATACTATTTATAGGGCTTTCCTCTGTACTATTTACGACATTCATCTTCAAGCAATTTCCACCATAAGATTCTTCGATGCCTACCTTTATATTGTTTTCACAAGTTTCAACACCACAATTAACATCAAATGAAAGTTGCTCACTCATTGAAAAATTCTCTGCAAAGCTGTGCCTTTCATCCATGTGAGTTTCAGTTAATTTGTTGCCGTCAATAAAAACATTTTGAGTACAGTGATTGTTTATATCTAACAGTGAGCTTTTCGAACTATTATTTTTGTAATTCATTCCGGTTGTATTAGCCTGGCCACACATGCCAATTGAAGGCTTATCAATAGAAATATTATTGTTAAAATTGAAATGCATCCCTACTTCACTTGTGCTAGATACTAACCTTCCGGATCCTTCCGGAATATCATTAGTAATTGTACTCGTTAATGAAATTCCTTGAAGTCCAATTAATGAAGAACAATAACATCGCTGATTGTTACCACATGTTTTACAATCAAATGTAGAGTTAGAACAAGCTGTGCTCGCACTCACTGAGTAAGGCGCTGACCTGAATGAAATAGGTTTAATACATTGACTATTATTAATCGCTGTGTTAACATTACAACTAGCTGTATCATTTTTCAAATTGTCATTGGAAACATAAGCGTTCAAATTTTCTGCAAGGTCATGAGGAACTGCTTTACGATCTTTGTTAGCTCCATTAGTGATTATTGAAACATTTCTACCGTTTGCTATTAAATTTTTGCCAACAATTCCGCTGATTTTATACCCCACTCCACCCACTCCTCTTGAATAGCTTTGTCTTTGAGAATCATAATTTTCTTTATTTACTCCTATCTTTTGTGTTTTTAATAGTCCAATATTTGAACAATTCAAATTATTATTCACACCCATCTGTATAGGTAGGCATTTACCATCACGTTTTTTTCGTTGTTTCATCCAACATGCATTACACACCCTTAACTTTGATTCGACAGAACAAACCGAGATATACCTCCACTGAGGAGTTTTTGTAGCAGAACAAATCTGACAAAAATAATCAGACCTATCTAGAGGTGGTCTTCCTGCTCTTCTTTCATTTGTTTGTTTAAGTTTACTATCCATATTTTTTATTGATTGAATTTCATTATCAAAATACCTAGTATTTTTGTACCCAAAAATCATTTCTCCCTCATTATTACTATCGCAACCTACATTTCTCACGGAATCTATCAACATACGCTCACCTGAAATAACATTCAATGATTGCTGTCCTATCATATTAAGAAAAGGATAATTCTCTAAACATTGAGAGTCTCCAGATAAAGTTCTTGAACCAATGAGCGATTGATCATCAGATAATAGGTCACAGGAGGTTAAATTAGGCAAAATGTTGCTTCTTTTAACTAGCCTTTCATCTTTGCTTTGAATAATATTTTCAATAAGAGGAATAGTGATGGGTCCACTATTCATACTTTGATTAGTTTCTATTTGCGATTTCATATTAATAGCTGTTCATAAAAAAATTACAAATCAATGTCATATATTCCTTATCTTGTAATACTATTTATAGGTATCACCAACAAATATACCTGTATCAAAAATAAAAGTCGACCTATTTCGTAGATCAAAAACATAGAATACCACAAGGCTACAACACCCGATAAAAATAACCAAAATTAGCGATACCCTTCAGAGAGCTTGAAATAATTATCCCTTAATACCTTAATTTTAAAATTCTATTCAATTTAAGTAGTATCTTATACAGTGCACAATTTACAATGATGCATTAGAACATAAGCAATTTTACCTGAATAATCCTGTTATTTATCAAATACCTGACAACTTAATGAAAATAACACAGCTCGTTCCCTTCATAAACTATCTCCCTTCAAATATAATTACCTTCAATTGGAACTGCATTGACCACAATAACAACTGCACAAAGACATGCGCTGCAATCTGGACAACCATCGTCTCCCCTTTAACCCACAACCCGCGCCCTGTGGCGGCTTTTTTTGGATACTAACTTCTGTTTGTATTCAGTTAAGAGCGGTATAATAAATCCAGTAAATAAATGGTGTAATAATTGAAAATCGAGCCAGATACGTTGCTTAACCTTTAATTTTCTAGTTGTATGTATGAATATTTGGTCTCAAATGTCCACCATCGCCTAGGCCACTACAAACAACAAGGCTGTCTGTTGAGACAGACATTCTAGTTATGCCACAGTTCAAGTGATTTAGTCTAAGCCAACCGCTTGTGGGGTATTGGAGCCCCTTACAAAACATATATCGAATTACATTACCGTGACAAACAATGATGTCCACATTCTCGCCAAATGACTTTCCCTTCTTAGAGAAATATGTATTAAATGCGCTATCTATTCTTTCCTTGTCATTTACAATCTCTTCTATGGTTGGTTTAAATCCACTTACCGAAGGACTTGGAGCAATTGGAACACCTTCTGCGAGATTGGGGTCTTCGATCAGCTTTACTCCGGGAAAGTACTTTGAAATTATTATTGCTGTTTCCTTAGCCCTTGTTAAATTTGAGTGATATATTGCATTTACCTTTTTTCCATACTGTTGTGAAAGATATTTACCCGTTTCTTCCGCCTGTTGTTTCCCAAGATCAGTCAGTACCTTCTCTTCATCCTTTGTAGCAGAATTAATGTACTGAGCGTGTCTAACGAGTATATTTTGGTGCCACTTACGTGCATTCTCACCAACAATCTTACCATTTCTCTTGTTTTCTTGTTTACAATTACTATCCCAATTTGGGTTCCAATTAATCGAATCTTTCAAATAATAACCAAAATTCATAAAAGAGTAAATGGTTACTATGCCACTTAACAATATTGTTGATGTGGAAAATTTTGCAAACCTGCATAACTTTGATGAAATAAGTGTTCTTTTATTAGATAAAAAAGATAAGTTCATTTTTCTTTCTTTCAACTTAAAATTATTTGTCCTTGTTATGAATGAGAATTTTTTAAGGGAATTAAAAACAGATGTTAGCATAGTTAATGAGCATGTATAATTTATTATATCGGGTATAAAATAAAATAACTCTAAAGTATAAATAGCGCTAGTTACGATACCTCACAAATTGAGCGGTCGTAATTGTCTTAAAAAAAAATTTTATTAAGAAAATATTATGAGAGAGCAAATTCAACAATTGGTAGAAAACCTTGAGGAAATCGAAAGCGACTATAGTACTCTAATAGATACTTTAGATATATTATTAAAAGTTCATTACGAAAAATATATTAATAAATCTGTTCAAGAATTTCATGATGTCATATTAAGACTTGTCAGAGAAACAGATTATATCAAGTCTCAAAAAAAGTTTCTCTGTTACATTTATATATTAAAATTTATATCGAAACGTGTAAATCTCTCCCTTAAAGAACTGTTCTTAGAAGATTTCTTAATTAATTTGTGTAAAATCAAGTGTAAGATAATCAAAGGTCAAATCCATGAAATCGTTTTCAATGTTTTACATCCAAATTTTTCAGAATTTGATATAGTTATAAATAAATGGCGGAGTTTGTTAAATGAAGTATATGAGGATGAATATGAATTTGAGTCATTAACTGATCTAATTTTCTATATCTGTTATAAAATGCAATTCGAGTGTGAAATTAATATGCAATTCAACATAGTTATTAACAAAATAATTCAGAAATTTTCAGAAATTTATGAGAACGATAGCTCTATTTTTTCGTTAAATTCATTTGTTTCAAAGTTAGAATATTCTCAAAATTTATTATTCCCGTTATTTTTAAACTGTGATGATATAATAGAGCAGGCAAATAAACTCATTGGAAATATGATTAAATTATTCGAGAGTAATATAAATATAAAAGTATTTGTTTTTACTTTAAGAATTCCTGGCTTAATCGAATATTTTATTTCTAATGGATATATTTTTGACTATGATAAATTCACAAAATCCTTAATTCAAGGTATTACTAGCAAAGATTTTGAAATAAGAAAGAGTACAAGGTTTATATTGGAAAGGATAGAGACGTTATTAACAGAAAAAAATTTAAATGCTTTTGATATGACTGATAAAAAACATGATTTAAACATAAAATCATTTATCTGTATCTTGGATTGCTATGAAAATTTTAGTATTCACTTATTAAAAACTAATTGGGATAAATTCGAAAGATTATTGTTCGATCTTCAAAATTTAGAAAAGGAATGGTGGATAGATTGCTTAATAGAAATTGGGCTTAAACACGATAATTTGAACGTTAGGAGATTCGTTGCTTTTAATACAATTAACCTTGTTATTAAAAATCCAAAGAATTTGCCCAGCTGGATTAAGCACAATACTTTTTTTAATATATATTTAAGATATATTGTTTCATTACTTAACAACAAAATCAGTCTTCAGATAGAAGAAATTTTTCTAAAATTTATTTATTGCGTACTAAGGGTCAAATCAGAATGGATTAATGAGTACTTGGAATACATTTCGTGTAACATAAAAGCTTTTACACCAATTCGAGTTTTAATTCACCCTTTAACAATTGGGATAAAGAATAATTTATACTCTTTCAGTGATTCCAGGAAAATGTCAGAAGAATCTAATATTACTAAAATTAAAAGTTATTTCCACAATCTTAATTCATGTAATATTAAAACAAATTTATCTAAAGATATTACTGAAAAATACTCTTTCGAAGATCACACAGATTTCAAAGAATCTATTATTATTCCAAAAGAATTTTTTACAAAAGTCCTTGATATTTCTATACCAATAATTAAATTTGTTCCGATAGTATTGAGACAAGAAGTTTATTTAAAGTGGTTGGAAGTTGTCTTGAATTATTTTGTTTGTAACAAATTTTCTACGGATGAATTAATGAAAAATCTTATTTTATTTTTGGGGATAATCCCTGAATACTTATTTTTTACAAGTGAAATTCATACAGCTATATATAATAATATAATAAAATACAATATGATTATCGATTCTTGTTTTGATCCTGAATTATTATTAACTGCATCAAAAACATGGTTTAATGTACTCCAACTAGGAGTTGGATTTGGAAGACTTAAACAAATCTTTGGGTCTTTTAGCGATCCTAGTCTAATAATGAAAAGTCACGTTGTATTTGTTTCTTCATATTATAATTGCGAAGAAATGTATAATTTAAATAATAATATGAATAACAAGATAATTGAGATTTTGGAAAAGATGAAAATTTTGTTTGAAAACTCTAATGAAAATAATTTTATTGATATTGACTTACTTTGGCTTGATATTCATTTGTTATCAATGCTAAAAGGTAATTCCTATGATTATTACCTGGAAAAATTGTGGGATTGGTGCATGTCAGTAATAAGCGATATTGGTATGCTTTTAACGAGAATAAAATCAAATATTAATTCACAAATTACTTTTGCAATGATATTAAAGTGCTTAATTTATTTGCAACGAGTTGGAAATTATTCAATACAGAAAATTTTTGATATTGTTAATAATTTATTATTGATTAACAATAGCATGTTATCAAATTTGTTAATGAACAACCAAAATCTAATAATTTGGGATAAAGCCAGAAGAGTCTGTTTTTTATACGATATCATTGATACACACTCCATAAGTAATGACAAATATTGCATAATACAATCATCAGTTTTAACATTGGGTTTTCCAGAAAGCTACTCGAGTAGATTTAATGATTTTATTAGGGAAAACAGACTGGTTCAATTATTCCCTGCAAATTATCGTGATTTATTTAATCTCATATCTCAATTAAAGTTTCAGTTAGTTAATATAATTATTTCAAAAAAAGCAGATGAAGCTTTCAGTTTAGTAAGCAATGATATTTATTATTTTAAAAACTTTACATGCTCAACCGACAGTTATTCGTACACAAAAGGATCTTTTTTTGATTGGTTCAAAAACATCATAGAAATATTGATTCATGAGATCGAAAACTGTGGTTTGGATAGTTTTTATATATGGTTATTAATAGAGCAATTACTTGGTTATGCTTGCATTGAAAATTATCATAATTTTGAAAAAAATTTCATTTCTGAAGTTTTGAATAAAATACTTGAACTAATAATTAAAAATTGCGACGAATTGATAGATAACGGAGTTTATAGAAATAATTTATTCACAATTTTCAATTCAATTTTGACAAAAAAAGAGTACACAGCGTTGTTTGAAAAATATAATTTGATAAATAGAGTTCTTAATCATTTTTATTCTAGTATTAAATTAAATAACGGAAATGTACGATTTTTTATTTTCCCGTTATTAGATTTGATGAAAAATTATTGTCAAAGTTGTAATAAAGACATTTTTGAAAAAGCTCTCGAGTTTTCCAAAAATCCTGCTCAAAATGATTCAGAAAATTGCAATACTATTATTTTTTTTGCAAATATTTTAGTTGAATTGATCATTTTTGAAGAACAAGGGTTAATTGACGGGGGCAAAATAAGATTTCAGGAATTTTATGTGGAAAATAACGCTGGAATAAGTGAAATGATTGATATTTATAGAAGATGTAAGATATATGAGGATAATAATAGTTTTGTAAGACACGTGGTAATTATCTATTTATCAAATATCATCGAAGATTCAAGAATTAAAAAAAAAGACTCGTTAATAACATTCATTTCAATGACCATTGTTTTATTGACAAGAAAATTGGAAAGTGCAATTCCAGAATCAGTTCAAGATCAATTATCTATAACTAATAATAAAGCAAATAAAATAGATTTAAATATTTCAAGTTGTTTTTTATTTGATGAAACTGACATTAGTTTCAAAAATGCAAAAAAGTTTCCTCCCTTACCAAATAGCAACCATCATAAATTTCTAATCAACATTTGGCAATCAATTTGTTGTTTAGTAAATATTTTAAATTTAAGTGAAGATAAATTTATTAATTATTTGGTTGGATTCTACTTCAAACATTTGCAGTATCTTTATACTCCAGATGTTAGGCAATATATTGACATGTTTGGATGCAATATTGCCACATTTTTCCCAAAAAAATGCATTGGGTATATTATTGAAGGTCTTTCAAACAATATAAATAACCATACACAAATAATTTATTCTTATCTTTGCATTTCAAGCTATTTGATACATTTTTTGAAAGATATTAATCCCTTACCAATTAATAGTAACTCTGCAACGGAAGAAATAAGCGATGTTTTTATTTTTGAAGGAGATTTATGGATTAAATTAAATATTGAATTTCTTGATGAATATGTTTCATTTTTTAATTTGTTTGTCAGTTATTCAATATCAAACTCATCTCTTTTGAGAAATATTGTTCTATATACAATATACGATGCATATAATAATAGTTACGTTTTTGAACTTTTACAAAAATCTTTGGATAGTTATTACTTTTCAGATACTAAAACTATTGGCTCATTAGCAATTGATTTTAAAAATGCCTTCCATATTGAAGAAACTAATGCTAAAATTGAGATAATTCGAAATTCAATATATTACGTGAATAATAAACTAGATACTTCCAAGAAAGTATTTTTGCTTAATCTGTTTATTTTAGAAGAATCCAAATATATGAGAACTGTAGTTAATAATATTTTCAAAAACAATGACATATTGAAGATGCTAAATAATTTATCAATAGTTCGGAATATTTGGAAACCAATTAAATACTGCACAGTAGAAAATATTATTCCGCAGGATAATTTGGTCGAATTCTCGGATCAAAAGGAATTTCAGAATTTCTTTAATTGTTCATCATGTTTAGATTTGATCCTGAGCAAATTGGACGGCAATACTCACATTGACGAGGTTGACCTTGAAAAGGAATTACTTGCACTACAAGATAAACATAGCACATACATATTGAATTCTTATTTAATATTTGGAGATTTGAGACCCTCGTGGAGTCTCTACTACTTATTGAAAAAAATCATCTGTAAGGAAATGAGTGGATACTATGTTCAAGATGGCAACAAAGAGAAGGAAGAGCCTAACGCAATAGAAATCCAGAGGTCACACAATTACCAACTAAAATTCGAGCCTCTAAACTATGGCAACCCAGTATCTGGCGAACCAAGATCAAAAAGGCTGAAAAACCGGCTATTAAATAGAACTGGGTTAATAGTAATAGGAAGTCTTGTTGACAAGGTCCCAAATATAGCAGGAATCACCAGAACTTGTGAGATTTTTCGCGCTAATGAGTTACTGCTGAGCAGCAAGAAAGTTATTAACGATCCTATTTTCAGGCAAATCTCTGTTACAGCAGAGAAATGGCTACCAATAAATGAATTGGAACCTGAAAAGATCAAAGAATATGTTCACAATAAGCGAATGGAAGGATATAAGATATTTGGATTGGAGCAAACATCCTCTAGTATCCCCATTAAAAGATGCGTTTTCCCAGAAAAATCTGTTTTGATTTTGGGAAAAGAGAAAGAAGGCATACCCTCTGAGATTGTTTCAATCGTTGATCAGTGCATTGAAATCCCTCAATATGGGGTAATTAGATCGCTGAATGTACATGTTTCGGCTTCAATCTTTATATACGAGTACACAACTCAATTTATGCAAAACTTATAAACTATTTAAGTTTCTTTTTATTATGTTCGGCCTCGCAGTACTCACCAACCAAACTAGCAAAACTAGTTTCTGGGGAAAACGTTTGAACAGCCCTAGATACATAAGAAATTGCAGGGGATGAACCCATAGCTGCGATTGGAAAACCAACTTTAGACATGATCTCCAAGTCATTTTCACCGTCACCCAAATATGCTACTTCGTGGAATTTTAGTTTGAGCTTCTTTAAGATAAGCCTGGCGCCATTCAGTTTTGAGGCATTTTGAGGGATAATTTCCAATACATTTGGTACTGATCTGTATATTTTGCAGCCATACATTCTTACGAATGTTTCCAAGTGCTCCCTTAAATACAAAAGTACATCGGGATTCTCTACTATGACAATCTTGAATACTCCCTTAATTTTTTCACCTTCTCTTGGCTCCAAAAATTTGGACAAATTAACACCTTTATGAACCATACTATCAATCTCTTGGTTCATGTATTTCTTCATATTTTCACCTTCAAACCCATCAACAAATAATCCATTAGAGTTCTCAATTGCAATATTTAAAAGACGGAATGAATCGGCAGATTCATTATCTTTCCCTTCATTATTAGAAATTTTTGCATATTCAGAATTTCCATTTCTATTTGATTCAAATCTTAGTGATTTTTCATTAGATACAGCAAATTTTTTAACATATTTAATAATTTCAAGTGCATCTTCAGAACTAATCCTGGTCTCGTGTAATACATCTCTGATACCACCTGGGCCAAAAACAAGAGCACCATTGTAATATACACCTGGAAATCCAGTAAAACCACTTTTATTAAGGCCATTTGTGATAAATTTCATTGAGCTTGTGAATGATTTACCAGTAGCAGGAAAGAATTTAATATTAGATGAGAGAATGTTTCCAAACATAATTGAGTTTGTTTCGGTAATATAACTTGAACCAATACCAGCCAATGACCCATCCAAGTCAGAAATTATACACTTAAAAGAACAATTATATTTCCTCTGGTCTTTCTTTGCACGCAAGTTTCTAAAACTAGACATGTTAAGGTCAAGAATTTCGAGTGGCAAGACTAACGGGGTTTCTGTAACGTTTAAGTATGTAAAATTAAGCAAGGGTTCTACTGATCCATTTTGATCCAATCCAGTAATGTTACCATTGCTATTTTCCAGAATAACATCCTGGGTTCTTGCATTTCTAATAAAAGTAAATACAAAAATAATGGTTGAAAGCAGCGTTCTCTTAATCATTTTAAGCAAGGTTCGAATCACCTATACAATTAACAAGTAACCAAAATGATCATTGTGTCTCAAAGAAGGCTTGGCGTCTTTAAGGGGGGCGTGTTTTCTTAAAAAAATTGTGGGAAGCCCGCAGCAAAAATATCATATGCCAATTACATTATTGCAGATTAATATGAGATCTTTTGACTTTGATATCTTTCCATCCTTGCTAATACAAAACTTAATGTCTTCCCACTCCTGTTCACTTATAAATATATATTGTCCTTTGTCTGTAATTACTCCATCTATGATTCTTTGCTCCTCAAGCTGGTTAATTCTAGAAATGACGTCTTCTATGCTCAAATTAAATTCAACACTTAAATCGTTAATATTTGTAACCTTTTCCTTAGTTATCGAATTTATAAAATTGCTTAAATTTATATATTCATTATTCAAGCTTTCATCTTCGAATTCGAATTCATTGCCAGTTTCATTAATGTTTATTTCAAGCTTCCATCTTTCATATTCCTTCTGTTCATGCATGAGCCTTTTTTTCCTTTCAGATAACCTTTCAAGAACTTTTTTATTAATCTTTTTTTCATGAAGCTCATGTTTCACTTCCTTTAGTTTTTGTTTAGCTTCATACGCTTCTCTTCTTTGTCTCCTTGCTTGTTTTGCGTTAATCAACTGTTTGTTTGCAAGTTCTTCAATTCTAATTTTTTTTTTTAGATTATTATTGAGCTTTTGGTTAACTTTTGGATTAATTGTTATTCTGGTCTCATGATCTTGTGTGCCATGTTCATTTTGACAAGAAATAGAATTGTTACCCCAAATCCAGCTAGTAATATAGTAATTAAAAAGTAAAAGTGATAAAAAAGAGCAAGCTATCCAGGCATAGTCCTTCTTGCTGAGAGAAGAAATAATTTCTTTAAGTAGTTGCTCATCCATATATTGATCTTGCCAACATATGTATTTTCCACAAGAGATAATTTTTAAGTCGGAATAATTGTGATACCGGTTTTTTTTCTTCAAAATTGACGTGTTAAAATTGGCGCTACCTAAGTGTGCACACACAAATATGTACTTATTCAAAATGTGAGTTTTTAACTGCATGATATTAAGCAATATGCATCTAAGTAAGAATATAATTTCAAGGAAAAATGCTAAGCTCCAGTATTACCGCTTTTCAAAGCTCTGGCATGGCGAAGTAATCTTCAAAACAGCGATGGTAATATTGCTATTAATAATAAACATTATATCACTGATATATACATCGATAAAGTTTGGTCAGAACAAATATGATGATTTTCCTAATTTATTTGGATGGATGTCATTACTTTTATATTGTGGAATCTTAATTGATATCGAATCTTCCAGAAGTTTGAAGATTTGTCTTTCAATTCTGATTCTGATTAACTTGGTATGTATTGAAAGAAATATTTTAATAGTTGGAATTACAATTGACTTTTTAAATTTGGGAGTTCTCTGGCCTATTTTTAAGTATGGAGAGATACATTTGAACTCAGAAGAACATTGTGAGGATGAATATATTCTACCATTGATTGACAGTAGTAAGAAGTTATTAAATGTATATTATGAACTTTGGAGAAGAAATAGCTATGGAGGAATTAAAACTTACAATGGCCTACTTGTAACTAGATGCGTGATAATGTCTTGTATGTACTTATGTATTTTATTATTTAATACGATAGATAAATATACAAATTTTGACAAAAGCAAATTGACAGAATTGCAGAACATCATCTATTTGAGAACTACAAGAATTATATCAAAAAACAAATCTATTAATAAAATAGACAAAATAAGTGGAGGTAATGGAATAGTTATAACACAAATCATGATTATTACTTTATTTGTGCTACTAAAGCCAATCCTATCAAAGCTTATTAATTTAATAATGGCATCAAAAAATAAATGCTTATCGGTATTGAAAAGCAATGAAATGGATGACAAAGAAATAAATCAAATAATCGAATTTAACGGTCGCGAATTTAATAATCAACAAAATTTGGATATTGAATCCAACAAAGAGAATGTTTTCATTAATCGGAGTAATTTACTCAATAGTTGTGTATTTTTTTTTTCCGTATTTCTTTTTGGAATGATAACATGCGAAAACCAGGAATTTGATATAATTTCAAGGATGTTTTTAATTGAACAAGATAAGGCAATCATACTTTGTATTTTATTACCTTTAATTGGTTTGCTAACTGAAATTTCTATGTTTAGAGATTGGTGTTGGTATTTTATTTTTTCATGGGTTATTTATTATTTTAATATTTGGTCAGATAATTCAGTGGTAAAAAGTATTACCAGTATTCTTTCAGGAGTACTCTTCAATATATCTGCAATATTATTTGTTCTTAATCAAATAAAAAACTCGAATCACAATGGCAAAATTAAAGAATACATTCTTGCAAATTATATTTTTCACAAGATGTGCTATTTTCTGGGGTTTAGCATTTCAAAGAAAGTTTTCTCAACTCAAGAAAATAACATTATAAGAAATATATATTTAATTATAACAAATATAATAATAGTTTCTAATTTGTATTTTCTTCTTTATTTTAGTTCAAACCAAGAAACAGTTTCGAAGCAAGATGATAGTGAAATTGAATGGGATGTAGTATACTAGTTATATCAATACTAACAAGTTTCTCAATATAATTTTTAAAGTGTTGCATGAACAAGATAACATAAAAATAAACAAAAATGATATTATAAATAGCCATATACTCCAAATAAAGAAGAAATAGCTTGCATTGATATTTTTGCTACCAATAAATGACACTCTCTCAATTCCAATTCTTTTTTTTGAATTAAAATTTTCTGCTGGCCACATGTTATTAATCATTTTGATTTCATATTTTCCTCTTTTTAATTTATGGGGTATTTGGCCCCAAACCATTTTGAAGCTGGGAAGCCATGCACCATGCATCCAAATTCTGTAATGTATATCAGTGGTTTTTATCCACATCATTTCGTTGTATGGAATCGCAAACATGGAAAAATCATTTTTCAATGATAATTGGTCAATTTCAACGTTTATCAATTCTTTTTTATCATCTTCTTTAAACATATATATTTCAAATTTGTCATTAAAAAACGTAATGGACGATAATCCACAAGGTATCAAGGGAATTTCGTTAATTTTTTCATCTGTTTCATCTACTGGGATTTTATTTATATAGTTATCCAGAGTGTTTCCACGAACTTGGCGTAAGTAACTTATTGTTTTCGCTGTCCCACAATTAAAACCGGGGAAAATATCTGAAGGTCTACTTTGAACAAAAGATCGAAAATTTTGGTAAAAGTTGTCTATATATATATTTACATTAACTGGCCCACTAATATCATTCGCTATATTAAATATTAAGCTGCTTGTGTCTTTTTGTATTGGCTCACTAATATATTCTACAAACGAGTTGCTTCTATAATTAAAAAAGAAAAATGCTGCGAATACTGCATGAAAAACGCTTCCAATTAAGAATAAAATAATTGCAATTTTTGGAGAAAATAAGTAATTTCCAGGATTCCAAATTTTCATATCCTGTTGTACAAAGGAGTCTAAAATTTCATCAACTTTTTTCTCGCCTTTCCTTAGCCGTTGTATCCAAGCTAAATTTGAAAGTTCGTGCCTATAATAATTCGAGTTCATTTTTATATGGCAATTCAGTCATGTACAATAAATATAAATTAATTTATATTAGATATTATGACATGTATTTTTAGAGCTGTATTTTTAAATATATTTTTTTCATTTTTTTTTTTAACTTAAATNNAAAAAAAAAAAAAAAAAATCGTGTATTTTCAAAGGAACCTGAAATGTTAAATATTAGCATATTTTTATCTTCAACTTAATTAGTAGTTAATATAAATTAGAAAATATACTTATGCTACTAGAAATTTCTAAATTATTAACCGTCATAAATGATTCTATTTATAAATTAGCGTATATAAGGTAGTCCACGATAGAATAAATGTTACTAGACATGTAGCAACATTTTCTATTATGACTTCTGTAGGATCTAAAATTCTTTCTGGAATATCAAGCAAATTAAGATATGTGGTTCCAATAAATACCAATCCAAGTATTGCAGAAATGAGTACTGTTACACCTCTAAGACCAAATATTCCACATCCTACACCGAATGAAAATGCACAAATCTGGAGAATCCAATAGGTTATTAGAGAAACCTCGTCCTGAAAATTTTATTTTCCTGTTTAGTATGTAATTAGACTAAACTTACCCTAGTCCATTCAAATGTTGCATCTGCCTTGATTGCCTTGGTAAGAAGAGAAAAGTTTCTGTTGTTTTTAATTTTTTTATGAACATTTTCAAAAAATTTGAGTTGGTTAGTTGTCATTGTTCTAATTCTTTTTTTTTCCGAGAAATGTATTCAAGAAAGTCTACTTTGTTAATTTGGCGCGTCAGTTGAACATCTAACTGCAATACAACCGTTTACATATAGCCATGAAATGATAGATTTTACTGTTTTAAATGCTTCATCGCGATTTGAAGAGTATATTTTGTCAGATGAATCATATGGGTAATAAATAAATCTCTCAGATGTTCGTTTTCCGCTGGTAAATTTTTGAAAGAATTCAATGAGCTCACTTCTAACATCGCAAAGTTTCTTCCCATTACAAAAAAATGAACTAATTAATATAAGTGGGTTACATCCTTTCCAATCAATGATATATTTGTATTTTAAATTAAATCTGTTTGCTTGGGTTTTAATAACGTCAGGATAAATTGCATACACTTTGTCATATTTTATTATTTCTAAAATTTTTGCAACTCTTTTGGTAATCAATTTTTGACAAATATTCAAAATGTTAGATGGTTGTTCTAAAAGTTCAATTGAAATATCTCTGATAGATAAGTGCGGATCTGCAATCTTCAAAATTTCGTTTATGAGCTCATTTTCTTTATATATATTGGATAGTTTAGTTTTCTCAATATAAATAGTTAATTCATCGTATGATTTTTCTAAAGGGTTTTGGAAACAATAATTATTTGTAAAAGAATAAAAATAGTGTGTTTTTGATGGAGTTACCATAAAATCATCACAATCAATTTTTAATCTTGAGTAATATTTAATAATCTTTTTTGCGAGTCTATTGTTTTTCTCAACTATAGAAGTGATGTGTTCTTGCAAATTACTTTTTTCGTACCTACTTATGTCAATTTGATCACTTCCAATTGGCACACTATCTTTATTATTCAGGAAATTCTTGTATAAATTCTTCAAATACTCAAATGAAATTTCATTAAACTTAAAAATTTCTTTTGAAATGAAATTATTTGCAATTTCACATGATAAAAGAGTACTTGCAATTCTAAATAGTTTTTCTTCTATAAACTCATAGTTTATTAAAGTTGATGCAATAAATACTAGTGCTATGGAGAAGCTTTCGATAAATTTATCTAACTTCAGATTTACATTATTTGCATTAATTTTTTTTTGTTTGTTATTAGATGAAGCTTGGATTAAAAATTTGTTGTTGATTGTTGAACTTGGGAAGAAAACGAATCTATGCTGAAACTCTCTGGATTCAATTACTAAATCGGACATTTTGTTCCATAATTCTGGGTCAGATGGTAGAATCAAAGGTGCAAGCTTTGAACATTCAAGCCCGAAACATTCTTTAATTGGAATAACATTTTTCTCGTTTAGTATTGAAAAGGAGCTAGGAGGATGGTGAAATATAACTTCAGGTTCTTGGTATGGCCACTTCACAGTTAGTATGATTCCGACTAAGTCGCAACCACTCATTGAAAAATTTCCGCAATATATTCCAAGATTTGGCTTATAGCCCAATATAATTACAAATCAAGTATTAATAATCACTTGACTAGTAGCTTATTTGTTGCATATTCTTATTAAACATAGTAATATAAACTAAAGTTAGAACTTAGATATTCTTAAATCATTGCATTCATAAGCTTGAATAAGCAATATTAATTCTGGTTATTTAACAATTATACCGCTTTGATCAAAAAACTTTAAAAGGTAAGTTAATAAATTGGTTACCAAACTTGAGATATTCCTAAAATCCAGAAAGATTGATTTATGTCACTTGGCAGAAGAAAAATTAAATATTAAAGTAATATATATATTCATTAAGTAATACGTTATTTATGTCTTTGCGGATAAGAAAATATGGACGAAAGTAGTAATTTCCCACTAATATTAGACCAGTTCCCCATATATGAACATGAAGGAGTGAAAACAAAAATTATCGGATTAATATTTTCAAACAAGATTCAATTGATCTTAAGCGAAGCGGAAACTTTTGGATCAGTCTTACATGCATCAACAGACAAAGCAGGTATCATTTACGACGTTGAAGTCCTTTTAGGCGATAGAAACGATGAGATATCACGATTATATACAAGGAGACTACTGGAGCTGTTTCGAAGTAAGGGGTATGTTAAAAGTAGCCTATTGCTACTTACTTCTATTAGAAAACACTCAATTGAACATTTGAGAGGCGTTTTAAAGCATATCGATGATAATATGATTATTTAATATCGAATGGAGGTATTTGCCTACGACATGTTGGACATTCTAGTTTAACGCTCATCCATTGCTTAAGACATTTTTGATGGAATATATGATCACAGGGAGTACAAACTGCACACAATTCGTGATCAAAGTCCTTAAATATAGAAACGTTCACCATACAAATCACGCAAAGTTTGTTTGTATGTATTCTACCGCTATTGAAATTAGTTAATTCAATTTCTTCAAGCCCTGAGGATTCTGTATTTGAAATATCACCCTGAACAAAATTAATTTTAGATCGATTTAATAATTCAGAATTTAACTCTCTATCTACAGAGATATTCACCTCTCGTTTATCTTCCTCAATTGAAACTCCATTGTAAATATCTTTGTCCGTCAATCTGAAGTAATTATACGGTTTTGGTCTGAACATTTTTGGAATTAAACACTTTGGTCCAAATTTTAATTGAAAAAAATAAATTATCACTTGGATTGAAACAACTAAAAATATGAAAATAGATAGTAATGACGAATTCTTGGTTGAAATGGGTACAAGATTCAAATACTGAAATACTGGAGCATTGAATATTGAATTAGAATACCCCCAGACGTAAATAGGAACGAATGCTTTGCCAATTAAAGACGTTAATATGAAATGCGGATGGAGCGGTAGAGTTGAATTAGAATTGCTAGCATTAGCAAATAAATCGTTTAGGATTTGAGGAATAAGAAATAAAAATAGTGATATATAAATACAATATGGTATGGATTGAGTTATTATTATATTTCTCTTACTTGTAGTTTTTGCAAAAATGCTAAATAATTGACTTGAATCGCATATTCTGAATAAAAATATGAAGAAAAACACTATTCCAAATAAAAATACATAAAGCCTTCTATAAAATTGTGATGTAATTGTAGGAATTTCACCTGTAGGCGTATTTTGTAAATAGTTCGACTTCCAAATCCAAAATAAATACTTAATTTCTATGTAAAAAATGTGAATCCATTTAAAAAGTATCATTAATGAAAATGATGAAAATAATAATGAAGGTAGAACAAATGAGCAATATAAAATAAATACGCATTCCAGCACATCCAATACAATTTGCATCAATAAACAAGAAATAGATGTGTTACTTACGAAACTTGGCCCAATTACTGGTGAATTACTGTGAACAAGCTGTGTTACACTTCCTCTAATTTCCATAAGAACCTTCAAATTATACAGGAATGAGAAGTGGATAATATTTAGTTTGAATAAGTTCATTGAGAACGGTGAGCCTTTCAAAATTACATTGAAACCACAATCGAAAGATTTTATTGTAAATTCGATTTGGTTTTTACCTCGTCCTTTTTCGTTTATATTACTACCTCTAAATTTATGTTTTTCATATTCTCTATGCGGAAATATCTGACTAATTAAGTTAGCATCATTAGAGACATCAATTTCCAGAAGACAATAAGCTGAATTTGAGTTTTGAATTCGGTTCGTTGGAACTTCATTTACTTTACCAGTAAATACCATATTTAAATCATCTTCATTAATAATCTTTTCAAAATTCCAGCTGTATGCTTTCCCATCTTTATCTAGCTGTACCATTAACGAAACCCATGCAGATCTTGACGAAATACTAGACTTTGTCCAATCAAGTTGCCATTTTGAATTGCCATAAATAGTTGGTATTGAACTGCTTTCCGTGTATAGACCATTTTTAATATGGTGGTTTTCATCATATTTATGAAAATAAGTGCCCATTTGAAATTCACCAAAATAATAAGCAGAAGAAGTAACAGTCGAACTGGCTATAATAGATCCATTGCCTTGAAATTTATTTTCAAAACTAAGTATTATTATCACAAAGAAAAGAAAAAACGTAAAAAACAAGTTTCTTGAATTTCTTTCAGCCGAAACGTTTGGGATTGAAAGTTCAAGGTTGTTTATTCGATCTATTATTGATGTATGAAATATGTTGGCCTCAAGTCTTGAGCTATTATTTTCCATGTTTATTTTGCAAATAATGCATAATTAGAAGGTCAATTTGATTTCAAGAAGTAGTTAATAATAACAATAATTAGTATTAAATTTGTTGTTTTATACTTAATACAAAAATAAATAAATATATATAAATTTTAATTACTCCCAGATTTTTATAGTTCCATCCCAACCGCAAGAAGCGATGCGTGAAGGGAAAATAGGGTGCCACTGACAGCCTATACTTACCCCTTCATGCGCATTAAAACTTCTAAAATTTTTTGTAGTTTTCCAATCCCAAAAATGAACTTTTCCATTAATATCACCAGATATTATATACTGTCCATCTGGGCTAACATCGCATTGAATTGCGTACCCTGAATTTTTAAGTCCGGTGAAGCGCTTTTTAATACATCTATAATTGGCATGCGTATCATAAACTAAAATTTTGTTATCCATGCTTTGGCAAACCAAATGTTGCCCATCAGAATGCAACGCAACATATGGCATCGATTGCATTAATGGGTCAGCAATATGTTTCACTACAATTGGTATCCCGACATCCCAAACAAACATTTTTTTATCATCCGAAGTTGTAACAAACTTTTTGCCGTCTTCGCAAAATGTAACCGTATTTACCGCTCCCTGATGTTCATTATAAACTTGTGCGATTTCATTAGATCTTGTATCGTATTGAATTGCTTTTTTATTGCTAAAGCCAACAATAATGCTTTGTTCATTTTTTGGATCAACTGAAACACAGTATGGCGTCTTACCATTGGAAATTTTCCACTTTGTCTTGCCATATTCTGCATCCCAGAATAATATTTGTTTATCATATCCGCAGCTATAGAAACTTTTACAGTTTCTTTGTTTATTTGAAAACTGAATATCTCTAACTGCATTTTTGTGTCCATGGTAGATATAAATACACTTATCAGAGTTCCAAATCTTTATTTGCGAATCTAACCCTGCAGATAATAATAGGTGTCCGGTTTTTGGAATAAACCTGATGGCTTGAACACCCAAGGAATGAGCATTTAAAACTTTAATAAGTTTCTTTGGAACGTAACACTGTTCATTAGAAGACCTTTCTTTAATTTCATTTGGAGAAATAATCCAAGATCTATTTTGATAATCAGTACGTTCTTTACCGAGGAATGTGCTTTCGATATGGTCTTCATCTTTTGACAAATTATCAGTATCTGATTCCGGAACCTCATCGTTGTATACGTTTTCTAAATTATTAACTCTATCTAAACCTTCTTTAGGCTTAAATATTATATTCTCTGTGATAACTTTTTCTTTTTGACTTTCTTTCCATGGTCCTAAATAATTATACTTACTCCTCTTTGTTGAAAGCTTTAGTTTTTTTTCACCTATATGCGGGCTTGGCTTCCCAAAATTAATTTTTTGCTTCTGACTAAATTCAATTCCACTATCTACGCTCTTTGAACTTATATTCTTATTTTGAGAGTTGTAATTTAAATCAAATGCGGTAGAAGAGCAAGAAAAAGAACTTATTTGCTCATTGAAAGCTGCTTTATTTAAATCATAATAATTAACTATGTCATCATCTACTTCTAGTGCAGAACTTTTTGGTATGAATTGATTAATATTTGTTGAATCACCTCTTTCAAACATAATTATTATTAAACCATTGCTTAATTGTCAGAACGTAATTGATATAAGGCGCTAGCGCTTATAACATGACATATTTCTAATTCCACACAATTAAAGAATTTAACAACAGATAAAAAAAAAGATATTGTTACCTTTAATAGATAATACTATGAAATATTTTCCTCACTTTTGAGAAATTGCACAAATTAATATTTTGAAATCTTACGGTCTTGAGGAAATGAACAATGAAAAAATGAAAGATCCAGAAAATGAAATCCAAACTGAAGAAAAGGAACTAAAAGTTAAGCTTGATTCTAAAGAGTATTTAGATTCTATTAATAATAACTTTGAGTACAAACCAATTAATTCTGATCAATTTGAGGAGTTTCAAGGTAATGAGAAAAATGGTAAAGATTCAGGAGGGAGTTACAAAGTAAATTCTAAACAAATGACACAGAGTTGCAATGTGATTAATGAAAAAACTAACATATATGATGAAGATTGCCGTAATTTTCAAAGCACAGATAATATATATTTTGATAATAATACGATTATTTTTGAGAAATCTGAAAAAAACAGCAATGCGGAAAGTGATTTTACAAATAAGCAATTAAATTCTGGAAATTTAAATGATTCGATTAAACAGCATGATGATGAAAAACCCAAATCAACTCAAGAATTAGAGAAAAATAGTTATACAAAAGAAATGTTTGCTAGTGATAAAAGGTCTAAAAAAATGGTATACAAAATCAATTCAAAAAACAGAAGAGATGAAATCAAAGAGGTCTTAGATAACATCAATAAAGTAAAAAGCAAAGTTAACCAGAATGAAACATGTATTGTAGCAAAATTATTGATTTCAAAAGGGGTTTACTATGGAATGCATACAGAATTACCTTTGTATGAAGAGTTATTAAAATACTTATTTGCGAAGCGTGATTTGAACGAGGAGACGTTCGAATCTACTGATTATGAAGATGAACTATTAATTGATCAGTTTGATAGCAATACTGGCAATTTGTTTTATTTGAAAATAAAAAATACAGAAAATTATTCAAAAAGAAGATCTGTTTTCGAAAATATTATAGATTTTGCAGTAAGAAGAATTTGTATTTACAAAAATTATTTCAATAAATTGGAAAATTCTGAAATAAATCTTGAAAATGGACTTCTAAAACCCCCGAATGTTTACCACGAATTATCTGATCGAGACGGAATTACTTTTTTTGAAGATACAATCATTTGTGACGAATATTTTAATAATTGCTTGGTTCCTTACCAGGTTGATAACTCATGTTTAAATTTGTCTAGCAAATATTTAAATTTTAAAATAAATCAAATTAAAAACGAAATAGACATACTATCAAGCTATTCAACTAATACAGAGTGGCAAATTTTTGAAAAAAACATTAGCGAGTTCAATATTTTAATAAAAAGTTTTGGAATAAATGGCTTTAATTTACTCAAAAACATTCCATTTAGTTTTTTTCTGAATGAGGGATTAGATGAAAAATATGAAAAAAAATCAAACACTAGTTTAAAAAGCACAAATTTAAATAACATTTCTGTACATAAGGTAAATTTTTGCGCAATCAGATACCTCAAAGAAAATTTGATAAGCAATTTATTCAGAAAGAAAATAAAAGTTATTCAATATAGGTTAGATTCTCTATATAAGTTTTTATTGCCTGTAGAAGAGATAGATGAAGAATTGAACAGTAAATCAATTGTTAATAGACTAATAAATATAGAAAATATGTTGCATGTCATCATTCCCAAATCTTATTCAATTGCAGAAATTTTTCAAACAAAAATACAAATGGAGAATAATTTACTTAATGGGTTCATAATTAGTGATGTTCGGAAATCAGACTTAAAGAAGATATCAAATCTTGTGAAATCGAAAGTTTTATCTTTTTCAGGAAAGAGTTCAAAACTTGAAACCGAAGGGTGCGATGCTGAAATTAACGAGAATGAGTTATATAAAACGGAGGAAAATAAGAAAATTAAATCAATTTTGGAAGAGTTAGATACAATAGGAAATCAAGAGCCTGCTTTCAGGTTAGATGATTTGTTGAAAACAGCAAGCAGATTAGTGAAAAAAGAAAGTGTTATTGAGTCTTTCCTCTCTAATATTGAGAAAATTGAAAAATGTGAGAACATGCGTGTAGAAAATCTTGTTAGCCTAGAGAAAATTCAAAGTATTACAAACACATTATCGGATATCATGGAAAAAAATTTCAAGAAAGTCAATGAATTAAATATCAACAATGCAAATAGCAAATTTAAGAAACATTGAAAAAAAAAAATTTTGTATGAATTTAAAGTTGACTTTCAGATGTCCTGGATAATAGTTTTTTAGGACCAATGTTATTGAAACCTTCCTCTAACGGCATATAATAACCAATATTACTTGTGGAGTTATTGAATCTAGGATATCCAATATATGTGATGTGTAAATTTCCGCCTATTGATATAATTTTTGATTCCCAATCAATGTTATTTATAATTAATAGAAATATCTTAAGAGATAAAATCGAACAACAGAAATGATTTATAATTCCAGATATACAAATTGTAAAATTTAAATCTGCAAGCGCAGTATTTCGAATTTTGGTGTTGACGAAATAGATCAAACATCCAATAATGCTTGTAATAGAATATATTATATAGAGTATTGGAATTTGAAAGTAAGTTGTTACAATGCCGATAATTGCAAAAAAAAATATCTCCAATAGTCCCAAACTTTGATTACTTAAATAGAATAAGTTTATTGCTCCAATCCAAACTTGTAATATCATGAAATAATTTATCAATTTGTTAAAAGGAAAAATTTTGTTATAGAGATAGATCAACTGCTCTTCATCTATATTAAAGAATAGGTTACTCCATATAATCATTGATAAAATATAAATAATTTGAAATTGTGCTAATTCTCATTCATTGCGAAATAATTTAAAACGTAATATTATACTGTCATAAAATGTTTATATTAAAATATAAATATTTTAGGAGAGGGAATATTGCATGCACTACAATAAATTATGAAAGTATTTTATTATTTTATTATAAAATCTGTTCATACCCATTAATTATTGCCAAAAAATTCAAACATACTATTTTATTTTCTTTTAAATGACTTTAAATATATTGTAATGCCCATGAATAGCTAAGCCACAGAAAATTTTAAATATAACATTATATTCGAGAGAAATTCTGAAAACATTGTGATTGGCTTGCTTATACATATTTTATATCTCCAAATTGTTGGTTTCTTTGATTACTTTAATAATACTATCAACTAAATTGATTTTAGCATCACAAATATTCAATACTGTGAAAAATTGCATCAATTATTAAAATAATATCAAGGTTGTTTAATTCAAAAAAAAACTACTTGTAATATTAATATGGTTATGATATTTCACATTTAATTTAATATAAAAATTTATCAATACGTATATATTTTCAAGGTTGAAAATTCAGATAGAGAAAACAACCCATAAGTGGCAGACTTCTTTTTTATCTATGAAAAATTTAAATTCCAGAAGACAAAAATTAAAAATCTTAACAAATAACCAAAAATATTTAAAGATCAACAACGTAAAAAATTAAATGTTAAATAAATGCAAATTGAATTTTTTTCTGCATAATCTAGAAAACTTAAAAAATGTAATATTTGCGCAATACGTAGTAATATGCGTGATGAATAAATTCTAATTAGCTACTCCTCATTTTATATGTGTTGTGATATGATATGAAATCCATTGTTTTCTAATAACTTATCATAAGAAGTTAAATCTTAATTAACTCGTACAAAGTTGTGGAATAAGATACGATTAAACTCAATATGGATTGAGATTGTAAATCTCAGATGTGCTTGATACTACTATAACAGCCTTTGAAAAGTATATTCATTTTGCAGTATAATTTCATGCGTTCATTTGAAAGATATTTTACTCATCTTTTCTAAAGTTGGATTAATAATCGGGCGGTTATAAATATGTGACTATAGAATTGACCCGTAAATCAAAGGATTGGGATAGAAAATAAGGATCCATACGTACATACCAGTATTTTATAATTACTGGAAATATATTTGACATCTTTTGTTATTTATAACTTTATACCTATCTAGCGGGTTTCTATTTATTAACCAAGGAATAATGACAAATAATTGGAGAATGTTAAATTCCAACAAAAATCCAGAGTCATTGAGTGTGTTTAGTGGTCTAAGCATTGATTTTGAGTCATATTGCAAAGAAATAGACAGTAAACTCATCAATATTTCGTGGGTAAGGTCGACTTCTGAATCTTTAGGGTTTAGACCTTGTTATTTAATGTTTGGGTCTGTATCCATATTGGTTTTAATTGTAAGTATGGGTTATGCAGGAGCATTGATTTGTAACCTAGTTGGCTTTATCTACCCTGCATATATGAGTTTTAAAGCGTTAGAAACACCAGGGAAATCGGATGATAAACAGTGGTTAACTTACTGGGTAGTTTACGCAATATTTAATATTTTAGAAGTTTTTATTGATATCATACTTTTCTGGATGCCATTCTACTACTTATTCAAGCTATGTTTTCTATTTTGGTTATTTTCACCTCAATCTACTGGAGCTGTCACCTTGTATAGTAATATTTTTCGTCCATTGTTAATTAGGTTCGAAAAAAGAATAGACAATACAATTGAAAATGTTTTAGATGTATCAAACTCAGCAAGACTTGTTGCTCAACGATATTCAAAAAAATTACTAGAAGGTTCTGAAAAAATAGAGTAATAGTTTATCAAAAGATATATCCTAGTGTACGTGTTTACCAGGAGAAATTGCGTTAATAGAGTCTATTTAATAAGCGTTTGTCTTTTAATTACATTTCGTAGCCATTAACATTGTGTGCTTAGTAATCATTTTGGCGCCGACTTCTGTGGGGATAAATCAATACAGTGTACGAATATAAGTTAGAGGTGAAAGTTAATATAAGGAGATATTAATTAATTTACATAGAAAAACTGGATGATGGTGGAATCATCATTTTAAGCAATTCTTATTGTTGATTATAATTAATATCGTTCCAGCATTGCTGGGTTTAAATTGAAATTAATACTGAAAATATGATCGAAAATTATTCAAAGTTAAGTACTGAGAGAAGTAATATAAAGAATTCTATTGAAATATTAGATAATGCAGCCTTCCAAGAAAGAGAAAGCTTGGGCGAAATACTAAATAAACACATCGGGAAAGATTCGCACGAGGTCATCCCATTTGATTATGGCAGCGGATATGGATATTTATACACGAGATTGAAATGGATTTTGGACAATAATGAAACTAATGGACAACTTAAAGATGAAATGTATTCTTTACTTGAAACTCTTGGTGAATTAAGAGTTTTAGGAGTATATAATGAACCATACAAAAAATATCGGAAAGCATTTGACATTTTTTCAATGAAATTTGATTCTTACTGTGAGTATAATGAGAATATAATTGGTGATTTACGTTATCAATGTTATCAAAGCTCTTCATCTGGTAGGAAAGAATTGAAAATTATTGATAGAAGTATTAAGGAATGGAATAAGCGTGATAGAGAAAATAAATTATTGCATTCATATAGGGGTGCAATGTCTGAATGGTTGAACAAAAGCGAATTTGCAATAAATAAAATAGAATCTGAAGCCATTAATAGAGAGAATATTTTTAAAGAGATTGTATACTCTTCAAAAGATGTAAATAACTTTTTACAACAATCACAAATACTATCATTTCTATCATTATCATATATTTCAAAAAAACTATTTCCATTTATGTCAGGGCAGGTGGCTAATAATAATTCAAATAGAGCGCTTTCATGTGGAATTTTAGGTGATACAATAAGATCTGAAACACAAAATCCAAATGGTTCTATTTCTTCGATTGAATTAGTTACCGAAAATGCTATAGAAGATGCAACAATTTTAATCGAGAAAAAACAAAATTCTTTGAATACTGATTACACTTTCGAGATAATTCAAAAAAGTAATGAAAATTCTCTTAATAATCTCAAGATACATAAAAACGAATCAGTTTTGAGCTGGATAAAAAGTAATTCTAACAGAAGACAAGATACTTACAATGAAAAGCCTGAACTAATTCATGATAACATCCGAAAAGAAAGAAAAAAACAAATATCGTCAGATAGAGAGAAGATTTTGTCTCAAAGGCTGGACAGAAAGTTATATGATATTGATAAAGATATTTCAATTCCTCCTCTCTTAAACAAAGATTTTATTTTAAAAGAATATTTTACTGATTACTTATCGGTTTACGAAATATTTATTTCCACGAGGAAGAACTTATACAGCCAGCGTAAATATTATAAAACAATTCCCACTATTGGATCTATTCGATATAAGAAACAAGAGATTGAGCTCGAAGAAGTACAAACAAGACAATTTCAAAGCATTTACAATGATGGAATTCACTCCGAACCCATAAGTAAAATACGTAGAGTCTTAATCTATAGAAGTGAATGGAAACGTCCACCAATGCACTTATTGATTACACATAAAGGAAGGCATTGCAAAGGAAATCACCCTTTAGCCAAAGAAGATAATATTAACTATGAAATTGACACAGATGAAGAATGGGAGGAACAATTTGGTGGCGAGGACGTTGAAAATTTTGACGATATACCCGACATTTACGATGAAGATGACGATAACGATGCAGTTGCCTCAGGATGGTTGGTTCCAGATGGATGTTTTCAATCAGATGAACTATTAGATGATTTCACAATTGGGAATTCAGTCAATGATCATCGTGCAAATATAGTAAACCTGCTTTCTCTTTCATCCCAATATCCATCTCCTATCGTAGTTTCATTCCTAAATCATACGAGCACTGATTTTGGAGCTGGTATTTCTATTCCAAATGAAGAATATGTAAATTCTATACTAAAAGGTTATTTAATACATTTCACACAAGATATAGATTGGATATATAATAAGACGGATTTGTCTAGATGTTACTCAAGTATTCTACCAGATGAATCAAATTCCCAATCTTCATCTAGTATCTCAGAAATTTTTAGTGCGAAAAAAAGCGTTCTCGATTTGCAATTCAAGCAAGATTTATCTTACTTCATTCATGGAAAATGGGCGTCAATAAGGAAATTAATTGACGATTTTTTTGAAATAAATAATTACAAAGATATCAAGAAGACATCAGTTGTTCACTTTATTAAAGAGAACGTGCGAAAAGCAAAGCTTGCAGGGGATGTCCGGTTTAGATGGTATGTTAATGAGAATAATACAAGTCTTGAATTAGATTCGAAGAAATTGTCAGAATTATTGTCACAAAGAAAGGCAGAAGAAAAAAATGCGACAAATAACAAAGCTGAACTTACAAAAATAGCGCAAAATAGAGCTTACCTACAATCAGGCATAAGCTCGCCGAATTCTAAATCTCAAATACAAACTTCTGTAAATTGTCAAAACTCTGACAGAAAAGGAAAGCAGCTAGAATCATGTCAGTATTTAAGTTACATAGATCCGGAAAATTATATTAATCATAAAGTTGCATCAGAGAACGATGAGAATAATAACACTAATTCGCAATTTAGCGTGAAAAGTACAGATTGTGCATTGAATCTTATCTCATCTTCTCAAGAAAGTGAACGATCTAGTATCAACAGTCAAGTAATTGAGAAGGAAGCGCATACAGGAATAGTAAATAATAGTAAAAAGAGAAAATTTTCTACTCCAACAAGAAACGCATCTAATGATCATTCTGATTGTCCATCGTTTAACCGAGAGAGAGACGGAGATGAAACGGATGGGATCAAAAGCATTCGAATAAATACTCCTGATAGTAAAAAAAGTCATGCATATTTATACAACAATTCACTTATTACACACTTCTTCCCGCCCAAAGCAAAAAGCTAAAATAGTGCTTTATATTTAATAGTGTTTGATAAAGTCCTTTTTTCTGTATATCTTAATAGGGAATTTTATGCCCTGGTTATTTTTCCCCAGTCCCTCTCCTTGTCTCCAGCCCATTTTTTCAAGCAGCTTTTTACCTATTTCAAGTTTAATTTCCGTTTTCTCGGCTGGAATTTTGTTTTCCTCCAGTGGAGACTCGTTTTTGGCTTGGTGTGTAGTATAGGTATTTGGTGACGCAGGATTGTACTCTAGATCTGAAAGTTTTCCACTTTTATTGCTGCATTGAACATCTTGTCCCTCCATATTGCAATTTATTTTGTTATGCTTCATTGACGAGTCAATGAATACATTCCACGTGTTTGGCTCGTCAATTGCGGAAATTGTTTCAATACCAAAACTTAGTGGTGCTTCAGTATCAGGGTTGTTCCTTTTTGAAACTGGGGGTGGGAGCCCAAAATATAGGTCATCCATAATTTTATACATTCATTTTTTTTTTTTGATGTAATTAAATGAATGAAAGAATTATTAATAAAATCGATTCTGCGCCTAGATTAAATTGAGGTACAGGACAATTTTTGCGAAAATGTTTATCGCTTTATTTATTTAACTTATTAGAAAAAACTATTTCCTTTGAATATTCTACTTTAATAAATTTATGGAATTGATTTCAATAAGAGCTAATGATTAGCACTGCTTCTCAAATGAAAAAAAATGAAACAGAAATACTCTTGATAACGGGTAGGAACAATGTTGACAAAGTTGTCGAATATTTTTGGGAGTACTTGGAGAAGGAATTATCAGTTGAAAGAAACTCAAGAGTTTATAAACCTCTAATATCAGCATTATTTTCATTATCAAGAGTTGTTTCAGAAAGCCTTGCAATAAACCCACCGGAACTAATTGCAGAAATTACTGCAGCAAGAGAAATCTTAATGTTGAGTTTAAGTGACGAAAAGATTCTTTATAAACTTGTTTCTGAATTCGGCACGACAAATATTTCAATTGCTCCAATTTGCAAAATTTTTGAATCTAAAATTTCAAGTTTAATATTTGAAGCCTGCGATTCAGATGAATCACAAGTTACATTTTTGAAAAATATAATAATTGAAAATACAGATAATTTTGTAAATAACCTAACTTATGGAATACAAAAAATGGTCAACTTTTCTTTATCTATCTTTGTAAAGGATAGAATGACAATATTAACTTTTGGTTATAGTGAAATTATAGAGAAGGTACTTGAAAATGCCTGGATAAATTTTAATAAACATTATAATTTGCTAGTCGTTGTACCAAGCGAAGCAAAACAAACAAATATTGAATCCAAAGTCCGTAATGGACTATACTCTTACCAACAAAAGAAGATCAGCGAATGGAAAAATGGGCTGATTAAAAGAGGGGTTAACATTTCTACTCTATCTATGGACACGATTTATAATGCAATGAATATAGTGGATTTCGTATTATTGAATGCCGAGTGTATACTTGAAAACGGATCAGCAATTGGAATTTGTGGGACTGCGGTACTATCTTGTATAGCCAAAAAAATTTTCAGCAAACCAGTTTATATTGTCACTCATGCGACGAAGTTCACAAATTTATTACCTTTTAATATGAATATAAATAATATTTTATCTGACATTACATACCAGAATCATCAGTTAAACAGTAGTCCACTTACTTCGATTGTAGACATTTCAGAGAGCTCATACATTTCAATGATATTTACAGATATTGGTGCAATGACACCTCAAAACGTCTCATTAGAAATTAAACAATATATCTAACCAAAGATATTCTAATTTTGCCTTATATAAAAGAATATATGAAAAATTATTGGGAAAGTGCTAGGTTATTAAAATTGTCTCTAGTTTACTTATCCCGAATCTAACAAAAGATTAAACCAAAACAGGTTTGTTAGATTAATATTACAATTAAATATAAGAATGTTTATTGTCGAGAAATTAATCTATGTTATTAGTGTGATTTTTTTTTTTTTTGGCTTTCGAAAATGTGTACAATATAATCTACCAAACACACATAAAGTCCGATTACCTTTTTTTTAAATGAACGTTTTTAAAAAATTATATAATGCTAGATTATTGATAATTAAGTCAGCAAAAATATATATTTGCTTAAATAAAATCATTTAATATTCTAAATTTCTCACTTAAACGACTGAATAATCATGGATTTGCTTTACTTTCTGATGTTATCGTTCCTTTTAATTCATGTGAACGGTATAAGAAACTCTCCTATTATGGGCATCAAAGAACTAAAATCAAATGAGCTATCACACTTTGGAAGAGTCGATGTTGGGAAAATAGATATTATTGAGGCCAACAGTCTTTATGAATCCGAAGAAGTACTTAATAAGCTTATTTTAGCAACAAAAAGACAGCAGGAGTTAAAAGAAAAGGAAATAAATATTAAAGCTGCGATTGGTTCTAACTTACATAAATTGAATGCAATAAGTGAGCTATTACAAATGTTAATTGAAAAAACATCGATTGAGATTAATGGAGTTGTAACTGAACTTAAAAGTACTGTTAAAGAATCTGAGAAAACAAAAAATATGTTTTTGGTACAGCAGAACTACAAGGTTGTACCAACTAAAAAGCTTCCATTAGCAGAATATTCTGAAACAGAACTCGATACTTTTTCTAAATTTTCTGCAGGCGGAGAATATCATGGTCTAGATTGTCCTTTAAGCTGTTCTCCAAGCAGTTGTGATAATCAGCCAAAAGAATCAACTCATTGTTTTAAGGCGGAAACTCTAAAAGATGGTACTTTTGCTTCTAATTGTGTACCATTCACGAATCCAAAAACGTTGACTTGTCCGAAAGGCTATATTCGTTGTGCGTTATCACAACCAAGTAGAGGAAATTTGTATGAAATACTAAAATCTACAGATACTAATGCGGAAAATTCTATTAAAACTTCTAACAATAACAAAAAAAGATCAATTGCAATTTCAGGTAGAAACATGCATCAATGTTTAAGATTACTAGTTGTTTCCAAAAAAACGAGCTGTAATATAGAAAATATCTTTGCTGCGGTTGACGAGTCAAGACAACTAATTATTCCCAATGGGAATAGCGTGTTTCCTACTATTAAAGGTGACGTTGCCTTGTTTGAAGATGTTCAAGTTAAGAAAGCAGGAAGATTTCAACTTTGTCTATTACAATTTTATCAAGACCCTAATATAAGTGGGGGAGAAGGAGCTAGAATTATGGGTTCGGATTCTATCGGCGAGCTGAACGTATTGAATGAAGATGGAGAAATACAAGAAGATTTAAAATCTGACAGCCATGAAGAAAAGAATGAAGTATCAGGAGAAGATGGAACATCAATTATTGTAGATTCAACAATAAAAGATGAAAAAGGTTTGAAACAAGAGGAGGAAGGTGAAAAAAAAGTCGATTTATTGGAAAATGGTGACGATATTCAATCGGAAGATGATAAAAAGAAAAGTCATTGGGGAGTATTTTGGTATGTATTTCCGATTATATTAATATTATTTTCATCTGGAGCAGGGTTTACATATTATTACTATTTAAATAATAAAGAATATGTTAACTCAAAATTACTATCTTTGCCATATTTTGGTGCACTATTTAATGCTCCAAATGCCATCACCAATGAAAATAAGGAAAAATAATCAGATTAATTTTTTTTCAAATAATTAAAACCAGCATTAAAATAAACTTGTTTTAAATTATATCTTGGGAAATCTTTCAATTCAATTCCTGGAACCAATCTATTCAAAATTTAAGAATGAACTAACTATTGATGATTCTCTCAAGTTTTTAATGTTTAATATATATTTAAGAAACTTATGAATATTCGAAATATCGTTGTATATTATTTTTGGTAAAGGAATTTCTGGGAATAACTTGGAAATCTGAAAGACGTTAATAATTTATTTGTAATAATATAAATTACCTGCATGCCTAGTTTAAATATACTATCTGTAGAACAAATCAACGTGTTATTTTTATCGTCGCCAAACCCTTTTATTTCAATCAAAATGTTATTTTCGTTTGATTTCGAAATATTAATATCAATCATATCTGCCTCGCTTGCATCTTGTGTAATTAATTCAAAGCATTTTGAACCAATTGTATCAAATGTCTTCTCTATTCCAAGTTGATTCTTGAGAAAAATTTGGTTTGATTCTAAACTTGATGAATTGTTTGTCATTGATTCAAACAAATGGATATCAACAAGATGTTGCATTACTGCCTCATTCTCTACGATAGATCCACAGAATCTACAAATTATTGCGATTCCGGTTCTACAAATTTGCCTGTATTGTTCAAATTCAAAAAGTAAAGATTCCTGTTTCCTATTAATATTTAATAATTTTTCAATTTGGTTCTGAAGAATCTCCTTATTTCTATTACTTTCATTTTGAATCTTAATATATTTCAGCTTGAGCTCCTTCAATTCTTGTTCAAGTATAACAGAACGTTGGTAATAAAAGTGTGGGGTTTTTCCGTTTTCATCTACACAACTATTTGAATTGTTCATCCTTATATAAGCATATATTATTATTTTATATTTATTACCTTTAATAACTAATGCATAAGTTGCAATTGTGGGGATTTAAATTGTTTTCAGGGGGTATGTTGCCGGTCGAAATAAGAAAAAATGAAATTGGTTAAACATTTTTTTTTTCTTTAAATTATAAATTGAATAATAAATAAATATTTAAAAAATATATATATCACTAATGTGTGAAACAACATTCATTGGGAGAGCTAGTGATGGGCTAATTCTTACTGAGACTTGGGATGATTTAAGTTCTAATAGGTCGTTACAAAGTTATAAGCATCAAGCTAAACAAATATTAAAAAGCATCGGGGGTGATCAAGGGGTAGAAAAATGTTCAATTGATAGTGGCAATTATGTCTTTCACTACATTGTAGATGATGGTATTATTTATATGACGCTATCCGGAAAGTCATATCCAAAGAAGTTAGCTTTTTCTTTTCTAGATGAAGTAAAAAAACTATTTATTGAAGAACTAAAGAGAGAATTTGCAAATAGAAGCGAATTTAGAAGCTCAATAGATGCAATAGATAAGCCATATTACTTCATAAAATTCGACCGAATAATACAACGATGCAAATCCGAATATAAGGATCCTAACTCAAATAAGTCGTTACAAAGACTAAACGACTCTCTAATTGAGGTATGTTAACTGCTTGTATTTGATTATTAGACTCATAAAATTAATAATTTAGGTAACTAATATAATGAGAAAAAATGTGGATGATATTTTACTAAGAGGCGAAAACCTTAATGATGTCGAAAGAAAGGCTAATGATTTAAAATTTGCATCTTTGGAATTTTCTAAAGCTGCAAAAAAACTTTCATTTCACGCATTAATTCAAAAATATGCACCAATATTGGCCATATCAGTTATAGTTTTAATAATTGTTATATGGAAGTTTATCTTATAAGTTCAAATTATTAAATTGTGGATTACAAAAATAATCTAGTTAAACGTATTACCGCCATAAACTTTTTGAAAATTTTTGTTAAATATAGCATTGTGTTTTAAGGTATTTAAATACAAATTGTATTTAAAGTCTAATAACATATTCAAGTAAGAGCTTTTAATTATCCATTTACTAAACTTATTCTTTATATTTTTGGTTTTATCTATGAATATTATCGAATCTCCAACAGAACTAGAGCTTTACAGCGAATTAAGCTCTAAATATCCAAGTTTACATATTTGTACTCAAACGCCACAATTAAAAGGTGTTATGACAATACTGAGAGATGCAAACACTTCAAAAGAAGACTTTGTATTTTATACAGATAGAATATGCAGAATTGTGCTTGAACATGCTTTAAATCTTCTTCCTTATGACTTCAAGGAAATTAAAACTCCGAATGGAATCAATGTTAAAGGAATTGCGTTCAACACTCCTATTTGCGGCGTGAGTTTAATAGGATCCGGTGAAGCGATGGAGAATGCGCTTAGATTTGTGTGCAGAGGATGTAGAATAGGAAAGGTGCTATTAAACAACTCTTCTGAAAACGAATTTGATAACACTATATCTGCTGCATATGTAAAATTACCTGAAGATGTTTCAGAAAGAGTTGTAATCGTTATGAGCCCAGTACTAGGAACTGGTAACTCACTATGTTGTTTGATAGAAGTACTGATAAAGAACAATGTTAAAGAGAAAAACATTATTTGCATGGCACTACTTTCATCAAAATTAGCGATCGAACGAGTTTTCTCGCAATTTCCAGACATTAAACTAGTAATCTCTTCAATCGATTATAATCTTGATGATAACATGCAGGTTGTTCCTGGAGTTGGTAACTTTGGTGATAGATACTTTGGAATTAAATGTAGTAAATAATTTCTAATTTTTGTTTATTTTTATAGTACATTTCCCGCATCTTGTATACATGCAAACTATAATTAATTCCAAAATTAATGAATAAAAATGATAGAAAAGATTATAAGCTCGGAAGCATGTTTATTATATACTATTATATGCCAATTTTCCTGTATATAAAGAAGTTATTATGAATTTAATAAGTAAACTTTACCGAATATATAAGAGAGGAGAAAAAAAGGAGGATTTAAGAATAAGTGATAAGGAGGAGCCATTAATTATATCCAGAACAAGAATGGCATTATTAGAACTAGAAATTAAAACTTTAGCTCATATTCTTTCTAGGGAAATAAAAACAAGTTCTCGAATTTCTGATTTACCCGAAATTAAATGGGCAGAAATTACCATTGATGACTTGGATAAACTTGAATCCATATTGTTTAAAAATATTTATGAAATAGAAATTAACCCGATAATTAAATCATTGATCTCTATTTTGAGAGGGTTGTTAGATACACGTAAAAAGTTTTTTAATGGCAAAGTAATGCCATTCTATGTAAAATTAAAGAATGAAAACGTTCAAAGTACATTTATTTTAGAGGAAAACGTTGATTTTCCATTTAGAAACGACAAATTAATCAGACAATGTGAAAATGTAAATTCCACCAGCACAACTCCAAAATCTTATATGACTTCAAGAACTCCAAGAAATCTTTCGGATTTTAATCAAAAGGTAGAGTTGCCAATAAAAAGTAGGTCAAACCGCATAAATTTAACATCTTCAACCCCAAGAAGTACTTCGTGTCAAACACCTAGGACAAAGAATCACTCTAGATATACAAATATAGATTATTTTACGCCAAAATCTGAAATTAATAAAAAAAATTATTATATTTCTAGCGATTCAAATACTCCAAGAAGAGGTTCAAAAACAGGAATTTATAGCAATTCTAAAGTGTCTAACAACCAACAAGGAAGTATATTGGCAGCAAAAGCGTTGCTTGGATTAAGTGTTAACCTACCTGCAACTGAACAAGAAATAAGAAAGGCATATTTGAAATCTGCAATGAAGTGGCATCCTGATAAGATGAACTCAAGTACCAATGAAAAATCACATATTTGTTTTACTGCAATTCAAAACGCGATGGAAATATTGTTACAGAATATTTCCAAAAATGGAGAAGTTTAGAATTCTTGTTATTTAGTACAAATAATTTTTATTTGAGAAAAAATGTATTGTTCATCTGAAAAATGAATTATGTAAAATAGAAAATAAATGCAAATCAAATGGCGGGATTTTTTAAAATTTGTCCCCGCATTACATAATTGCATGTAATGTCCATATGGAAGACTTAGATTTAAAACATTTATTTAATTTTCTGATGGGAAATAATATTGATTTAATTATTTATGAACAATCAAATTATGAAGTTAACGAGTTAGATAAGCTGTATTTGCAATTGGGAAACAATATTGGAAGAAAGGATGAAAATATCTATATAAAAGAATTGTTAAAATATTATGTACAAAATTATTATGATTTAAATTGTAATACAATTGAAAATTGGTGGAACAAACGTGAACAACTATTCCTGAGTGTTGATGAATTAATATGGAGTAACCCAAAAATGTTTGATGATTCACTTTGTGAACTAAATTTTGGAACTGAAGAAATGAAAACTTTGACAATGACATCAAACACGAGAAATAAAATTTTTAAGTACTTAAAAAAATTAAATTGCATTATTGATGATGAATTTTCAATCATGGGTAATTTTAATTGGGAAGAATATGTCGGTGTCAGATTACAATGTTATATTAACTTGATTATCACATTGAGAAAGTTTCAGCTGAAATTATTGAATGATGAAAATGATTATTTTGGACAAAATCGATTGTTATTTAAGGCCAAACAATCTGGGGAAGAAATTCTCTTTTTAATTCATAAAGTTATCGATAATAATATTGGAAATTTCGAAACTTACGTGAAAATTAATGAAGTATTTTTAAAACAAAGATTAGTCGATAACTATACTGAGGAAAAGTTAAACTTTGGGTTTGAAAATGAAACTTCAAACCACTTTCTAAATTGCAAGCCAATTCCTAAAACATTAGATGAAATATATAAAAAAAATATTTCTTCAAGTTCAGAAATTATAATGCTAGTCAAATATATTCTTGGATATATTTGGAGCTATTATAAAGTAGTTTTATTATCAAACGAATCGGCTCAAAGAGAAATTTTTTTTAACATTGATAATTTATTTCTAAAAGAAATTATTACGAGTTCTACAGATAAAAATACTATGTTATGTTTAAGTGAAGTATTACAGTTACTGATTTTAAATTTAACGTTCAACTCAATGATTAGTGAATCTACCGAAAACTTTTCCCTACTAGAGGAATTAATTGAAATAGTCTTACAATTTGGAAGCAATATTTTACTATCAGTTTGTGAAAATGAAAGGTTATTAAACAGTTATGTTTTTGAAAGTAATAAAGTGACAAATTTTAATATGGAAAATAAAAATTTATTATTGAAAATTTTTGAGAACATGTTTTCTGATGATGGATTTTTTTTTAGAATTATTAAAATCTGCTTGATCGTTATTTCAATATTTACCACTGAAATTAATCACTTTTTAGCAAAATATGGGCAGAACGAGCCGAAAGCTTATATAAACTTAAACGAAAATGTAAATAATAAAGAAACAAATTCTGAAAGAGATAGTTATTTCTCAAATGATATATTTATTATTACACTAATTATGAGGTTGGTCAGTAAATGCATTTATATAATGCAGCAATTGTGGAATTTTTATACGTTTTTATGTCATGAAATGAATTATTGCGATTCATCTGATTTAATTAAAGAAGAATCGTATTGTTACGGTCCTATGCAATTGCATTCTTCTCCCAGAAATACTTTTTTTGTAGAATTCCATGAAAAACATTTAATTGGTGTCATTAATGATTCACAAAATAAATTAAATAGGGAATTTAAATTAGAAGTATTAGAAAAACATAAATACTATTGGAAACTAATACGGATACAGAATGTTTCTCACATAATTATATTATTCGATGACAAATGCTCCACAGAAAAGAACGTGGATATTCTGGAAATTTTTGGCTCAAAAAAAAAGTATAAAAGTGATAATAGCAACAAGAATTTTAATTATTTAAGATCTCAATATACTGAATCTCTATTTGGAAAGCTTTCTGGACCTAAACATCTGTGGCCAAAGAAACCTATTATTTATGAAGGAAATAAACTATTAGTTGTTTTTCGTACATCATTGGGATCTTCAAATAAAATTAGTGATGATAAATGGGGATTCAGAATTTATTTTCAATGTCATTATTGGGACCAAGTGATTGAAAATAAAATAAACCACAATATATCTGATTATAAAACTGAATTTGACGATAGAAAAATGTTATTATGTAATCTAAAAGAAGTGTTTATCTTTGCTGTCGCTGCTGTTTCATCAAGCTTAAGTTTTATGATGCGTGGTCCAAACATTAATAGAATTGAAAAAAATTTCGTTGAAATTTTGGATTCTCTGCTTTTTGTTGGTGGGTTAGATATAGACTACAATGAAAAAGAATCTTCATATTTCTCTAAGTTGAAAAAAAGTATTTCATCACATTTTGATACTGAAAAAAAAAATTCAACTACTTCTACTGATTTGAATTCTAATTCAAAGAAACTAATCAATTTGAAAAATAGCATATATCGTTTTTCATTGAATAATATAATAACCCTGGACAAAAAAGTTAATAATGATCTATTTTACAGATTTTTACCTAAAATTGATGAAATTAAAGACCAAATTATCAATAATTTACACTGGGGCTTCATGGTAAACTTTATTTTAAATTTTTCATCTATCATTCATTATAATGTAAAAAAAAACCATTTTAATATATCAATAGAACTAATGAATAACAAAGCGTTTATGAAAATTATAAAAAATGATTCAATAACTGCAAAGATTGGTAATGAAAAACTTTCAATGGTGGTGAGAGCGTATATATGTTGTTATTTGCATCATCTAGGACTTTATTATAATATTTTTCAGTTATGTGAAAACCTAATAAACTTGGGTCTTGACTTAGAAAGAATAACTCAATTGATTTTGGAAATTCATTCAAATAATAATATTGAATATATTCATAACAGTTTTTTATTTGAATTTACAATAAAATTTATATTAGAACAAGAATTCTGTCAACCTCTTTTAAATGTTTGGACTTTAGGAAGAAAATTTCGATCTTGGATAATTATGGAGAAGCATAAAACTGAGATTCATCAACCTGAGGAAAAAATAATAGATGGAAATAGAAGCAATATTGAATCCAGTTTTGATTTTTTGCTCAAATCCATGATTTGCAAAATTTCCTTAATTTTAAACTTGGTACCTTTTTCTGGAACTAAACATCCTACAATTTGTTTAAATAATAATCATAATTTAAACAGGAGCAAAGAAAATATGGATAATCCATGCCTAAAAGAAATATCTAATCATTTTGATATTGGTGGTTCTAAATATGTGTTTTATTCAAATAAAAATATATGTTTGGTTTTAGAATCGATAATTGGTTTTAATAAGTATGAATTATGTTTTAATAAATACCATAAAGAACAGGAATTGTTTGTGAATTTTGAAAGCAATAAAGATTCAGTTAGAGATATTAAATCAAGTATTTTAGATGATGTTGAATTTGGAAAATTAAATATTAACAGAGTGATCAGAAACATCTGCGATGGAATTGAAAATTTAATTAAATCACCAAACTACTTTAGTAATACTAAATATAATGAATCTGAAGAAAACTTTATTGGAATGGATATCTTACTCAGTATTAGGAGATTTCGTGCAATATCACGCTTTGAAGCATTTAGAATACTATCAACTTTGTTAAACGACGAGAATATTAATGAATTTCTTCTTACTTCGTTAATGAAAAGTATAAGATCTATGGGTAAGGAGACGCCATATCTTTTCCCGATAAATAATGACCACGTAACTGAAATATTGGGATCGCATATGCCCAATCATTTCTGTTTCCCAAATGAATATTACAAAAAAAGTAAAAATAATCATACTTTGGAAGTTCATTATTCTGATGACTTAATTGGGTGCGGTAAAAAAGTACAGAAACAGGTAAAGGATGCGTATTACAAATTGCTACATTCATTAATAAATGGTAAAGTAGCAGCTTCAAAAGGAGCAGAAATTTTAAAAATGAGTATGTTCGCTTATTTTGCATTAAAAAAAACCGACAGTCATGATTTTTTAAAAACTTATTTTCCGATTAAAATCCTTTACTTATTGACTGGTTGTAACAAAAATTGCGAATTAGGAAATGAATGTATACCTTCAGTTTCAATTGGTTCCTATCCGATATTCCTAGTTTATTCGATTATATGTTTAAAATGTTCTCTGTTAGAGAACTCAACAATTAAGCTATCTTTAATATTTTCTTCTTTCGTTGGCCTTTCTCACTCTATTTCAATATCTGGTGAATTTAAAGGACAATTAACTGCAAGAGAACTTTGGAGAATTTGCGAAATTTACTTCATGGGAAATATATTAATTCTTACATCAAAAATGACTAATTTCTTGAAAAAAAATGAAATTTCAAGAACAGAACAAAAAATATATTTAGAAAATATGAAATATATTTTTAATAGAAGAAACAGCATTAATTCTTCAATAAAATCTTACGAACTGGTTGATGATTTGTTTATAAAATTTTTTTATATTAAACCAAGTATTCTTTCTAATATTATTAGCAGGGCTTTAGATTCAAGTAACCAAGTACTACACTTTTACTGTATTAAATTTTTATGGAAATTTCTTCCATTAACTTCAACCGAAGATTTCTTGGAGCAATACTCAGATCGGTTAATTCCCAATCAGTATTTAATCAGGGGTAACATTGTTGAAAAATCGAACTATATTGATTATTTTGAAGATTATTTAGAAAAAATAGGTCAGTCATTAATTTTATTTAATAGTTTTGAAGAAGAATCTAAAATCCATCCACCAGTAGTGCTGATTAATTCTCCAGAAACTGGAATAGTAGATTCATTCAACAATCAACTGGGATCTTTATTAGAAAATACTGATAGATGTATAAACAATAATGATGATTTTTATAAAAATATAATACTTTTATTAAGGTTCATTGTGCTATATTCAGAGAAAAGTGAACAGATATATAATGAAATCAGCTTTAAAAAAAGAAATCAAGAGTTAATACATACAGGATTTGTTCAATTATTATCTGAACAGATATATAAAATTCCTTCATTATTGGATTCACTATTAAATCTCAGTGAATATATAAAATGGGAAGAAGTCTATAAATGTATTGGAATGCTTGCTGTAATAGTAGATGAATATGATTGTGAAACTTATATTGGAAAACTTGTTTACTTTCAAGAAAATCAATTAATTGAAAATAAGAATAAAATCAGGAAAGTGGGGATACTCATTTCTAACGACCCACTTAAAAAAGAGTATTCCATTTTAATTAATGATTTTAAATCCATTGAAGTAAAAAAATTTTCTTATAACTCCATAAATATTTTGAATAAAAGTAATATATCTTTCCCTGTGAAGTTTATGATTTCGAAATTAAATTTTGACATAATAAAAATATTAATTCAGATTTTAAAAATTTCATTTCAGCATTTATCAAGTTTATCTGCAAATGTTGATAATTTGGAAAAGTATTCTTCGATAAAAATTATGGAATATGATGCAACCATTTCAAATTTTGAGAAAAAAAAGTTAGTTGGTTTACAAATTATTTCAATGAGTTTGAGTTTTATTAATATTATGCTTAATAATGAGTATATTTCTACGTTAAAATTAAGCAATGATCGAAATGTATATCAATTAATTGAATTATTAAATATTATAACTAAGATTGGAATTGTTAATTTACCATCGATTAATGAAAAAGATAATGGAATATCGAACACTATTTCAATAATTTTAAGTAGAAGGTTTATTCAACGAACTCTCCAAAAGAATCAATTTTCAATTTCAGGTTACTATCCAATATTCAAAAGGCTCACTCAAGCAGATTTACTTAATAATTCACCCTATGCAGATATTATGTTAACACTTCCAACAAAGTGGGAAATCAAAAACCAATGTTTTTATTCTAAAAACGATAGTACAATAATTTTCAACATAGATTATCATTTATCTCAAAATTTAGGAAAATCAGCAATGTTTACTGCAAATTGTTGTATTCCAACATTACTTTGCTTTTACTATTTTGAAATTAATTTTTCATATAGTAATGAACTGCCAATGGACAACGAATTAAAAACAAATTTTAATTTTTTGAATGAGTTGGGTTTGCCATTCTATTTTAGTATTGGACTATATAGAGATGGCTGCCAAAAGGGAATTTCAGGTTCATTTGGAAGTTATTCATATAAAAACACAGGAAATCTTGTACATAGTTGTGACGAAGAGGAATTTAATGAGTGCAAAGTTGAGAATTTCAATATTGGAGATAATGTTGGTTGTGGGATTGATTTCTTAAATAAAGTTGTTTTTTTTACAAAGAATGGTAGAATAATTCGCTATGAACATACTCATTATAGTGTAATGGAAGAATCTCAGTGCCAAAAAAGAAATGACTACCCAAAATTTGACAATGTAATGGGTCATTTCAAACCTGCTATTTGGATTGAAAAATCTAATTATACTTTTGATAAAGAGAAATATTTAATTGTTAATGCAAATTTTGGACAAGAGTCGTTTAAATATAAATATATTAACAAACTCAATTCTAATAATATACTCTCTTTAGAAAATGAAAAATTATCAATTTTTAGAGATAAAGACGGACAATTTATTTTTAAAAATTTTGGATGTAATAATTACAGTGAATTGAACGAAGTGGAATTGAATAGAAGAACTTTGGCTTTTGAGTTGCATGAAATAATTAGAAATGCTAATTTTCCATTACCTGTCTGCATACATGCACTAGAAAACTGCGAAGATAATTTAGAGTTAGCAGCTAATTGGCTTTTGGAACATAAATTTCAAAATTCAAGTTCAGTATCAATACCGAGTCAATTTGACTTTTATCCAGATCCAATAAATAGCACGATAAAAACATGTTCTGATGGAACCGAATATTTTAACAACATTTATTCTGAAAAAGAGTGTTTATTTGACAAATTAATTAGTTCAAGAAACAGCATTACTAAATATAAATCTAGCAAATATTTTGAATTAATCAACGCTTTGATTTTTAATAAACATGATCTAGAGTTGTATTCAAATAAAAATAAATACTTTGATATATCAAAACACTTTCTTATTTTTGGTTCATTTGGAGAGAACCCTCTTCATAGGATCGAGAACTACATTTTAAACAATAATTTACAAAACGAAAATATTCAAAGTTATTTTTCAAGCGATATTTGGTTTAATACACAATTTGATTTTCAAGGATATGAAGGAAAAAATTCGCCGAGCCAAGTTTTAGAGCAACAAATATTAAATCTATCATTACAACTATTAAAGAAAAAATATTCCTTTTTAGAAACAGCTTCTTACTACGAAACGAAACAAAATTTCTTTTCTCCTGGAACAATAGTTGAGATTGCACAAAATATCAAGTATTGGATGATTGGTGTTGAAGAAAATAGCTATCATTCTACAGAAATTATGATAAAAAATACGGGCACTATTATTGATTTGAACAACTCACCTAAGTGTAAAATTATTTATTTTTTAAGAAGGCTTTCAAAATTGACAGGAGTTGTTTGGTCATACAATCAAGTCACAAACTCAACATTAGTACAGTTTTTCGATTACTATTCCCTTGTTTATTATGTCGTAAATTTACCATCAAATTTTTTAATTAGAACAGTAACTAATATTAGACCTTGCGACGAATGGACGACTCCTATTCCAGGAACAAATGTCAAGGCATTCCAAGAATACATTGAAAATATTTTTTTATCCGGTATTCATAACGAAAATGGAAGAACATTTTTTTGTGGCAAATTAGTACAAGTATTTCATTTATACCTTAAATCTGAATTAATTAAATGTATAAAATCGACTAGAGATACTATATCAAAGAATTTAAATCAATTTCAAAAGTACTTGTTTAGTAAAAACAATCATAAACTTTTAAATTCTCTTTGCAATATTTTCCAAATATTTAAATTGGTCTTTGGAAGCAAAAGCCCTAAAATTTCTGATTATTTTGTGCCCATGTATACAAAAGAAAAAATATTTTCCATTTATTATACTAATTTAATAAATCAAGAAAATATGATTGGCTATACTAAATTTTTGGAAGAAATTCCAAAGAAAGAGACAATTAAATTCACTGATATTATACTTAGGGAATATATTTCAACAATTAAAGCTGCTGTTTATTCTGAAATTCCAATAATAAAGATTGAAACTAGCCATCCATGTGAATGCATGATAGACAAAAAATGCGATGTTTCATTTAAAGATTGTGACTATTTTTTTGCGATATTTGATCCACGTTGTGAAATTAGCTCTGATAATTTGTCGTTTTTAACAATTTATTGCAATGATAATTTAGATGGAAGAAGAATCACTTTATTAAAAAAGACCGGTAGAGGGTTAAGTGGATGCAAACTAGTGATACCAACAAATTTATTTAGTATTCACTTGGTAACATCATCTCAAAATAGCAATAAATATGGTATAAAAGCTTATTTTATTCCAATAAGATATTCAATAAATGATTACAAATTTCTGGAAAACAAAAATATTCATTTTTCTTATGTACTATTGGATTTGATTCTTAAAAATATTGGAAATAATATTGATTTGATTCACATAAAAAGAATCGTGGAAATATTACTTACTATTTTGTTTGAAATACACATTCCCAAACATATTTACAGAAGTAAGCAAATATCAAAAAAGTATGTCTCTTCATTTGAACCTAAAAATGAAAAAGTTATTCCGATACAAAACTCGTTTATTCATATAGTTCAACAACTTATTAATATTTTTATTAAACATCCAGAAGTTATATATAATATTTCTCAAAAGAGCATTGTAATATTAGATTATCTAAACATATTCTTTAATATTGTTTATTCTATACAGATGGACCAATTACAAATTGTGACGAACCACGGAAGAAATGTTAATATTAAATATTGTATTATGTTACAATTACACTATTTGTTATTTTTCTATAAAAACTGTGAAATGAATTTTTCAGAAAATGAGAAATATTCCCAAGAATCAAATTTTACAAATATATTAAATATTCCTTGCTCAAAATTATCTCTAGAACTACAAATACAACATAACCTTATAGCAGAGTTGAATCTAGCAGTACATGACTCAAACATTAAATATTATTACAAAAATGATAATTCTATGTTTGAAATTCCGGATAAAGAAATATATCTTAACAAAAAACATTGCAATAATCATAAAGAATCAATTTCAACTTTTCTTTTGATTGGAGACATGAAAACACACGACTTGTTAATTTCAGGAAAAAAATCTATTTATAACTTTTGTAAATGGTATAATATCATTTCAACTTCAAATATTCCGATTCAAGCCTTTATTTCTTCGATAACTTATATATATTTGGAAAAACTTAGAACCGAAAATAAAAATTTGTCAAAAGAAAATTTATATTTAAATAAAGAACGTACTAATCATTTATTAGAATTAGAGAGATCCAAAAGTTACTCATATTATTATGAACCCAATACACCTTTGGTATTAATTGAGAAACTTGGTGAAGTGCAAATATCCATAATAAGCGCAATGATTATTATTCCTTTTGATACAACAAGTTCTAACCATTCTAATTTGTCAATTGACATTTCACAATTTATTAGAGAGACTTTGGAATTCATGGATAATAAATTGTTATTATTACCGAAAAATAGATTACTTTGGCTCAATAACCAAACTTTAAAAAGTCAATTAAGCCAATGTGATCACCCAATAAAAATGCTGAATAACCCAATATTATTAAATTATTCTTTAAGAAGAGTTCTTACTGATGAAGTCATTGTTTCAAAAAAAATCACTTATAATTGTAATGATTTGGTTGTTTTGACAACTTCAACAACAGATGATGTTCAGGATAGAGTTAAACTATTATGGGATATATTGATCCACTTAAAAAACAAAGATGACTCAAAGTTGATATCAAACAATGTGATTCCTTGGATGGAAGGTTGGGAGGATAAATTTATCTCATCCAAAGTAAAAGACGAAAATGATAGTTTTGATCCTCGAATTTATACTGAATACTTGAATACATATTCATTTCGGACAATCAAAAAGGAAAAAATGAATTCTTCGAAACGAAATAATAAAAAAACAAAATATAATTCATTACTTGAATCTATACCTATTCAGTTAATGAGAGAATTTTTAGTTAAATCGTATTCGGAAAGCATTTTTGAAAGAAAATATTGGCCAGTTTTTATAGGTACAATTCCAATTTGTGATTTCGAGCTAGCTAATCATTATTTTAGCTGCTCATTAGAATACAATGAAACAAATTCGAAAAATAAATTAATTTGTGATTTTCCTTCATTTGTCTCAAATTCAAGAGAAATGAATGCTCCATGCAGCATTTCATTCTGGCTATTTCCAATTAATCTTGACAAATATCAAGATAAATTTTCAATTTCAAATAATAAAAAATTTGAAATCTATAAAAGTAAAATAAGCATGGACTTTGAAGAATGTAATTTATTTGCAACAAAAATTTCTGAATGTTATAATAAAGATGAAAAATGGAAGTTAATTGCATATAGAGGAGTTACAGTTTCAACAATTTCATTTTGGATAACGGAAATGGGGAACTTGGGTATTATAGTTAACTCACCAAAAAAAAATTATCCATTAAATCTAATGCTAAATAACCACGCAATTAATAATCACAGTCAAGTTGCAGGGAATCCGACATTTTCATCGTATATTCAGAATAAGTCATCAGCTATTGAATTTCAAACAACAATTATAATATCAAATCGAAAAATTAATTTTGATCAATGGAATCATATTGCAGTTACTATTGGTTCTAATAAAAGAACAGAACATTATTCTAATTCTAAATTAGATGAAATCTATACTATAAAACTTTATATCAATGGTCTGTTTGATGAGTGCAAAAATATTCCAACAGGAAATATCCCATTAATAGGAGGTGATTTGCCTTGGATTGTTGGATATCCTGAATATTTGAGAACAGATTATTTGCAAAACAAAAATTTTTTTCAACATGTTGATGATTCATTGATAGACGAAACACCTAATATATTTTTGGGCCAGGACATTAGTTCATCTAAAATTTTAAGGTATTTAGGACCAAATAGTAATTATTTAAACTTGGTAACAGGAGAGCCTTTATTTGGTCTCATAGCAAATTTTATTGTCACTCATTTTGAATGGGAAATAGAAAATATACATGACTATATCAAAAAAACATTTGATGAAATATTATTTCAAGACGAATTAGATGAAATTAATAACTCTGAAGATTTATTGAATAATAATTCGAGTTCAAAAATTCCAAGAATATGTTCACATTCAAAGTTTCGAAATTCTTCTAAATACTCAAAAACTCTTTTACATGTATTTTCGAATAACTGGAAGAACAAACCAATTGTTTCTCATTTTAATAATATTTGGCAGCAAGAATATGTCAATATTAAAAATAATTCGAATAAAGAAGCAAAAATTGAGGAAATAAACAGAGAAAAAGAATTAATAAGTATATCAATTCCAAAAATTATAATGCGCAATAATATTAATAGAAAAAAAATACATGTTAAACTAGATGTCATCGTATTGGAAAAACTCGAAATTGTAAATTACGAAAATTTGATTAAAATTAACAATCGAAAAACAAAGACAAATCTAGATCTATGCTCATGCGAGGACTCTCCAATTGATACAATAATTATGGTTGAAAAAAATAATTACGAAGACTTCGTATTTATATTAAGGTTAAAATATTTAAATAATATATTTAGTGAGTTGGCATTAAACAAACTGAAAAAAAAATTGGATACTATATTTGAAAAAGAAGTTAAAACTTTCAACAATAATTCATATTCAAATAGCGTAAATCAAAATCTAAATATTTTGCATGATACTTACTCTAACCACGAAATAATTAAAAAATTCGAAAATTATTGTAATATTAATAGTAAAAATACTAATAATATATTTATACAAAACGCTATTAAAACCGAATACGTTGAAAATGAACAAAATAAAGAGTTAGAGGAGCTGGAAAATATCCAATTTAATGAAATTTCAAGTGAGGAAATGCATGAAATAATACCTTCAATTATTGAATACATGAATTTTTTATTTAATGAAATAAAATTACCGGAACCCATTTTTACAGTAATTAATGATTTGAAACTGCCTAAATTTGAAGAGAAAGTTGGCTGTAAAAATTGTAAAGTTGTCGTTCTTAATTATTTGAACATTTGCAATACAATTTTAAAAAGAATTTCAATGTTATTTGTCTCCATTTTTAGTTTCATTGAAGTGATATCACCAAGACCAAGTATTTTCAAATACTCTTGGTTAAAAATGACCAGAAAGTATTTGAGTTTATCCTTAAAAGAAGTACTGATTAATTTATGTCTTACGATAACAGAAGATTCAAAAGCAGATGGGAAAATCAGAGTGGTTATTAATAGAGCAAAATCAATACTAAAAAATAAAAAAATCCAGTATTTAGATGATCAATTTATACTAAATAGTGTAATTGGCCAACTTTATATTATTCTGGAAAAAGTGCCCATTTACAGGCTTCGCTGCAAAAAAAGACCTTGGTATGTTATTTATGAGGGTGAAGGTGGAATTGATGCAGGTGGAATATATAGAGATTTATTAAGTCACATTTGTCTTGAAATTCAAAGTGATAGATTACCATTATTTGTTGTTTGTCCAAATTCATATGGCTACGGAGAAAATCAATTTTATTTCGTTCCAAATCCGAGTCTTGGAAAAAAATTGACTTTCAATAACAATTTTAAAATTGAGAAAAACAATAATACTAATTTAAAAGATATTGTAAACAGAGAAAACGAAATTAAATTTAAAAGCTCTGCAGGTTGCACGAAGTTGATTTATGATTCATTATATACATTCATTGGAAGGTTAATGGGAATATCTATCAGAACTCAAATTCCATTAAACCTAGATATACCTGCAATTATTTGGAAACTAATATTGGGCGAGAAAACATCATTAAATGATTTGAAACAAATTGATTGTTATTCTGTTAAATTTTATGAAAAGTTAAAACAGATAGAATGTGATTGGAAAAATGATAATATTGAGGACAAGTGCAGGAAAAAATTAGTATTAGAAGAGTTTTATTCGCTTCAATTAACTTGGTCTTGTTTAAATATTAATGGCGAAGTTGTAGAATTAATATTGGATGGAGAAAGAATACCTGTAGGGATAGATGAACTTGGAAAATACTGTACTTTGTTCAAAGAATATAAACTTGAGAGAGAATTTTTACACGCAACAAATAATATTAGAAAAGGGATTACAGAAATAATTCCCGAAAATATTTTAGAATTACAAACTTATGAAGAACTAGAAAGATCAATTTGCGGAAACCCTTCAATAAATATAGACGCATTAAAACAACATACAAAGTACACTGGGTATTCTTCAAATGACGAAATTATTAATTGGTTTTGGGATGTAATATCTGAGATGTCCGTATTGCAACAACAAATGTTCCTTAGATTTGTATGGGGAAGAAGCAGGCTTCCAAGTAAAGGAGCTCAGTGGGAATGCAATATGGAAATAGTCAGAGTATATACTTCTGAGAGAACAATTTATGACGAGGGAACTAATATTATCGAAAATAACCAAATTTCTGAGCAGAATGAATTAGAAAATATTGATCGAATACCTAGTATCTCGAACATATATTCAGAAGAGTTTGATTACGTAGGGTATGAACTAGAACGCAATAATAACCAATTAAACACTGAATTAATTGGTAATACGTCTCTAAACGAGCAATCAACTTTTAATATTGCATCAGGAAGTACATCTATGTGCGGTAATAAGGAGGATCATTTACTTCCTACTAGTCATACTTGTTTTTTCCAGTTGGAATTACCTGCATACTCATCTAAAGAAATACTTAAGGAAAAACTAGTGTATGCAATTACTGAAGGAGTTGCAATTGATATAGACAATTCAGTATCTGATACTAATTGGCAATAATTATCTGTTACAAAAATTAATTACATTAAATTTTTGATTACTTTTTATTTAGCGCTATTATTGTATATACTTGTTTGTAAATCAGTGTAATTGAGTAATTGAGTTAATGAATTAATACAATTTAACAAAAAATAGAAGAATTGAGAAATTGAAATCAAACTAAATATTATGAATTCATTAGCTCAGAATTCTCCTTTTTCATCAATGATGAACTTTACTTTTTTCGACCAAGCAAAGATGTTACAATCAGAAGAATCTAATAAATTAGAAAAGTATAAAATTTGGAAGGAAAACACATCTTTACTCTATGAAAACATAATGACTCATATATTGGAGTGGCCATCACTATCTGTACAATGGATGTGTGAAAATAATATTTCAGATGTCGAAAATTTTTACTCTAATGAAAGCATCAACGAAACATCTAAGTATTCTTTGTTGACAGGTACTCATACATCAGGAACGGATCAAGATTATATTATTGTATTGGATGTTTTGTTGCCAAATTATCCCATTCCAGAAGAACGTAGGAAATTTGATTCTCACAGCGATTATGCAGGATTTTCATTATCGCAAAATGAAGGTGATTCAAATAAATTTAGTCAAAGAATTCTAATTCCACACGATGGTGAAGTAAATAGAGTTATTTGTTCTCCAACAAATAGCAACATTATTGCATCAAAAACAGTGGTAGGGGATGTTAACATTTACGATTTAAAGAGTTTAGTAGATGAACAAACATTTAAAGGCACTATTAAAACTGAAAAAAATCCATCATTAATTTTATGTGGTCATGAGTTAGAAGGCTGGGCTTTAAGTTGGAATAAAATCAATGAATCATATTTGGCAAGCGGTTCAGATGATACTGTTATTTGCTTATGGGATATTCGAAGTAAACCAAATAATTATGAAAGAAAATTAGAACCGATTCTTAAATTTATAGGGCATGAAAAAAGCGTCCAAGATATCTCGTGGAATCCTTCAAATGAAAATATTATGATTTCAGTTGGTGATGATGGGTTAATAATGATTTGGGATATACGTGAATCGGCCTCTCCATGTTGCACTATTAAAACATACAAAGAATATTCTGAGAATCACAAAATTAACTTTAGTTTTAAAAATTCGGTTGGATATTCTTGTATTGGACATTATAACACAAATATTAATAGCCTTAACACAGTTGAATTCAACCCATTTCACACAAACATAATTGCTGTTGGAGGGAGCGACCCCGTGATAGCAATATTCGATATTAGAAACATGAGTAAACGACTTCATTCACTTAATGGGCATTCTGGACAAATAAATCGTTTAAACTTTCTCTTAGAAAACGAGTCATTACTCGCATCTGCGTCTTCAGACTCTACTGTTTCGGTAAGTTTAATTTAGGATTAAATTTCAACAGCCTTATATAAAAAACTTGCAGATTTGGGATCTATCAAAAATTGGAATGGAACAAAGACTGGATGAAGTTGAAGATGGAGTGCCAGAGCTAATTTTTACCCATAGCGGACACACTTCTCCAGTATTAGATTTGTCTTGCATGACCAGCAATTTAGAGACAACGACGTTTGCTAGTATAAGTGAAAATAACTATTTGCATATCTGGAACCCAGGTGAAGCCATATTTCTTTCAGATGATGAGGATGAAGAGCTTGAAAGGATAAGAGATATTCAAGTTGAATAAACGTGCATTTTTCTTCAGATAATTACATCAGAATTTGCGGCAAATTAATACATCTTCCGATTAACAATAAATTATGGAGTACACGAATAGAAAGCTTTATGGGGGAGCAATAGTATTGAATATCCCAAAGGAATTTGATGATATTAGTAATGTGAGAGATATTCCTGATCATCAAGAGGTTTTTGTTGATAAGTTTTCAGAATGTAGTATAATTGTTGAAATTTTGGATCCTGCTAATTCTGTTGGTTGTGAAAACGTTGCGGAATATTATTTTAAAGATATTTCTGAATTCAACAATTCATCAGACACGAAAATAATATATTCTGAACCATTATTTGCTTATTCTCATGATTTACAAATTTCCAAATGCTATGGAAATCAGAAGTTAGATAAGAGATATCCAGAAGGAATTCGTAGAGAAGAATTAAATTTATATTTGTTAGTCTTGAGAATTGTATCAAAGAGGGCTGATATTGTTATATCTTTCAATAATCCAAGTGGATGCACAGCCATTAATCAACCATCGCGTATGAAAACTGACTCCAGAAAACTTTCAGAAAAGGAAATAAGTAAAATTATGGACGAGATATTAAGGAGTTTCACAATAAAAGATTATAGTCTATTTTTGTAAAACATTCCATTTACTTTAGAACAAAATTTTAATATTTCCTATCTAAAGCTATAGTAATAGCGGACTAATTACTATTATTACCCCTTACGTCGACTTTACAAAGTGGGCAGATTACAGACATCTTGAACCACTCCTTAATACACTGATGGTGAAAGATATGTTGACAATCTAATCTAACCACAAATTCTCCTTCATTCACCTCGGACAAACAAACTGTGCACAGTGGAGCGTCATCTGATGAACTACATGTTTCATTCCCTTCTCTATAATAGTATGATTTTTGCGTTATTTTATTTACGACTTCATTATTTATTCCTCGACTATTATTAGAGTCAGCGGAGCCAAATATTCGATCGACGTCTGATGGAGGGAGATGGGCAAGAGCCTGCAATATTGAAAATGGCCTGCTTCTAGGGGGAAGACGTATTATATTTTCTAATAAGTGAACAGGTAGAAGGTCAACAATCGATGGTGTTAGACTACCTTGGCAATAGATTGTTGTATCATCGCCTATTCGAGCTTTTACACCAGCAGGATCTGTTGCAATTATTTTAAATTGAACACCGTTGTATGTAAAGCTTTCCCCTTCTGAAAAGGGATGAAATGTATATCTTGATAAGAATGGTTTGAGATAATCTTGGAATACATCAAATGAATACGTTTGAGGTAAAGTATCTGAAAACGGCATTACATGAATTCTTTTAAATTCACCAAAACAATCCCAGTTAATATAAACTGCTGTATTTCCGTCAATAACACCAACTTGAGTTGGTTCACATGCCCATACGAGAAATATTATTCCATCTATTTCTACTTTTCTTCCAACATATATAGGCTCTCTCTTCTTTTTCTGGAAGTATGGCTCAATGTAAAGTTTACAGAGCTGATCACTTCCACATAAATTTTCAACCTCAAACCTTGAAACTTCAATTTCTCTGTCAGATTCCCTTTGATCTTGTAATATTCTATTTAACCGAATTGTTGAAACTTTTTGTGCGAGAGGTGAAAGCGCAGCATTAAATGGAGGTAGTGCCAAGAAGTGCACTTTTTGTAACGGGATTAATGGTTTACCATTTGCAAATACTTGAGTAGACTCAGACAATGCACCTCCTTCCGCTGGATCGCAAAACAACACAACAAAATAATTTCTTTCATCAATATAAACTTTGTCGAATGGTTTTAATATTCTGTTTTCCATCTCATACCTCTGTAATACCTTAAGTAGCAGTTCAACATCATGCTGTTCCTTCCATGGAAGTAATTGTATTCTTGATAGAACATTCCCTAATTGTTCACCAGAATCCATTTTATATGTATGAAATAAATTATAGTAATTTGCAAAGCGCGCAGCCACATATTTTACCGCGCACAATGTTAAACTGAGCATCTGAGATCAATATATTAACTCCACCAAGAGATCATACCAAGCCCATCACTTTGAACATTCCCAACAACGACCATCGATGACATACTATTATCACAAGATTGATCGCTAAATACGACACTAGAGACCTTAAATCTAATTGTAGCATCAATTAAATAGCACAATTTATGATTTTCATAGTCCCAAGACCATATTTTTGTATTAGAATCGATTGATTTAGGTTCCCTTAAATCACTACAAGGAATTTTAATATCACTAAAAAACCCAAGGCTAACAGTTAGTCCCGTTGAATCTGAATCGATGACTACCCCCTCAATTACTTCACCAATATATGGTCTAAATGATATCATTTTAAATGTAACACAAAATAACAGCCCTCCATCATCATCAATATCTGCATGGTCAACACCGTCAAATCCGACGAAGTAAATCATTAATCCCGCATTTTTTACAACTTTATTTAGATACTTGTCATTTATTCGATTCCTCAAAATGACCAAAGGATCGTTTATTTTGAAGTTCAAGTCTTGTATTTCTTTTAAATGAATTTCAGAGAAGTGATTTAGCTCATTAGGGAAAACATTAATTTGATCATCGATTGTAATAACTCCAAACATGGTGTAAATTCAAACTATATTGTTAAGTTACGATAATTATATGATTATATTATTCACTATTTTTGATGGAAAATATTTCAAAGTTTATTTCCAAGCCCTTCAAATTTTAAAAATTTGTTAAAAATAACTAGCGCCTTGTTCCTTAATTTTAGAAAAAAACCGTAAAGCAAAAATATTTCAATACAATGTATTACTATCACGTAGTGAATCCCACTTACTAATTAATTCTAAGTAATTTGAGATACAACATATTAAACGGCACTCCAAAAGTAATTTGACTGTTCATGAATTTTGTTAGTAATATAAATTTATTGAGGTTATAATTAAATCTAACATTGAGAACAGTTCTCGAATCTAAGATTGACCATCACGTTCGCACAATTGTGTTTTCACTGGCGTTTGATTAAATCTTCACATCTTCTAGATAAGTTACATTATAGTGATAATCACGCGCAGACAATGACTACCGATATACAAGCTTAAATATAATTAGTGCTCACCAAGGAAACTTGAGAAAAGTATTAAGCTGTTCATTTGAACTAGACAAGTATCGCATCCTATTTAGCAATCATTCAGACAACATTTTGATTTAAATATTATATAACTCTTAATAGTCTCACTTATGCTAATCTATTAAATCTCTCATTTGTATTTTCTCTAGAGAAAGAACCAGTTGAGTCTATTGAAATACCAGCCGCCTGAAGTTGATTTCTGCATCCGAACTGGACCATGATACAAATTACCCCCAGGAACGCCATGTAAGTACCTGCAAATAGCTCTAAAAAGTTTATTCTAAAGATAGACATGGCCAATATACCAGAAAGCAAGTAGAGAGTGCCTTTCCCCGCAGGGACAGTCAAGAACTTTGCCCATTCCAAACAAAAATCTCTAAAAGGTTTTAGTTTTTCAATATCTTTTGATTCAACTATCATCACTACAATACCAAGCCCAAATAAGACAGCCTCAAACAAATAACTTCCTGGTGATAGAAACAATTGACTAATACTAAAAATTCCAAGCAATGAGGCAAGAGAAAGGAAAATACCACCAACAAAACATAACGCTCTCAATGGTTTGGGCCCTTCCCCTATAATGTGCGAATTTTGCAAATAATCTCTTCCACTTCCCAATAATTGATTACCACAGTTTTGAATCGTAGTTGCAGCTTGTCTTCCGTAATCATTAACCATAGTGTATGCCTAAAAATATTGAGTATTTGGAATCAAAAAAAAAAAAAAAATTAATTAAACTTACCATTTGGTTTGTAGTACTAGATTGATTATCCATTATTTAATTAATTAATTAACATAAAACTTGATACAAAATTCTGGTCTTAATAGTTATTAAGTTGCAGATATTCGTGATCAGAAAAATTTCACGGAAAAAATGGCTTACCCTGTAATTATATTATTTACACACTAACAATTTTGTATAAGCCAAATACATGTTAATTGAAAAATTAATTTAATTCCCCCATTGCTGATCTAAATCCAAATAACACGTATTGCCTCAAGCGGGATTATTAATATTTGGCGGCAATTAATTAATTTCTATATTTTTCTTTATAAATGAAAATATTAGTTAAATATTATGCAAATTTGGAATTGATACGATACTGTCGTTCAATGATCTTTAATTCTGAAATTGTATTCCCCCTTTATATTTATTTCATTGCTGATTCTACATTTTCTTTAATTTTGTAGGCTCGTTTTTTCCCCTCTGAACAATTGATTTTTTCCTTGTTTCCCGATGTATAATTAAATTGCCATGATGAATAACCTTGATCTCTTTCTGACGGACTTAGGCGTTTATCCCTGGTATGAATTGGGGATGAATGAATATAAAGATGGACGGACTTTTGAAGATTGGGTAGAATCAAAAGAAAATAGTCAAAGTTGTTTCAAAAAATTTATTGTGAATGCGTTTCATAACTTTTCAGATCACGGTGAGTTTGCGAATATTCGTGACAAGCTATTAAAAAGGAATGAACATCTTAAGTTTGTAAGAAGAATGAGAAAAATTAAGTATCCGGAAAGTAGTATTGAAGGTGAGTCAACCAGAATATTAATGATATATTGGAGCATACACTCTGAAGAATTATTATTAAATGACAACACCGAATTATTATTTGATTCAAAAGATGCTACTGATGGCAGAGTGTTTGATTCCAAAACTAAGCAAATTCAACTTTTTGAAGATTCTTTTGAAATTATAACGACGATATTAAAATTCCAAGATAAATCTGGCGGATTTGGAGGAAATTTCAGCCACATGCCTAACTTGGTTTCTACTTATTTAGCAGTTTCATCAATAATTATAACCGGAGATACTGAAGCCTTACTCAAAATAGATAGATTTAAAATGTACCAGTTTTTCAAAAAATTAAGAGATTTTGAAACTGGTGGTTTTAAGATCCAGTTGGATGGAGAAGTTGATGTAAGAGCATTTTATTGCGTATCAGCTGTGGCAAGCATGTTGCAAATTGTTACTGAAGAATTATTTGAGGGTATTGAAGATTATATTCTAAATTGTAGTGGATTTGATGGAGGTTACTCCGGGGATTTTGGTGGTGAGTCGCATGGTGGATATACATATTGCGTTGTTTCTGGGCTTTGCATATTAGGAAAATCATCAATAATAGATGTAGAATCATTACTATATTGGATAGTGCAAAGACAATCTGGAATTGAGGGAGGGTTTCAAGGTAGGACAAACAAACTTGTTGATTCTTGTTATAGTTTTTGGTTTACAGGCTTATTATTTTGCATTAGAGAGATTTTGAGAATAAGAACATCTACAACAGAATCGTATCTCCAAGGTTGTTTTTGCGATTTTCAAGCATTAATATCATATATATTAATTTGTTGTCAATTTTCTGAAGGGGGATTAATTGATAAGCCAAATAAACCAAGAGATTTATACCATACTTGCTATGCATTAAGTGGGTTGTCACTTGCGCAAAAAATGAACTCAGTTTATAAAATATCTCACAAACAAAATTCACATCCTATCGTTGAAAATCAGATATTTGATGAGAAATATGTAGACAAATGTACCTCGTACACTCCCTTCTACTCATTATCTATCAGTGAAGAAAATTTAATTAATCCAACAGATCCATTTCTTAATATTAGGCCTGATAAAATACGAAAGTCTAGACTAATTCTAAGTAGATATCCTTTAGTACTCACAATAAATGGATGCGTGGGAACAGAAGGGATTGGTTATAAAGAGTACATAGAAAATACAAATGATTTATAAGCCTTGCTACTTATATATTGCGCAACTTACAAGTCAAAAACTTCAAAGTTAGATAAAAAAAAATTTAACCGCTTTGCGGTAAGCACTATAATTCAAAATTGAATTAGACAAATTAAATAATGGCTTGTAGCAAGTACGAGTATATTAAAACATATGAACAACCCAGCAGAATCATAAAAAATTGTTGGTTTGTAGTTAGAGTTGATGGCCACAGTTTTCATGAGTAAGTATAAAGTATAATTACTATTGTAATAATTTCTTTAGGTTTACTAGAGATCACGAATTTCATAAACCAAATGACAAACGAGGACTAGATCTAATGAGTCGTTGTGCCGAAAATGTTATGAAGAACTTAGGCGACATTGTTATTTCATATGGCCAGTCAGATGAATTTAGGTAAGTTGTTCATGATACTATATATATATTTTTTTAATTTAAAATTAGTTTTGTTTTTAAGAGGAAAACGGACTTATGGAGTAGAAGAAATGATAAAATATTAACTTATGTTGTATCTTTGTTTACGTCTTCGTTTATTTTTTTTTGGGATAGTTATTTCCCTGGAAAAAAAATGTTGTATCCTCCAACTTTTGATGGAAGAATAATTATGTACCCAACTGATGAGGATATTAAAACATATCTTTCATGGAGACAGGTTGATTGCCACATAAATAATCTTTATAATACATGCTTTTGGTCTTTGGTGTCTATCAAAAAATTGAACGAAAAAGAAGCAACGGAGAAGCTTAAATTTACAGATTCATCTGATAAAAATGAACTGTTATTCCACGAATTTGGAATAAATTATAATAACATTTCTCCACAATTTAGGAAAGGAACAACGATATATAGGACTAGGCCAAAAGAAAAGAAATCTAGAGGTGAATATTTATTATTGAAAAATAAAGATATTTCGTTATCTAACAAGTGTAAAGAAGTGACGTTTGAAACTGATCACGAAAATTATACAGAGTTAGATAAACCATCAAATCCAATATGGAAAATAAATGATGAAACAGTTGTTATTGGCTGCATTTATAAATGCTACAGTGACATAATTCAAGAGAGATTTTGGCACGAAAATGATCATCTTTTAAAGTAATTAAACTGAAAAAAATACCAATCGCAATACCGCTAGCGCCTTATTGTCAACGTTCTAGTCTTTATTTGCTTTTTAAGAATTTATACAGGTATTAAAAAATATCTTTATTAGATAATTCAAACGGTGTTATGGATACCTTCTGTGCTCATAGCTTGAGTAGTTCATTGTTTTAATACTTGTTAGAATATATCAACCTTGTTATGCTTGACAATTTCGCTATGAATCCGTTGAAAGGGGAAAAAAAGGGTTCAAAAGATCATGGAAGTATGGGGAAGTTTGATAAATTAATAAAGAATATTTCTAAAATAGCTTCTGAATCTCATTATAGGCAGAGTAATATTAATAATCCGAGTAATTTTGAAAATGATTTGACAAACTCTAATTTCAATGAAGGTTCTGAATCTTCTGAAAAGGTATGGAGCAAAGAGAAGATAAATATGAAAGCTACTATTGGTTGCTTAATGGAGAATTTATCTGGGTCTATCAAAACTAGAGAGACAATTAATCAAATAAGGATGTTGGATACCAAACAAAAAACTAAGGGTGAGATAACAGAATTACTTCCTCCTAATAGACAGTGTCAATTAGAAAGAAAAACACAATACGACTTAACAAAAAAAGAAATGAAACGCTGGGGTACAACTATTGATCGAATAAATCGACAGGAGATTATTTCTTATGGAGAACCTGAAAAGATTGATATTATTTCGACTGGACAATTGGCTACTAATTACCAGCCTTTAGATGAATTTGAACAAGAATTTGATAACGTATTAAAAGAGATAAACAAAGATTATTCAAAAAATACTGATGCGTTGGGTCACTGCGATATTTCTCCATGCGATCAAATTAAAGATCAATCAGAAAAAAGTTTTATGAAAAAACTTAAATTCATTTTATTTCAACAACAAAGAGAAAATAAAAGATTAAAGAAGATTAAATCAAAGAATTGGAGGAAGAATCGCAGAAAACAAATGCAAATTGAAGAAGAAAAGTTACTGAGTTTAGGTGAGGTTGAATATCCAGAATTAGTAAAAAAAATCAGAGAAAAATACGAAGAAAAGAGAGCAAAAATAAGATTAATGAGAAGACAAACTGCGAGGCAAAAGTGGGCTAAGATGGCATTAAGATTTGGTGGAAATGAGTTACAAAAAAATGTTTCGGATCAAGCTCAAAAGCAATATGAAGAAAAAAAAAGGATCGAACAAATAATTCAAAATGTTTCAGATAATTTCGACGAAGGAAGCGAATTCAGTAATTCTGATCAGGAAACAGAATCAAATTCACATTTTATTGAAAAAGTTCGAAAAAATATTAATGATTTAAAGAATTCGTCCAACGGACTATTCGATTTGAAATTCATTCAACGTGGAATTGAATCGAAAAACAATCTATTAGACCTTGAATTAAACCAACTTGAAAAAGAAAATTTTCAAGATAAAGTTTTTATTAATGAATCAGGTAATCATTTATCTGATAGTGTTTCTGATGAAATTATTCAGTTTTCCAGACCTTCGGTAAATGAGATAACTGAGGCAAAGAATCAGATTCAAAGTAGTTTGAATTATAATCAAGATATTATTGGAATTAATTTTACAGATTGTAACTTGAATAATCAGTTTTCATCAAATATTACTGATTCGAATTGTCATAAATCTAAATTAAATGAAAAGCATATAGATTTACGGATAAATAATGGCGAAAAAAAGAGAAAAGTGTGTTTGAATATTGAAGATGAACTTGAGAGAATGGCTAGCATAGATATTATAGAAAATCAAGAATCTACTCAGACAAATAGTGAATTATTAAAGCATATTTTTATAGAAGGGAGTAGTGATTGTATACCTAAAAACCTTAATATTGATGATTCATCCGAGTCAAAAGGTATAAATAAATCTTCAAATGATAAGTCAGTGCCTGGATGGGGTAACTGGTGTTCATCCGTGTCCAGAATTACGGAATTAAATATTGGGGGGAAAAAAGATTCATCAGAGAAAGTAAAACATTTAATTCATTCAAACAGATCAATCGATAAGAAAATGACAAAGTATTGTGTTGATCAGGTGCCTTATCCTTATAATTCAAGTGATTTATATGAAAGTACCTTTAAACATCCAATTGGACCTGAATGGAACACTACTGCAATACATAACAAACTTATTCAGCCAAAGATACAAACAAGAATTGGAGCAGCAATTAAACCTCTTGTATATTCAAAGCATTTAAAGAATATTCAAATTTCAGATTCCTTTTTAGAAAAATGGAATCTAACTAAAAAGTGTAATAGAACTAAGGCGAGGTTTTAATATATGAATTGAGATTTACTTAAAGCCTATTTCAATTTATAATAATTTTCAATTTATATGTCGTATTTACTACTATCTTCAAGTGAAAACAAGCCTTTTGGGGCAGTTTTAGTCATTTTTTCTTGATTTACTTTTATACTATTAAGGTTTGTTTTGAAATCTTTCATTTCTTGTAGGTCATTTAGCACCGCCCTAAGAAGTTTTTCTCTATCATCTTTCAACTGTTGGACTCTTTGGTCTTGAGTCTTCTTCAGCTCTTCGAGAGTTTTTCTGATATTACCATACGTATTCTGATCAATTTCATGTTCATTTAGAGAGTCTTTCGTAATTGGTGAAGAGGTATATTCATTAAAATTATCGCTAAAGGATGTAGTGGAACAATTATTCACTGTTTGGTCCCTTGCTGGTTCAATTATAATCTTGGAGTTTGATGAAGGACTTGTAGAGTTTTTAATATTATTAGACTCATTTACATAAAGAGAGTTATAGTTTGAGATTCCGGTTGGATTTTCGCATTCATTTTGATTTGGCATTATTGAATTATTGTCAATGCTTTGAGAGTCATAGCTTATGTTATTACTTCCAGGAAAGATTGAATTTTTTATTTTGCTCGAATTGAACATCTCAACTCCAGAAACAAACGAGTTGTTTGGAATTTGATTTTTATTATGGGACGATAAAATGTTTGAAGAGTAAGTGTTTGGATAAACCATCAGATTTGAAAAACTATTTGAAACTGAATCACGAGGATTTAAATCATATCTACGGTTAGATACACTGTAGGCAAGCCCAGGAGGAAACGAATTTGCATGACTATTCAATCCAGGATTTATTGTAATCGAATCCAAAGAGCGAATTCGTGTAGCAGGATCAGAGTTAACCCCATTATTTATTGTTTGATAGAAACCACTATTTGAATGATTGTGATTATCTGGTACAGTCCTGTTTGTTTCATGTACAGGATATTTAATTTGTCGTTCTGATTGTGGTCTACTGTGTTTAAGAAGAATATTTGGACCATTCTCCTGGTTATGGTTTAAAAATCGGCTACTAATATTTGTGTTGATGAAACTTGCTCTGGGCGTTTCTGACAGCCGAGAATATTCATTATACTGAAGATGGTTGTTACTGTTAATTCTAGAATAAGCGTTTAGATTTTGATGGTGAACATTTAAATCATTAGAAAAGTTTGAACTCGATGGCCTAGATAGCTTATAGGTAGAGGGAGATTGAGTTTCGGAACCATTTCTACGAATGTTAATATTACTGGCATTACTGTTTTTATAACTTTCTAGTATTTTATCAAAGTTTAAATTCTCCTCCATGAATTCGTTGATATCATCTCCATTAATACTTCGGAATTGTTCAATTTCCTGATTGATTTTCAATTGATTATTATTATTTAATGACTCTAGTAGCTTGTTTGAAACATCAGACAAAGAATTTTTCGCGTTAAGTAACTCTTTTTGTGTATCATCCCATCTTTTTTGGAAAGTATTATTCAATTCAACTATGTGTAATTTTAATTTGTTGATCTCTTCTTGTTGTTTTGGACAATGGTTACATTGAGAATTCGTCTCCTTTGAATTATTATGAAATAAATTAATGCCTTCTCCTCGCTCTAATAGACTTATTTTTTTTTCTAAACTTCTCACAACTCCTCGTGCCTTCTGTAATTCAGTCATAAGATCAACGTTTCTCCTTAATGTTTCTTTTAACCTTTGAGCAGTTTCTATTTGTTTTAGTCTTAATATGTGTAGCTCCGATACTTCTTTCAAATCTTGACCAGATTTATCTAATACTAACCCATTAATTGGTTTAAAGTGGTTTACCATGCTATTTTTTCTTAATTGAATTCCTCTAGAAATTGATAAGTCGCTCTCTGCCTCTCTGATTTTTGAAGACAAATCGGAGATCTTCGAACTTTTATTAATGTTTTTTTGGAAGTTCTCTGGCATCTCTCACTGTTTAAAAAATCATAAATATAAAAGATTATTTTCATTCAGATATCTTCCAAATAAACTTATATAAGTATAAATGTGTATTTATACTTATATTTTTCTTTTACAAATCATTAAGTGCTTTGCAAAGAATACACAATTTACATTTTCAATTTTTTGTGGGGAAACAAAATTCCTATCTAATTTAGAATGCAACCCCGCTTATATAACGTTAATTTTTTTAAAGTCAAAATAAGCAAATAATTTAATGTATTATTTTCAAGCAATGAATATTCTTCAACTATTCAATAGTCACTTCGTTACTTGTAAGTTGTTGCTTTAATATTTATCAACATTAGGTATTTTCTTAAATCTAGAGATTATTGAGTTTGAATGGTTCCAATTCTTTACTTTTTATTCTTAGCAACTGAGTAGTATATTACATATGCACTTATTACTGAAAGTGTAGTTGCAACCATCAAAAAAGTTATTGTGAATGTAGTTGCCATTGAATAATCTTCTTCGATCTTTTTAAATTTAAACTCTTGTATTGAATTTGTGTTTTGTGCAACAGGAGAATTCCTCAACAATATATTAGATGCAATGTGAGCTTCTCCTCCAAGCTTATCTTCTCGGCATTGCATCAAAAATTGAAGAATGTTTTCTCGATTTACAATTTTATTTGTTCGATCATTTTTTGGGAATTCTAACAATATTCCAGTAAGCCCTGTTAAATGTTCATATTCAAGTATTCGAATGAAAATGGGTGGTTGCGGTGGAGGAATTCCTCTATTAATACATAAAGTTAATGTTTCTTTAAAGAGTTTTTGGTCTGTGACTTCTTCAAAAAGAGGTGCCCATAACGATATTTTTAGCCGAACAAATATTCCAATAGTCCATGAATTTGTTATAAACGGAGAATTCTCAAGCGAAGGATAAAGATTATGTAATTGGTTTGGCCCAATTAACGAACTTAAATTTAACATCATCTTAGACAATATTAACGCAATAAATAACTTTATCATTTTCACCAGGAAAGCTAGCCATAGCTAACTTCATTCCTAATAATAATAATAAACATATCTTTCTAATCATTTATTTTTCTTAGTTTCTTACTATGTTCGAAAACGCGTACAACAAATCTTGAGATTTTAACAAAAAAATTGGTTCTTTTTTTCCGAAAATTTGGTATAAAATTGCCAAATTTTGTAAATAATACAAATTCAATTAGAGAAGTATTACAGGGACTTAAGATGATATATAACAATCTAACAAATTAATGTCACTATAAAATGATATATGATTAATGATTTGTTATTAGTGTAAATAATCTTAAATTCATATAGATCAGACTTGTAGAAATTAATATAATAAGTATTCCGACTATTATCGAAGAAAGCTTATATTTTCTAACATAATAGTCGATAATATTTTTACCAACTAGAGTACAGAGAATCGAAATAACTAGTAGTAAAATGGCCAAATCAAAGTGAACTCTCCCCTCGAACAGATATGTAAAAAAACATGTTAATGTTGATATGATCAAACAAGTGGAGTTATTTGCAGCAATTGAAGAAGGATCAACTTGAGAGGAATAGAAAATCGTGCTTATTAGAATTCCCCCGCTTGCGCCAGTAATTCCACCTACTACTCCAACTGATAATACCTCCAAACTTGCCAAAATATAGTTTAAGAAGTTGTTACGGTGTTTGGACTGAATATAGGAGACTATATCGATTGTTTCATAATTTTGGATAGATTCATTACTGCGGAAAGTTTTTGTGAATTTTGCAAGCCTTTCCTGTGAATTAATTATTGAAGTTATCAAATTTAAAGATTGTTTCGGTAAGGCAATATTCGGAAAAAATAACAATATTATAACGCTGGATAGCCATAATAGCAAATGAACACGAGATCCTTTTGAAAAAAGTATACCACTATCCAAAATAGAGATCCAAACTGAGAAAAAGCAAAGTAGAATAAATGTAATCCATAGTTTGTAGTTTCTGAATTTTACCCATTTATTCTGATGGATTGGAGAAGCAATTCGAATAATGCTGTTTTGCTCGTTAATGTTATTCATTACGATTTTCTCTACTTTAATAATAGATAAAGTATATAAATATAAAATAATCTTCAGATTATCTTTTACTTTTTCGTTATTAATCAATTGTTTTGTCTGAGAAATTGTAGGCGAAGATAATTCAGATTCATTATTTGAAATTTTAATAGTTTTTTTCTCAGATTCTCTTATTTTATTAAACTTGGAAATTGATACCTTCAAAACATATAATAGTAAAGTATTTAGGGCAAAAATTGATATTAAATTAGAAATATATCTTCCAACAAATACTCCACATAAACTTCCGAGCGTAAGAAGTGGAGCAATAAATAATACAATTTGAATATCAATCAACGGTGCTTTTTCTACTGGTATGAATGAAAACAAGTATTCATGGACCTGATTTTCATTAACAGATAACTTAAGATAAGTAGCTGCATCATTATATTCCGGGACTGCGCGTTTATATTGTAATAAATTAGTTATCAGTGCACATATTACTCCTCCAAGTATAATTGCAGAAGAAAAGGTAACTGCTTGTGAAAATGGAACTCGCATAAGACTTAGAAAAATGGGCATTGAAATAATTCCACCCCCTCCGCCAGCTGAGACAGCAATTGATGCAAAACATCCAACAATTAATAATGAAATAATATCCATTTTAGTCAAGTCACTGATGGATTTAATACGCTCATTTTGAAGTTCAAGGCTTGCAGAATTGCATTCAGAAATGCCAATAATCAAGAATATAACTGTAAGAAAACATAGTTTTCGCAAAATTACGCTAGGAGTATTCATATTTTTAATAAATAATTCTACAAAATAATCACATTTGTTCAGAAATTATTGGATTGGGTTTTTAAAGCTAATGTCTTCTTATTTTAGATGCGGCCAAATAGAGCTTTAAATTTAGCGCAAAAAGTGTAATGTAGGATAAAGCTAAAAAAAAGAATTGATGAAAGAATATATCCACAATATCCAATGTTGTAAATAAGTACTAAGAAAGTTACTCGTAGCCAAATATGCTATCTAATATTTATCTGTATGAAATGTGAAATTAGGGGCATCTAACTATTTTCATGAGATTGCACGACCCTGGACAGGACTCTTTAACGCCATGCACAGCGATAGCAAAATCTCCACTTTCAATAAGGTTTTCCTCTTTTGCAAGCGCTAAGGCATTAGATATTACAACCTCACTATGGTGGATTGAGTTTAAGACATAAGTCTTGACACCTCTTGCAATTTTAAGTCCTCTGGCTACTTCAGGTTTTGCTGTGCAAGCAATAATGGTCTGACTTGGCCTGTACTTTGAAATAAGTCTTGCAGTATTCCCAGTTTCTGTGATTGTAATTATTAATTTTGCATTCACATCATGGGCAGACTCAACTGCAGAGCAGGCGATAGCTTCAGGGACAGCAACCGGCTTAGGGACGGAGGAATGTATTGCATGGTATAATACCGGATAATCAATACATGTCTCAGCTTGAGCGCATACTCTGGACATGACATTTACTGCGTCAAAGGGAAATGCTCCGTTGGCAGTCTCTCCAGATAGCATTACACAGTCTGAACCATCTAAAACAGCATTTGCAACATCAGTCATTTCTGCCCTTGTTGGCCTATTGCTCTTAATCATACTTTCGAGCATTTGAGTTGCAGTAACAACAGGTTTGCCTGCAACATTACATTTAGAAATCATACATTTCTGAGCAACAAATATTTTTTCTGGAGGTATTTCCATACCAAGGTCACCCCTAGCGACCATGATGCCGTCTGACTCGCTGCAAATACTATCAAAATTTATCACACCTTCCAAATTTTCAATCTTGGAAATGATCTTTATTGAACTTGGAATTCCATTAGAGTATTGCGCATTTTCAGAAATAATTTGTCTGCATAACTGCACATCAGCTCCATTCTGTACGAAAGAAAGTGCAATAAAATCCAAATTGTGCTTAAGGGCAAAGTCCACAATGTCATGCTTGTCTTTATCTCCAATTATTGGCAAGTGAACTTTACAACCCGGCAAGTTCATATTTTTTCTTTCACCGATTGTTACATTATTCAATACCTTGCAGACAATATAGTCATCACCAATTTCAAGTACTTGAGTTGATAATGAGCCATCAGCAATCAACACAGTACTTCCAATTTGCACACTCTTGGGCAATAGAGAATAGCTGCATGATATACATTCAGAGTTACCTAAAATAGAATAATCTGTTGTTATTTTTAAAGTTTGGCCTGCTTTCAATTCGATGGGCTTTCCACCCTCCAACATTCCAGTTCTAATCTCTGGACCTTTAGTATCGAGCATTATCCCAACAGTAGAATGAGGCCTTGCTTTAGCTGCTTCTCTGATATTTTGTAATGTCTTGAAGTGACTCTCGTGATCACCATGAGAAAAGTTAAGTCTTGCAACACTCATACCTTTGTCAATTAAACCAATCAGCGATTCTACAGTATTACAGCTTGGGCCAATTGTACAAATGATTTGTGTCTTCCTTTGGGTTACGTCATTATCTGCTAATGGAGAGCAAATTTTGTCCATACCTAAACAAGTTGCCTTTCCCAATGTGCAACTCATTACTGTAGAAGTAGACGCAAGTCTTTTCAAATGATCGTTTGAAATCATCTTGGTGAATTTGCGATTGATCGAAAATTAACAAAAAATAAAGCAAATATTCTTAATTACCAAAGGATCTAGAAAGATTGGCGCTTCGTATCTTATCAATGTTTATTTACTCCCCCTGTGGGGAACAATTAATAATATCAAATCCTCTCAATAGGGTTGAAGCTTTGATTTGAATTGATTGACCGCATGCAATTACAACCTATGGTTTTGCAGAAAATGTAGGCGTATCACAATATTTAGTATTCACTTATTTTCACTCTTTTAAAATCACTGTTCTGTGTGTTCACAGATTGAAACAAAATACTCATCTTGGGTTTTACGAGGTTATTTAAAGCATTTGGAATTATTGTGTAGTTTAGGTGTCCACTCTCGTCGTGGCTCGAGCATGAATTTTTGTTATAAGTGATTATAGGGCATGGCAAATTGTCGTAATATTTGTACCATATAACACATCCTGCGTTCTTCATGTCGATTAAATCTTCAAGTACTTTAAGGGGAGATTTAGCAGTGAATTCGGTTATTTCAAGTGAATAAGGGATACTACTTAGATTGATTGTATTGAATTCTCTTCGGAATCTGAGAATATTGTTCTCTTCATCTAAATCTAACGGGACAACTGTTATTCCGCTTAAGCCTTCACATTTGATAAAAACTGTCTTCATTAGATCACTGAATTTCACTTCTAAAGGGACAGACTTTGAAAAGTTATAAATGGTTCTAATTGGAATGTATTACTTACCTCGAGGTTAATTGAATCTATTTCAGTTCCGTATAAATAGTTCCATAACTTGATTCTTTTATCAAGCGATGAACTGATGATTAGTTTAGATGGCCCTTCAGTTATATTTATCTCATAAAGAGATGAAATCGCGTCACTGTGACCACATAATATTGAAAATGTATGTTCTAAATGCTTAATATCAGAAATCCATATTTTTCCACATTTATTCCCTGTAAATAAAAGTTTAGAGTCTTTACTGACTATTGAACATGTAACAGTTGATAAATGACCTATTTTAGGGATTATACAATCAATCATTTTACTGCCTAATAGTTCGTTATCTGAATCGTTCTCAGAAGAAGATAAATTAACACCGTTTTTAATCATTGAGTGAATAGTTGCAACATTAATTGAGTATAAATCACCAAATTTGTCACCTATAATTACTTCATTTGTATCTGGTTTGAATATTGAAATATTTAATCTTTTTGAGTGTACATATTGCCCTATTAATTCAAAGTTAAAATTGCAGATTTTAACGATATAAATAGTTTTATTATTACTACAAGCAGTGGCTGTACCATCAATTGAAATATTCATGGAAACTATTGTATTTTCTGGTACTTCATTACCTAAAGCAATTTCTGTTTGTTGATAATCAATGAGCGAAAATAAAAATAATTTATTCTTTTGAAACCAAATGAGTTGGCCATTATAATAAAAAATTGAATTATTACCGGAAAATAAATCAATGTTTCTCGACATGTTATCTCTATTCTTATGCATATATATTTAGATTCATATCATTAGTTTAACGATATTATTTTTTTTAACAAAATGTCAAACATTATTCGATCGCAAATAATCATGCCGCTCAGCAATAATAAATGTAAAGGTTAAAATGCTATTTTATTGACAGCAATTCCTACTTCTACAATTGAAATGATCAGTTTCATTTTTAGATAGTTGTACATTTGTATTTATCGATCTACCGCATTTAATTCCGTCAATCTAAAATTTTTTTTAGCCAATGAAAGTAAATCTATTTTTTAAATACTCACCTCATTAGAAAGGTCATAAATGCCATCTAAGATATTTTTGTATATTTTTTCAGCAATTTTCATAAATGCTTCTTCTACATTATTCGATGTTTTTGCGGATGTTTCAATGAATAGGAGCCCATTTTGTTCTGCAAACTCTACTCCTTCTTCCGTTGTTACTTCTCTTCTATCTAAATCAGATTTATTTCCAACTAATATAATAGTCATGTTAGGAGTTGCATTTCTTTTTACATCATTTAACCATTTGCTTAAATGATTAAATGTGTCTCTTCTTGTAATATCATAAACCAATAAAGCTCCTGCTGCTCCTCTATAATATGATCTTGTTATGCTTCTAAATGACTCTTGACCTGCACTGAAAATTAGGCAATTATTTATTAAAATTAATATCCTGCCACTTACGTGTCCCAAATTTGCAATTTTATTTTTTTCGTGTCTAGGCTTACAATTCTTGCACCAAATTCAACTCCAATAGTTAAATCGTGGTCCACCCTGAAACGTCGATCCGTAAATTGCAAAAGAAGGCACGATTTACCTACAGCTAAAAAAATTAATAAATTTGGATAAATAGCTTAAGGTTTAGAGAAATCATACCCGTATCACCTATTATTATGTATTTGAATAAATAATCATATGGAGATGCCATGTTTTTCTATTTTTCACATTACATTAAATGACATCATTATTTATCAAAAATTATTAGATTTCATTGTTCCCTCCTCGTTATTTTGAAAAAAAATATACGCGATCATTTATTGTATGAAAAAAAAGTTATATAAATTCTTAAAAATTCTTTACTACTATTATTAAATGTGCTTTAATAGAATAAACTAAGAAAATTATTGAGTCTAATGTAAATAAATTGTAATGACTATGATGATTCAGAATATTTCAAAATATTAGATTGAGTTGAATATAAAAGCGATCATAATTAAGAAAATAATGTTCTATCGTGTTAATTAATTAAACTAAACGAATTATATAATCGCGAGCGCAGAAATAATTGCAAATTATGTGGAATTGCGCTGCGAAAATTATCAAAAAAAAAAAAAAAAATGAACAGAAAAAAGTTAATTCAGTTAAAGCTTTTCTATATTGAATATAAATTTAAAGCCATGTATTAAAATTTTAATTTTAATATGTATTAAGATATCATTCGTCTAACAAAATTGAATTACTCTAGTGTTTTTGGGAGATTTAATAGTGTTATTTTTAGCTTAATATACAATGCTTGAGAATGATTTTCCACATAACGAGTTGGTGTGGTGGAGGATGACAAAGAAACAAAGATATTTGCCTGGGCGTGCAGTAATATTGGAATTAGAAAATAAAACGGTAGGAATAGAAGAAGAACATGAAAAATTACTTAGGAAGCTACTTAAGCAAGGTTCAGTTATTATTCATTCTTTTGATGATATGAAATATGCCGTTTGTGGTTCTAGTAATGTCAGGTTATATCCAGCACTTTCTGAACAGGAACAAAAGTCACTTGAAAAGGAATGTGTTAGATCAACCAAGATAAATTACAGAGCTTTATTACGGATTAAAAAAATAATTGAGCTCAGAAAATTAGATCAGGCACAATTTGAAAGTAATCAAACAAATATGTCTCTATTAGAGATTCGTATGATTCAATTTTTTAAAGACAAGGATAGCGTCACTAGTATTTCTGAAAGCATAGAATATCTCGAAAATAGTACTGCAATTGAATTGCTAGGAGCAATTGTGAATAGGAAAACTTTGAAAACTATGATTGGACAGAGCCCACAAGCATACTTTTATTTAGATAAAACCTTATTCAATGAGAAAAGTAGGCATCTATATAAGAAAGAGCATGACATATTGGTAGAATCTATTGACTCTAAGCGCTGGCAAAACGAATTAAATGAAATCGTTGTAAATAGGAAAACAATTTGTGAATTGTTAAGTTGTATACCATTTGAATTGTTATCAAGTAGTTATAATGATAAAAAGAACATTGAATTAATGGTTAGCCGAATTTTCAAGATTGATCCTGAAGACCAATTGATCGAAAAATTTTGTGAAAAAGAAATTGATGCTATTTATCATGGGAATTTTATTATAGAATATATTAAATTATCAATATTGTATCTGCGTATATTATCCAAATCAATTGCACTTAGAGTCGTAAGTGCAAATCAAAAGAAAAATACGAGGCAGAGATCTCTGTTGGAATATGTTATAGTTTTATCGCTTGAGTTATTATTTTGTGATCCGTATGAAGTTAAAATGCTTTCATTGACCAAATTAAAATGCGAAAAAACAAGTGTTCCTAATGTAAACAATTGTTTGGTATCCCTGAGTAGTGATGTGGGTTCGAGCAATTCATCAAAAAAAATATCATGCAACAATATCAATAGGGTGGAAAAAAGTAATACCTACGGATTATCAATAAGTTTTAAAACAACTGTACCTGGTAAGGATTTTAAAGAAAATGAATTATATTATAAAGTTGACTTGAATCGCATCAGCAGCCAACTGGCTATTTCAGAAGAGTTGCAAAATGCCTACAACTACTACAATAAGAAATTTAACCTTGAAGAACTGGAACATCGCACAAAATCGTTCCATATTGTTAAAACTTCGTGCCCTATTATGATTAAATTATTAAGAAAATGGATTATTAATAAAAATAAAGGTGAATTTGACCATTTAGATAGTATTGATCAACTTAAGAAAATCAAAGAAAACTTATTGAATGTTGATAAATAGTTCTAATAAGCAAACCAAACTTTCTCCAATTTACCTTTGTTCGTTAACTTAAGAAATTAATGAATATTTACTATATTCAGTATCTTTAGGTAATATTGTAATTAGCATGATTAATTCGGCTAACGTTAATAATAAGATTCCAACCAAAATATAATATCCGGATCCTAATGAATGATATATCACTTGAATTGTTGCGCTGTTATTTTCTGTCCTCGAAATTTTCCCCCAAGAAATGTGCATCGAAATCCAATAAAATAAGCCAGATTTAATAAAAAGAACCGAAACTCCCATTAAAACAATGGAGAATATATGTGCGTATCTTTTGTTATATAAGTAATCTTTAATTAGTAAAACAAGCGTTGAAAATGATAAAAATGCCAAATATATTGCAATTAAGCAAGTAAATATTAAACTTGCATTTTTAATATTCGCAATTGTATTTTTGATTGATTTGGTTAAGGAATTTGAAGATATGCTGTTGAGCGTTTTATTCAATCCAAAATTTTCAAATTCAATAATTTCGCTGCAGTTTTCAAAATCAATAATTGATGTATTAATGCAAACTCCTTCTGAAGAAATTCGATTCAAACAAACACTATACTTAACATTAGATCCATTTGAAAATCCCCACCTGTAATAACCTATATTTAAAAAAAATATTGTAAAAAGCGTCGCTAAAATTAATAATGAATTTAGTATCAAAATTGCAAGTTTATGGAAATTCTTTCTTTTTTTTTTCATATTATAGAATCAACATATTACAAAAGTTTAATATCTCATGCTAAATACTTTGGTTTGAAAACCATGATTTATAATTATTGGATCTATTCACGCGGGAGAGAAATCATTAATCTAAAATTGTAACGAAGTGTTTTAAATTGTAATTAACCTAATACTTTCTAGTTAAGCTATTTAATATTTTAAGTAATGAATAACACATTTGACAATATTTGTAGTCGACTACTTTGTTACATACAATTCCGCACAATTTACAAAATATTTTCTTTTCTTTTCCATAAATTGAATATCTATGTAGTTCGTTATTGCTTTCACATAGCTTCATAAATATGTTAGTAATATTGCATATCTTCTCATTTTGAGAAAGAATAAATTTACTAATTTCATATTCAACTGGAGATTTATTTAAAGAAAGCTCTGCGCCAATAGAACCATTTAATATTTTAGAAATATTGAATTTCCAGTAAAGCATAACTTCTTTTGAAGTTAAATTTCTTAAAGGACGAATGAAAAGAAATGAAGACTTCTCAGTGTGGTATCTCAAATCAAGATGTTCATAAATCGATTTAACATGAATACCAGTCGCTAATGTCATATATTGGAGAGACTCGGAGCCCATTGACTCTGATGTAGATGCTATCACAAGGCACTTCTGTTGTGAATTATCTATACTATCTAAATAGCATCTAATATCCTTAAAAACAATTAATTGAATAAGTAACTTAATATAATCAGTTCCCCTATCAATATGTAGCTTAATTTCATCGATAATCATTTGTCTCTTTTCATTATGTGACTGAGCATCATCTTTAATCAAGCTTGAACAGAATGGGATTATATGTAGTTTTGGTATAATTGAATATTTGCTTGAATCCGAATTATGGCTGTAAATTGATTGAATAAATGTATTCACACTTTCATAATATTCTGAAGGATCTTTATTAATCAATTGAGATGTATCGACATTAATGAAAGATTTAATACAATAGTCAGGCCTTTTTCCTGTATTTGGTATAATTGATAACAAGTTCAGTAAAGCGTGTGAATTGAACCCAAACCCAAGCGCAACGTAAAGCTCTGATTTTGGAGGTTTTTTAGATTGGTGATCACAATTTAATTTCTTCAATATTTCAATTGGGCCTGTCCTTATTTCTTTTCTAACATTACCTTCAATATATGAATTAAAGCAATCAATACAAGATAGAAATCTGGTACTGACTGTAGCTCTTCTTGATTTGCATTTATAGCAAGATATAGTTACCATTTATTAACGTTTCATACGTTATCAATACAATAAATGTAATTAATTTACAGTTTAAATCTATATAGGTTGTTACGGCGCGAATTAAAGTAACTGTTTTTTTTTCCACCAGCTTGGTTCATTAAAATCAATAATATTATAAACAATTAAGCTTGCTTGAATATTGTTCAAATTAATTAATTTTTGTTTTGATGAATGATTATAAAGAATCAGATCGTGTTCACTACAATATTTCACTCATTTAGTAATAGTAGAGTATTTATTAGCTTAGTGAGATTCGGGGAGCAGTGTTAACGATAACCAATGAAATAACTATTAACTTCAAGTAATAGTAAATAATTAATTATCAATATTTAAACTTTATTGTGGAGTATTAGTATTATGTTTATCTTAAATTAACTTTGGAAGTAAAAAGTTGATTATTCAATGCTTTCTAATTCGACATTCGCCAATTTTTGAGTTCTTAGTTGAATCGAAAACCCAATAATAATAAAAATAAAATGTATAATATAATATGGGGAATGTGCAGATTAGGGAAGATAGTGCGTGATAAATGAACACAAGCTGAAGCTGATCGAATACCAACTTCTGTACGAAAAATTCTAGAAAAAAAATGGTTGTCAATCCAAAAATAAATAAAGAATTGTGAAAACTGTATCTTCTCAAATTAATATTTAAAAAGAATAACTCCAGAATATGGTAAACTGTTACTATTACGTATTTAATAACATTCTCGGGATATGTTTCTAATAAGACCATGACAGATAAATTAGACCAATTACTTAAGTAAACATAGTGAACCAGGAGTTGTTGATCATTTTCACAAAATAAAATTGCGTAGATTCCTAAAGGTATAATAGCGTATAATATTTGTTTTTCGTGAATATGAAACCCAAATTGAAAAGTTATTAAAAGCGAGATTGAAGATGCCATTAAAATAGACTTTATTGGACTGTTTATATTTCTCAAATTGTGCCATAGACGAACTAATATTGGAATTATGAATAATATACAAATTGACATGCAAAAAATAGGTATTACAGGTGGGATGCATTTCATTGATTTTATATAATGACCTTCTGGATCAAGATGATATATTTTACAAAAGTTGAAGTCAAATTTAGCGAGCAATTTATCGATAATAGAATATAAAGTATATAGGTTTGATGCAGGGATGAAATGAATAAAACTCCTTGAAATAGGAAACAACCTCGAAACAAATTGATTTAATTGTCCATAAAAAATAATTGGTGCGATTGCAAAAGCAGATACTGATAATACAGCCAATAAAACTTTAAGAGAAGAAATAATAAAAATGATAAATTTTCTTTCCGATCTTCTGATGCAATTATTTAACAGAAAAATGAACCATACAGGAGCAAGCACAACAAAAAAGTGCTTTGTAAATACTAAACAAGTGAATACTAGGGCCGATAATATTGGATAACTCGCTGTTAGATAAATAGATAGTAACAAAATCCCCATAAGGAATCCGTTATATTGAAAATGTATGTGATCAACTATTACCAATGATGCATTCATTATCGTACAAAAAATTGATAAATAAATTGAGTTAGTTTTAGAATCTGATTCACTCTTACACATTAGAACAATCGGTGGAATCAGTGATATAAGTTCTGAAATTATTACACTCAACCTTTGAAAAATTAAAGTTTTTCTTGTAAAGAATGGTTCTTTAGAAAGCTAAATCATTTACTTTAAATTATTAATATTAGTTGTTAACTTACTACAAGAATATTAGGGTCAAGCATATTAGCTAAGAAGCTAAGAGCCCATTCAAAATATGCAAAAAAAATAGGGTAATCTAGGGTCCAAATTGAAGTTTCCTAAAAATAATTATTCAAGTACTCAAGATTCGAGAAGAAAGTAACTTACATCGTAATACCATTCTTTTATTGGCTTATTAAAAGTGATGGCCATCCAATTTCTATGCACTTCAAAGTCTGGACTGTGGCTAGTTCCAATTCAGAAATAAATAAATCATAGCTAATAATCAATCAACTTACTAAAGAGGGATCAACATAAGTTTAAATAAAATTGAGATAATTAATAACAACAATATTTGCTTCAACATAATTATCAACTATTTCATTTATAGACTTGCTTAGGATATTATTTATGCAGTGACAGTCAATATGTCGTTATACACTAAATGAACACTTGGAATGTCTGTAAAATTGGAAATCTTAATATTCTATTTGAGTCTTTTTATTAGGTTCTAATAAGTTTAATATGATAATTAAAGAATATAGCTCCACTGCTTATAAGCTGAAATTATAAATTAAGAAAAAAAAATTTTAACATATATTGGTTTAACGCAATTGCGTTTTTTTAATTGAAAAAGGGGCAATTACGCGTGAGGGAAATTTTGAAACATTTTCAATTTTTATTCCACAAGCAAATCAACACATTATAATAAATAATTGTTTTGTATATGGGTAATCTTCATTTTCTTCCTTTGGATAATGAGGAAGATTCAAACAATTTATTTTTAGAATTTAGCTGGCTTGAGGAAAGAGGAAAACTAATAAAAAAAAGTAGAATTTCATTCGATTTTGAAGTGATTGATGAAGAACGCAAATGTTACTATATTTATAGATTTTTTGGAGGATTAAATAAATTTTTAAAGAGTGATCAAGATAAAGAACTTGATAATACGACAGAAAAATTAGATTCCTCCACTCTGAATTCAGAGCAAAATACCTTTTTTAATGAAATATTATCACAAAATAGCTTGAAATATCTTCCTAGCTTAAACGGGATGTTCTTTGGAAAAAATGAAGAAAATATTATCAAAACGATAGCATTGGTAATTGAAATACAAAGAAATATAGAGAAAAACATTTACCCAAATATAATTTTTTATGAACTGGCTAATACATCTAAAAATTATGTATATATTAAAAGAGTCATGTGGGAATCAACAATTAAAGATAAATTGGATGAACTGCCTAAAATTAATTTGCTGAATAGTATATTAAAACATTGGCTTGAATTTCAATCTTTAATTGCTGTTGTTCAATTACATTCTTTAGAAATATTTCATGGTGACATAAAAACAGAAAATATACTAGTTAATCACTTTTATACTGTGAAATTAACAGACATTTCACCTTGGAAACCAGTTTTCATTGATAGCTCAGATTTAAGATTTTGGACTATTTTTTTTGAAAACCAAAATTGCAATGCTATAAGTAATGTTTTAAGTTGCAATTTATCGCCAGAAAGATTTTTGTTAGAAAGCGAAATTAAAGGGAATATCACTTTTGAAATTAAATGCGAAATTAAGAAATTGTTTAGTATGGACATTTTTTCATTAGGTTGCGTATTGAATGAAATAGAAAATGAAGAACCAACATTTACAATAAGTGACATATTAAAAATGTCGAATCTAGAAAAATATTATTCTGAACTAAATAAAGTTAATATAGATTGGATTAAAGAAACATTCCTAAATTACAGCTGGGAAAAAAGAACAGATGCATTTAGATCTTTATTAAAATTATTAAATATGAAAAAAGTAGTCGAAGTAAATTCTTTGAACATGTATTTATTTAATCACTTAGAAGAAAAGAATTTTCACTTTTGTAAATCATTTCCGTTATTTTTTTATCCACTCTCAATAATTATGCAGAGTAAAATATTTAGTGACGTGCGAATTCAAGTAATAATATTAAATATGATTTTACCTATTTTTTTGGAGCTATTTATTATTAAAAAAATCTATATAAACAATATACAGTCAGATGACCAAAAAAATTATATTGATATTGAAAAAGTATTTTCAAATCTTGAAATTGAATACACTTGTAATTGGAATTTAAATAAGTTGAAGAACACTTTTCAAAATAAGTTTGATTATGAACTGATGAAAGACTTGATTTTGAGTATTTTGTTATCAAATCTTGATCACCAAATATTTAATGAAAATACGGAATTAGAAAATATCAATTCTAACAGCTATTCAAATATTAAAGGTTTTTTTTCAATTTTCCAACTTTTACTTAATTGTTGGGACGGTAAGAAAGTAGAATTTAGTGCAAATTTTAACTTGATTCACTACATCAATTATATCATATTCGATGATAATTCTCAATTAAATACTAATGATTTAATTATTCAAGAAAATAGAAAATCTTTTTTTGCACTATTAAAAAGAAATGATCTATATATTCAAGATTATAATAGCACTTCTATTATGTACTTGCATTTCATTAATATTAGTTTACGTCGTTTAACTCGCTTTTATGGAGACAAATATAACACGAACAATCTGGATATGTTTGAAATATATAACAGCATTTATTTGCAATCAATAAATACAATAAATATATTGTTAGAAATTTTATCCGAAAAGTTTAAAAAAGAAATTGTAATTAAGGAAATACTCCCAACTGTTATAGAATTTTTGCCATTTAACGAATATTCAGAAGGAAATTGTAACGAATTCATCCAACTTCAATTACACTTTGAAGATGATAATTCAGTAAATAACGATTTCATTGATTTGCTTGGTCAATACAATAATTACAAGGACCCCATAGTTATTTTTGAAATATTTAATTTTATTAATTCCAGTATCATGAAATATATAAGAATTGAAAACGAAGAATTAGTCTTTGATGAAATTAATAAAATAATAAATGATTTAATAATTATAAACATTGAAAAGTGGATTTACCTTTATGTAATTTTAAATAATACCTTAGTTGTTAGTAAACTCCTTGAAATTGCTAATCAACTGCTAATACTTCTTTTAAAAAATAAAAGAAATAAATTAAATATATGGATTACTGAAATCTTAACTTCAAATAATTCCATGCTAAAAAAATTGATTGTGAAAAAAAGCGAAGAAAATAAGTCAATACTATTTAAAGTTTTAGATCATTTTTTAATAACGAATAAAACCGAAGTTTTTATATCTGAAATATTGCCATACTTAATAAATCAATTAAATGATAAGGATATTGATGTTAAATGTGAATTTTGTAAATTGATTATTCATATTATGGATAAAATGGAAATGATATTTATACTTCCTTATGGTAAATTCTGTATTGAAAAATGTTTGGGTGATAAAGAATACATTGTAAAATTAATAGGTTTAAGGTCAGCAAATAAAATTCTGAGAAGGGTAATTTTCTTTGATAATAAGAAATTAGGTGTTAATGAATCTGATATTATTGTTCATGAATTAATTGAATCTATAGTAAACAATCTCAATAGTATATTATTTATTAAGTACTATCCACTAATTAAAGAATTTGGAAATACATTTGAATATATCTACAAGTATTCAAGAAAATACAATAATTGGTTAGTCTTTTTTCTGTTATTAAATAAACTCTTTAAAATCAAAGAAATAAATACAAACTGCATAACAAATATATATAAACTGAGTGAATTTTATAGAAATGAGTTTTTAACCTATTATTTCAAAAATTTATTTAAGAATCAAACTGAATGTATAGATAAAAATGATGAAATAGAATTTACAAATAAACTAGAAAATAATCAGATTCAGCCACTTATTTGCACAGAATTAATATTATATTCTCTACCATGTCTTGTAAATCAATTCAGTTTATGTGTTAATTTTGAAGAAATTGTTTTTATTTCATCTTTGATTCAAAAAGAAGCAAAATATAATATTCGAAAGCGTTTTGTACTTAATGCAATAAGACGATTAACTACTAAGCAAAAAAATATTTATAATAAATTGTGCGAGCCAGATCTCAAAAAACCACTACCTGCTATTAAAGGAAAATATTTAGGGTCTATTTATAATCATAGCAACCTAATTTATAAATATGATAACAATACGAATGTGGGGATTGGATTTAATATTTATCAAAAACTTCTATATTTTAATGAAGAAATATACTCTTGCTCAACTAACAATTCAATTAATGCTGGAATTTACTTACATAAATTAAACGTAAATGATCAATTTCATTATTGGAATTTAATTACTGATCAACTTAATAATTATATCTTTAAATTTAATAATAATAGTTATGTGACTAGTATGATGACTTTATCAAATGAGTTTACCGTTGTTACAGGAAATAATATTGGAATTTTATCTAAAATTAATATTGATACGAGTATTGTAACGATTAATGAGCATTTCTACAAAGATGAAAATTTGTTATTTAAGCAAAACAACTTTTTGATTTCCAAATCTGAAGTGATAATATTAGTTGGAAGGATGAAGATCAATTCTAAAGAATTGATTATTTCTGCGTATAGTAATGGAGATATATATATTATTGAATCTAATAGTTTTAAAACAGAAATTACTTTTTCAGTTCCCCCATTTTTGGGGAGTGTAATTGATTATTCAACTGATGATGGCACAAACAGTCATTTGATATGTTTCGTTACTGATGAAAATACAGTAATTGTTCTTGATTTATTTTATTTGAAAACCATGAGAATTTGGAAAATTAATCATGAATTAAAAATCACAAATATTACTCATTCATATCTTAATCATTCATCTTCAAAATATATGCTTACATTCAATAAAAATGGCATTTTTGCACTCTTTGACCCAATTAGTGGTAAAATTAATTCCAATGTAGATCTTATATTTCGAATAACTGAAATAAAAGAAAGACTTATTCATATTTACAGCCCATATTTGTTTTCATCAAAGATAATTCACCCAAGAAATTTTGAAAACATTCAAAAGTGCAACTGTCTATATTGCCAAATTCAAGATGTTCGAATTTTTGGAAATTATTTAAATCAATATGTAATAATGAATGAATATCATAATAATTTAGTTAAAAAAGAGCGTTTTGTTAGTAGAAACATTATTGGGCCACTTACTGTCACTAATAAAAACTATATAGACAAAGATCAATGTGCAAACAAATATTATATTTTTAATGATGACTTTGGCAACGTTTATCAACAGAATTTTATTGACTCTGATTTGAGTTGTCATACAAATTCGCTTGATTGTATAATTAACAAATACTCAGCAGAGACAAGTTCAATCGGCACAAATAGCAATAAAAATAACGGGCACAAGGACTTAATCACGTCGATCAATATATACTCATTTCATAATAATGAGATCGGCCTACTTACATCTTCAAGAGATGGTATTATTTCTTACTGGAATTGATCGTCAATTTTTATTCGCGCCAATTCTTAGCTGTCTAGATAAATTATGATGAGTTATATTAAGAGGGGTGTGAACTACAATTTGATCAATATTAGAGTTAATCTTCTAAGATCTATCAGCAAAATTGACAACTTTCGAAATTAAATAGGAACTTTACTGCAAGAATAAAAACAATAATTGTTCCATCAATATAAATGTATTACTTTTGAATAAATAAAATAATGGCTGTTGAATGTATCAATGCTAATGATGAACTTGAAACTGCTTTGAAGAATATGAAGAGCCATGATTCAAATAAAAGAATCCAAGGAATTCGATTATTTAATGACGTAATAAAAGCGGATTGCAAACTCTTATCAATTGATTTTATTAAAAGGCTACAATTCATTTTTGAGTGTGAACACAATATTGAAGTGCTATTGCAACTTTCTAAATCGTGTACAAATTTGGGTTTAATTTCGCTTTTTGAGGAGAAAATTTCTAGGTTCGATATTAATGAGTTTGATTTCTTTAGCAAGGGGTGTATTTTTAATGCTGCAAAACAAATTATCTACAACGCCTATGATGATTATTCAACTGAATTTTATACGTCTAAAAGTAAATCAGATGAAAATTCATTATTTACTATAGAAAAAATCATATCTTTAATACCAATCTTACAAGACATTGCTGAACTTGATGATGTGTATGTAAGGATGGAAACTTTGAAATCTCTTAAATCCCTTATTAATGTTATTACATTCATTATTGAGGAAAACATAAATAACATACACAAATGTACTAAATATAATGAATTGGAATTAATATTTAATAATTCTCTTGAAATTTTTCAGAAGTTGGCAAATTCTGATATTCTTAGCCACAAAATTTTATCTTGTCATATTATTCCTCTGATACTGGAACAGAAAAGACTTTCTGAAATCTTTGTTGATGAAAAAAACATTTTACTAGCTAAATATTCAGATTTTTGCGTACACCCTGCGCCTATTTTAAGAAAACATGCATCTAAAGTATTCAATGCTATTTTGGAACAAATTGAATTTGAAGAAGGTATTATCGAAATTCTTTTATTTCCAATCATTAGGAATTTCTGCTGTGATGAGCAAGAAGGTGTGAGGTTAATTGCAATAGAAAATATAGAAGCATTTATTTTACAAGCTATCGAATTGGCCCATTCTAATAAAGAACACATTAAAAAAGTATTTATTTTTTTTGAAAAGCTAGAACCTTTTATATTTATTCTTTACAATGATGCAAGTTGGAGGATTAGATCTAATGTATCAAGGCCAATCATTAATATTTACTCGAAACTTTTTCATTTGGTTACCTCCTGTGAAACGGAAAATATTGATATTTATCGTCTTAAAGAACATTCAATAAATTTACCCAATAAAATAAAAAGGCATGAGAATTTAAACATTAAGGATGATGAAAACGAATCTAAAAATTTACATGTTTTAACCAACCGGAATAACTTGTGTTCATACTCTCACCCGAAGGATAATTTAAATACAAACGATACAGATTATTTAAATAAACTAGCATTGATCTTAACTCAATTACTGATGGATCCAGAATCTGAAACAAGAATTAATGCTCTTTCAAATATACTGAAAACAATTGAAGAACAAATACTTGATTCCAAATCTATTATCACAGATAACAAATCACGAATCTCGTATATTTCGAAGTTATTGCTTTATGATGTAATTATTCAACAAATAAATAACTCAAATACTCTTCTCGCAGATCAAAATGTTGCAGTTAGAATCAACTTATCAAGGATAACAAAAATTATAATGCTAATTAAAATAAATTTTGAAATTGACGAATATATGAATATTGAACTCGAAAATGCCTTTGATAATTTAATTACAAAATTAATTCGTGATGAAAACGACCAAGTACGACAAAGTGTTGTATTAGCTCTTTGTTCGGGAGTCTCAGAATCTATTGACATTAACTTTTTGATAAAAAAAGTAATTTTGCCTCATTCAAGTTCAATTATTCAAGACAATTTTTGGCGAGTTAGGTATTGCTCTATTATTTTTCTCACTTTATCACTTTACAAATTACTATCATCATATTTTAAAGAAGACGAAATTTGGAGTTGCAAAATCAACTTGAATAATCGGAATGAAAACATTCAAGATTTTTTGAATTATTATAAGGGAAGTATAGATCTTTTGGTAGAGCTTATAATTATGAATATTAAAGATAGGACAAGCATCATTAGACAGCTTACTTCCATTTTCTCGCTGCCATTATTATCTTTTTGGTTCGGACTCGAATGGACAAAAGATCAACTTTGGAACAAGAATATACTGCCAATGATAACAAACGAAAAATCATATATAATGCGCATAACTGGATTACTTTCAGCTAATTCAATCATAATGGGAGTTAGCATCAATTCATTCAAGGAGCTACTTGACGTTATTAAACACGTTATACAGCTCATTTTAATCGTAGCCCCTGCACTCGACCCGGTGAAAGAAGAATCTTTGATTTATCAAGACCCTTTGAAAACAACTAACAGTCAATTGACGTCGAGCCAAAATGAACTCATGAAAAACGCAGAATTTTTAGACAATGGCTTATTGCAAAACAGCAGATTGGACTTGAGTTCACAGAGCAATCATCTAACTGAATATCTTCCTTTAATTAATGCTTCTAACCTAACCTTATCTCTTAATCCATCGGACAAAAACAATCCTACTACAAAAAAATCTAAAGATATCTCATCCGACTTTATTGAGTTCCAAATAGAGATTATTTCAGCGGTTCTACAATATTCGGTCAACGATATTGTTCCCAATGTTCGGGCTAAAGCATTTCAGACAATAAACTCGATCATGAACAAAAATGAATTAGTAAATTTCAAGAAATCAATTATTGACCAGGTAAAATATTCATACGAAAACGATCCAGATTCTGATGTCCGGACTTACTGTCAATATATTATGAAAAATGGCATAAAGGACGAAATTTGAATAAAAACTATGATTAATAACATCTGATGTCAATTTCTTTTCATCATTTTATTCATAAATTGCCTTTCTGCATTCTTTTAGTTTCTTTTGCTAACTTTTTTGCTGCTCTTTCGGCCGCAATCTTTTCCCTATTGATGTGGTAAGCATTCCTCCTTTCAATATCTTTGATGCTTTCCTTAGCGCCTGATTCAGTAAGCATTTTGATCAGTAGGTCTGGAGATTCGCCTAGCTGTACGGTCAAATTGTATACGAGATTATTCTTGTCATTCCCTTGTTTAGAATCAACAATGTCTCTTGTGAAGTAACCTATCCTTTCAAATTGATATCTATTCATCTTTATCTCTCCTTTACTATTATAAAATTCATCATTCAATAAGTTTTTTTCTGAAAATCCGCGTATTACCACGAGACTCTTGTCATTAATGAATTGCCTCCAATCTTTATTTTGGTTTTCAGGTTCAGGAAGCGTAAAAAGACGCCCATAAAGTCTGAACTCAACATCAGTAACATTGCTTGTAGACAACCAATGTATTGCAGTTAATTTTTTCTTGTTAAAATTTGAATCGTTTTCATGATCAGAAGAATGAAGAATGCAATGTATTTCTTTTATTCCCCTAGTACTGTCATCTATTATAGCACTTTTACATGTAATTGCATATGAATACTTTAATCTAACAGAGCCGCCAATGAATAACCTTTTAAAATCACTTGGTGGCTGCTGAGAATTAATTTCTTGATTTTCGTCGAACCAAAAATCACTTTTTTCAATCCATAAATTTCTCGTCAAGTATAATGATCTTTCGCCCATATTGACATTTTCATCAGGATGGTTTTTTACAACTATTTCAACTGCTTCTTCTTTAAAACATTCATCCCAATTAATAATAACCACCTTTAGTGGTTGAATACAAGCAAACCTTCTTTGGCACATGCTATGCAAATTTTCTTTTACGCAATCCTCTAATAATTGAATATGTATCATTTGATCTCTTTTTGAAGCGCCTATCTTATCGCAAAAATTCCACAAAGACTGCGGAGGATATCCCTTTCTCCTTACAGCCGAAAGTGTAGGCATTCTAGGGTCATCCCAGCCAGCCACATGTTTCTCATTTACTAGCAATAGTAGTTTTCTCTTACTTAGTACCATATATGTCATATTCAATCGCGCAAATTCAATCTGTCTTGTTTTTGTAATTTCTAACTCAGATTGTAGCCAATCATACAATGGTCTATGGAGCTCAAATTCTAATGTGCAAATACTATGAGTTATTCCTTCTATTGAGTCGCTTTGGCCATGAGCAAAGTCATACATTGGATAAATAACCCATTTGTCGCCAGTATGGGGGTGTGACTGTTTAAGAATCCTATATAAAATCGGGTCACGTAAATTTGGATTTCCATGCTTCATATCTATCTTTGCTCTTAATACACACTCGCCCTCCTCGCATTCCCCATTTTTCATTTTCTCAAAGAGTTGCATATTTTCATCAATTGATCGATTTCTGTAGATAGATTCAACCGCAGGAGTGCTTGAATCTCCCCTATTTTTCCTAATTTCCTCAACTGTTTGATGATCGACATACGCCTTCCCAGCAAGAATTAACTTTTTTGCCCATTCATATAATTGGTCAAAGTAATCAGATGCATAATACTTATGTTCACCCCAGTCTACGCCCAGCCACTTAACATCTTCTTCTATTGCGTCAATATACCGCTGCTCTTCAGAGTATGGGTTTGTGTCATCATAACGCAGGTGGAACCTACCATTATAAATTTTTGCTATCCCATAATTTAAACAGATTGATTTTGCATGTCCTAAATGAAGAAATCCATTTGGTTCAGGAGGAAACCTTGTAACAATTTTGTTGTGCTTGCCATTTTTAAGATCATCCTCTACTATCTGTTTAACGAAATTCGTTGTATTTGATACAACATTAACATTCTCATGTTCAACTTTCAATCCTAAAGAAGCCATTTGTATTTAAATGTAGAATTTAAATAAAATTCTAAAAACTGATATAGATGTTTTTGCGGGCAACTTTAACAAGGCGAAAAATATATTTTATTCATTTTAACATTAACATTATAGGACAAAATAAATTTATTAATCGCGAAAATTAAAAATATAGTTGCTATTATTATTTCCTGGGGGGAAAAACATATCGTTATCAGGGGTAGTGGTCCCGCCTGGAATAGAGGAAATTGGAATATTTTTTGGTTTCCCAAATGTCTTTGACTGGTTTTTGAAAATAATACTTTCTGGCCCTACTAAACTCCCCCTCACACCGCTGCCATCAATTAAAGGGTCTACGTTCCTGTGAATATTGTTCCCAATGTACTCCTGAAAATTTCTCTTAGTTACTAATAAAGGTTCACATTCTATACCAGAGATTTTAAACCTTTCTTTTGTGTCGATTTTCAAATTATTAGAGTGAATCTTGTTATGACTAAAGAATCTATAAATTCCATCTCTGATTAAATTTGATAATTCAAATATCAAAGATTCATTAGTACTGTGATTTTTCAATATTTGTAAGGGGAATTCCAGATTCATAGTTTCTTCTACAAGATTGCTCCTCATCAATAAGAGAACCGATACTTCGGAAGAGATTAAGTCAATGGTCAATTCGGGTATTACTTTGTCAATCCCTTCGGAGCAAATTTTGCTTATATAAAATAATTTGTTTTTCCCGCCATTTGATTTCCAATTTGAAGGTAACAACTCTATTGAAATACCTTCATCCCGTGAATTTATCGGAATCTCGAACTCTTTAGAAATATTTGTGTGATCCGCGACACCCTCTACTTCACAATCTTCATCTTTAATGGATCTAACTGGAACGAATCCAAGATCCAATAATAATGAGTGAGCTATTATTAATACTTTTTCGTATAAATTCTCAGGTTTTATATGCTTAGTTAAAATATGGACCCAAAATGACCTATCCATCTAATTTATATTCTGTATTTTTGTTAAATCGTTATTTTCTATTCCATTGCGTAAAAATGTGCGCAATTTAATATCGAAAATAAATCTTATTTTAATTTTAGTTTATCCCCATCGTCGAGCATCTCCACAAAATTTGCGGTTTCAATAAACGGTCTTTTTGTAATCCCTACATTAGTTACAGAGCATCCGTGAGCAAATGTATGGCTTGTTTCGAACTCTATCTTCGATGGATTTGTAATATCACTAATTGTCAATATCAAGTTGTATCGACTAATATTTAGTCTAACTTGCAATACCATATTAGTTTTTAAAATTATTTGGTCTTTTTTTCCATTATCATAGTTTATTCTTGATCTTAGATTATAGACGTCATTCGTCTGAAAAGCACTACCGAAACATCTTTCCATAAAATCGTAATAGAAAATTTTGGGTACTTGAGATGTATTTTTCGCTTCGGATGACCCTCTACAACATACTCCGATCCTAACTCTACCCATATATGTCTTGCATACCTGTACTTGCCAAATCATGTCTGATACAAGCCTGTAGTCGCCAATTGTCCATGCCCACTTGTACTTACCTGATACTGATGTCCTTCTTGCCAGTGAGATAGGATAAAGGCCTAAATGTGTATTTGTTGTAAACTCATTATTTTCTTTCCAGGGTACCAAACGTCCACTGCCCTCATTTCCCAGCAACTTATTGAGTGCTGCATCTAATAATAGTGAATCTAGCTCTTTTGTTCGAATTTTAAGCAAATCATGAGGTGCCATTTGTTCAAATCTAATGTTTTTTAAAAATTCTAACGAGTTTTTTCTTTTATTTGAAAGCAAGCCTATACTGCTCTCTCTCTGGACCAAATACAATTTTAGTGCTAAAAATATGTCAATCTCTCCCATAATGATCCTTTCACTTTTCAATACTTTCAATAGTACGTCAGGACCAAGAGCTAAATGAGGTCCCTTAAAAAGAGCTTGAGCACAATCTGCTAACAGATAAACTGTTAGCTCTATCAATCCCTCCATTTCCAATGATTCTGCAACTGAGGACATCTGAACGATTATGTCAATATTCAATGGAGAATTTAGCATCTGAAACAATTCCTCCTCCAGCAATTGTACTTTGAATCTTCTTGCTTCATGTAATACAGTTAGGATTAAGTACGGATTTGCTCCTCGCAAAGAAGTGGTATGACCATAAATAAATAATAATAACATTCTAACTGCTTCAGGGTAAATCGCCTTGATTTTATATTCCGGTCTAAGTAAGCTAGCCTTAATTTTATCTAATTTATTTTGCAAGTTTTGATCATCATAATTTAAATTAAATTGCTCATTAATTTCCTGTCTCGATTCCATAATTTGATTAATCTCCTCACGCATTATTGGTGATGCCAAACTTAATAAATTGCTATGTACGGGTATTCTTAAAGAAGATACAGGTGGTAATATTCTTGAATCCAATTCATCTAAAGATACTAACTTTGAACCATTATTAATAAATTCATTCTGTGCTCTCTTAACCAAATCCCTTGTATTTAAACTTGGAAGTGAAATTATGTCATCGTTACCTTTCTTTTTTGGTTTTGTGTACTCGCTATCTACAAGTGAAGATGAAAATTGAATAGCCTTTATTTTTTTAATCTCCTCCATCTTCTTCATATTCTTTTCAAATAGCTCGGTTGCCTTATCATTAGGTATAAGTACTATATCGATGTCGCAAGTAGGTTCTTGGAGATAAATGTCTTTCGCTGGAATCCTTCCAACTGGGTCAATGGCAGAAGATTTCATCTGAACTGAATCATCGTTCTCACTCATATTCTTTTCTCCAACTGCATTATATAATCTATTTAAAATAACCTCTTTTTCAATTGACATTAGTTTTGGAATAATACTTTCGAGAGTTACATAATCTAAGTCATCCACCTCCCTAACTAAAATATTACCTTTATTATCGAAATATCCCTCATTTATCCACTTTATCATTATGGAGGCTGAAAATGGCCCGATTAACTGATCTTTATCATCACGGAAATAATAACCTGATTCATTTGACAGTTTCTTCGCCCTACCTCCATCCTTTCTTTCTACCCTCTTCTGAGAAGGTTTCATGTTTGGACTTTCCACTCTTTTATATCCTTCAAGTTTACCAACCATTTATCAATATTCAAATTTTAACAATCTGTTTTAATTTAAAAAGATAACCACACATGGCGCTTTTTTCTATTTTGACAATTTATTTAGATCTATTGGTTTTTTGCTGCCTTGTTATAGTTAAAAATGATGGTATACCAAGTGAATCCCCTGGATCAAACATTTCAATAAATATTTTTGTTTCTATATAAGGTTTTCTACTAACCTCAAGTCTATCCACAAGAAAACCGTGATCATAATAATTTTCGATATAAGTTCCACAATCAATACTTTCAATTCTTAATAAAACGGAATAATCATGAATTGAAACTACTAAATGGTACATTTGACCTTTTTCTATGCGGCTTTCAAATGCCAAAGCTTTTTTATATAAATCTGGAACGTAATCTTCGCTGGTAACGCTTCGAAGTTTTGTACCCAACATCTCGTCAGTTTTGGAGCTTTTATTAATTTTCCATATTGAATTTCCAAACCTGAAATTATTTGTTTTAATATTTTCCTTTCTAATAATTGATGATTTAATCCTTGAAGTGCATTGAAAAATATTACTGCCCAAAAATGCAGAAACAAACTCTTTTTCCGAAAAATCGTAATAAAAAACCTTTGACATTCGAATATTTTGTGTTTCCGTTATTACAGGCTTCCCTGTACAACAAACTCCAAGTCTAAGCTTTCCTCTGAAAGATTTTAATACTTTAAATGCAAATGTCATTTCGCTAATCAATCTCGAGTCTCCCGTTGTCCATGCCCATCTTGATTGAAATAATCCATTATTGTTTAGATTTAGCTTACCGGATCTAACTAGCCCCACAGGATACTCACCGTCTCTATAAATCACATTATACTCTGAATTTGGTAACCATGGTTTAAGTCTGCCTTCTTCTTCACAATTTGTCAACTTCTTTAATGTTGCATCCAAAATTAAACTATCAAGTTTTTTTACACGTATTGACTTTAATTCTTCCGCCGACATTTGATCATATCTAACAAATTTATATATTCCAATTTCTTTTTTATAATCATTTTGTTCGAAAGACTCTGTCCAGATTCCAACTTCAATTTCCTTTTGTTGTATAAAATATTGTGTTGCATAAAACACTTGAATTTCGTCCATCATCACGTAATTATTTTTTATTAACTTTACGTACGCATCAACACTCAATGCTAAATATGGGCCTTGAAGTATATAGCTTGCACAACTTGCAATCATTGTTATAATTTCATCAACTAATTTTGGGAATTTTAAAATTGCTGCTGCTGCTGCGATTTCAATCAAATCAATAATATCCAGTTTGGTAGAAAATAAATGTATTAATAACTCATCTTCTAGTTTCTTGAACATAAAACGCCTAGATTCTTTCCACACAGATACTAACAATAATTTATTCATTGATAGAACTTCAGATGTGTGGCCATACATATAACGTATTATTGCTTGGAAGGCAATTGGGCAATCAGATTCTATCGTTAGAACGGGATTAATCAAGCTTTGTTCTCTTTCCTCAATTGTGCATTTACCAGCTGCAACCCTTTCTCTAAGTCTGAAATGTTCTTCAAATAGAGTTTTCATACTATTTTTAAGTAAAGGTGACGAGGTTGCTAATACGCTGCTATGCACATTGATTTTTAATATGGGTGCAAAAGCAAGTGAATCATTATCTTTAAATTCTTCATTTCCAAAAAATTGCTCGGCATACTTTTCAAAATATGAAACTGAAAAGTTATGCTTTTCATCCTTAAATTCCAATTGGTTCCCCGTAATTTTTGTATTAATTGCATTTACTTGATCTACGAAAATTGCTGTAATATTAGACTTTATTGTATGCATTTGTGCTTGAATATCCGCAGCTTTTAATGATGGTTTAACTATTAATATTAAATCCTTATGCTGGTCATCATTTTCTTCTAACAATTTAATTTGGTCATCAATTAATGTTATTTCTTTTACTTCAATAGGTTCTGCTTGTGTTTTTTTAATGTTTGATGTTTTATTTGGGCATATTTTCCTCGAAAAGTTCATTTCCGCCTCATTTAATAATTCTGGAAGTATTTGTTCTAAGGAAACTCTTTCTGCAGGACTACTTGTCAAATTTCGAAACAATAAATCGCCTTTCCCATCAAAAAATCCGTTCCTAATCCAATTCAATATTTCGTTCGAACCAAATGGGCCTTGTTCAACACCCATCTCATCAACAAAACAATATTGGCTGTTATTAGTTATACGCCCTATTTCTTTTTTATTTCTGCCTTTACTAAATAATGTCATTTGGAGTTTAATTGGAAGAAGGACGGATTGTCATTTAATATTTCATGCAAATATTATTGCATGCACATGCTAATATATTAAATAATATTGAAAAAAAATAAGAATTAAAGAAAAAAAATTACATTTTCTAAAAAATATTTATATTATTCAAACTTTTTCTTTTTTCTAGAATCAGTTTGATCAGATCTTTTCTCCCTTTTACATAGTGTACAAGTACATGTAAAGTGATAATTCTGGATGAGATTTATTCGTTCAGCCAATGGAAGAGTGTTATCAATATATGAAATTGTTAGTTCTTCTCCCTTCATAATATCTCTATTTGTAGTAACATATATTGTGCTGTCATCTATAGTATACACATGACAATTCGGGTCACAACTATGGTTGAAACACGATTGTATTACACATATACACGCACCTTTAATAATTCCAATTGGAGGCTCATTATCAGATAAGTTTCGGTTGTTGAATTTTTCTGAAGAATGATTAATACCCCAAACATTTAAGCCTTGTGAATTAAGTGCTAATTGACCAACTAATTGTTCAACAGTCTCTTTGCTAAGTAATGAATCAATAATAAAACTATCAGAGAATGTATCATTTATTCGATCAAAAAGTACACTCCGAATACAATTAATAAAAGAATTAAAGTCGATTTCAGGGAACAATGTGGCAGGTGGTGCTACAAAATTTTCTATTGTTTTGGTCCCTAATTTAAATGCATGATATAAATTTTCATCTTTCATGCCTAATTCTTGCCAATAAAAGTAAATATCTGCAGCCATTTGGGCAATGCAACGAGATACTGCTTCTGCCGTTATTGGAACATCCCCCAATATATCTACAGATCTTTGATACTTTCTTAGATTCAAAATTCCTTTCGCACCACTGATATAATACCCCCATCCGCTCCTTAATGAAGAGTTGTTTGGTTCATAATCCTCAAAATTAACTCCTGATATTTTTTTAAAACAAGATCTGCTACAGATCCTTTTCTTTAAACCGAGTGCACTTAACGATAAAAAACCATCATCTTCAGGGCAATTAATCTTTAGGCAGTTTTCGCAGAAAATCAGACTTTCTAGCTCAGCAAATGAAGTTTTAATTGGCCATGAAACATAAGGTACTTCTTGAAAAAAATTTGTACCATTTGGAATATCCTTGTTAGAGTGAATATGCTTTCCTTTACTTTCTGAACAGAATACATCAAAATAGCTTTCATTAGACGATAGGGAATTTATTTCTTCTAGTAGGATGTGGTACGTACTCTCAATGCTGCATTTTCCCCGAATGCAACTATCCATTATGCTAAAATATAAATCTTGATGCAGCGAGGTAGTTAACAAGTTTCAGGGGTGTTATTGATGACGAGTAATTGGCGGCCTCTTTCGTCTATTTTAAATACAATCATAGAAATGATGAACTTGCAGAATTATTATATAATACCTATCATATTACCTAAGATTGAAGTTTTAAATAGGTTCAATAAACTTTCTTCCTTTAATAAAAAGTTTGTAAATACTAGTTATTGTAATAATAAACTATTTAAAATTGAAAACAATGGTTCAAGAATGCTTAATAAACTAATCTATTTTGAGAAAAAATTTCCATATGTTTTTTTAGCCAGCTGCAAAGCTTCAAACATACCTATCAAGGATTTCAAGGAATCAATTGACCGTTTTTCAGCTACTTCAAAAGATAACATTCATTACTACCCAGTTTTTGACGAAACTGATGATTCTGTGAGGATTGGTATCAAACTTCGAAGTCATAATCTTGCAAAAAAAATTGGTCGTTTCTTAGAAATTATTAATCAAAGTTATTTGAATTCTAAGAACTCAACTATTATTAACGATTGGGAGATTTATGATGACAACAATGGGAAAAAAATCACTATAGAAATAAACTCCTTAAATACTAGGGGAACAGTTTATATTCAAATTCCAGCAGAGAAAGGCTCGCCTGTCAATTTAGAGTATGTTAAATCAAAAAATTCTTTATCGAAGAATGATTTGGAAGCTATCCACTTTCTTATGAAACCTATGGTTTGCAATACTTGTTTGGAAGAAACGGATTTAGAAAAGAATTTATTAAATAATAAACGTTTATTTCATAATAAAATCAAATTCTTTGGAAATAACCTATCAGAAAAAGAAGTAATTGACCATTTGGAACAATTTTTTGATAGTTTAAATACAAGTATTTTTACTGATACTTTACTTGATTTAAATAGCGTGTTTAGTTTAGAAGAAAATAAAGCAAACTTGTTTGACCAACACTCTGGAAAATCTGATTTTTTAAATAAAAATGACAATTCAAATATTTATGATAATAACACCATATCTTTATTGGAAAGTTTGGGCGTGCAAGTGTTTTTGAATCGAGGTAACTACGATTCACATCAAAATTTATGGGATTTTTTAGGAGGATATGAAGATGTTAAACGTCAAATTGAGGAACATATACTACTAAATTTCAAATATCCGGATGTTCTTGATAAGATTGTTAATGGAACAAGGGCACAAAAGGATTCAAACAACAGACCTAAATTAATTTTATTTGAAGGTCCACCAGGGACTGGTAAGACAACTTCTGCTAGAATAATTGGTAATTCAATTCAAGTACCTCTAATATACGTTTCACTTGAAAATATTGTCTCAAAGTGGTATGGAGAAAGTGAAAACAAGCTGGCTCAGATCTTTGACTCCGCAAAAAAATTTAATGAAGGGTGCATTATATTTATTGATGAAATTGACACTCTGGCATCTTCAAGAGATAAAACATTCAGTATGCACGAAGGTTCAAAAAAAATACTTTCTGTATTATTGAGGAAACTTGATGGTTTTGATACATTAAATTCGAAGACTCTCTTGATTTGTGCAACAAATCGTAGAAAAGATATTGATGAGGCGTTTCTAAATAGAGTCGACTCAACTGTATTATTTAATCTACCGAACGAGAATGAGAGGGAACTGATTTTTAAACAATATGCAAAGCATTTAACATTTGAAGAGCGAATGATGCTTGCAAAGATGTCGAAAAAGTTATCTGGAAGGTCAATTCGTCACATTTGCCTAGAAGCAGAAAGGGAGTGGGCATCGATGATATTGAAAAAAAAAGAAAAAGGCGAACATCAAAGAGAAGAAATTGAACTACCTACATTTGAGATATACAAAGAAGCATTAAAGAAAAGGGTTAGCTGAGCATTTCTTATTTTGCTATTAACATCAGTTATCCATATATTTTCTCTTCGCATTCTCAGCTACCATCTTTTTGCTTTTTCTCCTCTTTTTTTTTGCGCCAATGTTAATTTGTCAATAGAATAATTAATATTTTGATGTTTAATATGAAATTTAACTCCTATGAATATCAAGACAGTCCTATCTAATTTTTTAACATTTATCGTTCTTGGGGTAATAAGTTTTTTCACTCTATTCGCATTTGCAAAATCTCACAGAATTAAAACATCGAACTCGATTAATTATAACTCTGAAATTAATTCAAAACGGGGATCCACCGATCAAAATGTTGTTGCTACTATACCTAATCTTCGCTCATCATCTGTAATTCAGGCAACGAATTTAAACCCTACCAATGGGCCTATTAACTCAATAGTAAGAATATCTATTCATGGAATCGGATTTTCATTATTTCCAAAATTATTTGTACATTTCGATGTCACTGAAGGCCCTTATGAAGTAGTACCAGTTTCTGCAATTTCAGACACGTTGTTAGAGGTTGATACACCATTCAGTTTATCTTATGGTGAGTCTGCCAAATCAGTTCTGGTTAGCGTATATTCACATCCGGATATTATGCTACAAAGTTCAAATGCATTAATATTCCGTTTTTATGAGGTACCAGTAATTACGTTAATTTATCCTGAGCATGCAGGAATGTCTGGTGGATCAGAAATAAAAATTTTTGGAACTGGTTTATTTGCATCTGACGACTTAAAATGTCTTTTTCAAAGTAAAGAAAGATCGAAAATCGTAGATGCAACCTACTCTATGAGCACATTCGATACTTCAACCATGAAAAATTTTCATGAAAATTATAATAAAAATACTTTAGAAAGTACATTACTTACTCGACTTAACAAAAATTTACCAGAAGTTGAAATTAAAACCATATTTGACAATATTCAAAATCATGTCCCAATGCAATCAATAGTTTGTGAGTCACCATCATGGACTGTATCTGAAACAGCATCTCTCTCCATTTCGTTTAATGGAGTCCAGTATCACATATGTACTGACAGATTCACTTTTGAGGAGGAATCTTCTCTTTTTGGAAATGTTGCTCATGTAGTTAAAGAAAGAGATACTCCTGAGATTATTTCAGAAGATGAAATTGAATTTAAAAACTTCCAGCACAAAACAAACAATAACAAAATTATTTCTTCCGAAGTTGTCTTAAAAAATCTTAATTCAAAATCAAACTTACATCATACTAATCATAACCATCAGATAAACGATTTGCGCAAATTTACTGATAACTCCGGTAATACTTATACATTAAGCAATTCATCTAACGCTTCTTTGTTGCACAGTGATTATGGACTTTTCTTAGAGATTGTTATTTTATTTTACTCATCATTTATTTTTGGTACTATTTGCAAATTTATTGGGTTACCATTGTTACTGGGATATATTATTGGTGGATATGTGGTTGGGCCTTCAGGATTTGGTTATATATCGCAACCTATACAAATTATATCAATTTCACAAATTGGTGTATGCTTGATTCTATTCACGTTAGGGCTTGAATTTTCTGTTAAGAGAGTCCTTTCAATAGGTAAATCAGTAATTTACTGTGCAGTTTCATCAATATTAGTTTTTGTTTGTTTATGTAGTGCGTATTCTATTTGGATTGGAACTCCGATAAATGAAGGAATTTTTATAGGATCATTTATATCAATGAGTTCAACCGCAGTTGTAATTTGTGAGCTACAAATTGAATCAAATGAAAGTATGCTCACAATTGGCATTTTAATATTACAAGATTTACTATTAGGGATTATACTTGCACTAATTCCAGCTCTACAAACTAACTCAATTGAAAATGTATCTTCAAAAACTTTGGATACAAATTCTTTCTCAAATGTTTTTAATCAAACGAATATTTATCAACTGTTGACTTTCTTAATCCATTTTTGTTTGTTTTTATGGAAAATTATTAAGCCTTTTATAATACTTATGATATTCGTTTTGATATCATTTATTGTGAAAATAATAATTTTCCCAATTATTCTTTTTGTTCTTGCGAAAACCAAAAGTCGTGAAATTATTCTGATTGGAATAATAAGTATTATGCTCTGTATTTCATCATTAACCGAATATCTTGGACTTTCTATGGAAATGGGTTCCTTTGTTGGAGGAGTAATTCTCTCAAGCCTTTTTGGTGAAGAGGATACATATAATTTTAAACATGACTTTGTTCAATCTACAGAGTCATTAAAATGGGTTTTTTCGATGTTATTTTTTACTAGTATTGGACTGGTTATTGATGCAACTTTCATTTGGGACAATTATTGGACGATTGGATATGTTTGTTTATTTATATCAATAATTAAATTCTTTGTAAACTTTTTAATATTCTTCATATTTGGTCACATGACTAAATTATCTGCTTTTACATCACTCATGCTAGCAAATTTAGGTGAATTTGGATTTGTGTTGGCATCAAAAGGAATATCGCTTGGAATAATATCCAGAAAAGTGTATCTTATTCTTGTAGCAACTACCGTAATCTCACTTTTATCCACCCCAATTATTCTCAGGATATTCTCTATCATTCTAAAAAGAAAGGCTTTAAATACTCCACTAAATGAGAATAATTATAAAAAATTTGGTGTTAAAAATAATGAAATCACCTCAATTAGACAGAAGTTCAATTTTTCATTAGGAAGTTCGTTTTATAACGTGAATAAAAGAAGAGCACTAAATGTAACAAGCGTTATTAGAAATTTAGGTATTTTTAATGGAAATAGTCATAGATTAGACTCACCAACAAAAGATTATAAATTTGACATATATATTCAGAATAATTATTTAAACTCGCGTTTTCAAGAAGACAGAATTTTGGATTCAAATATTTTTGAAAATAAAAGAGTTAGTCCAAACTTTGATTTATCATTAAATGAAAATGAACTGGAAGATCTAAGTCAAGATAGAGTTGCTAATGGATCAAAGTTTGGATATGAAACTTCGAGTATTAGTCTGGAAAAAATAGACGAATTCACGCTTGCTCATGTAACTAATCTGGGTAACTCGTCCTCGAAGATGTAGCTTTTTATATAAATATAGGATTAAATGGTGTAAATCTCATTTAATTTTATTAAATTTAATTTATTTGTTACTTCTAGTTAAATTTCATTTACTCGAAGAATATTAAAAATTAAGCGCTGACAGAAATTGCAATTAATTAGATGAGATTTTTTGCTCGTTAAAAAATATTAAAAAATCCAATTCACTAAAAATGGATGACTTAAAGACCATTGTTTTTAGACAAAACGAAGTTTTAAAAAAACTAGAAACTGCATTATCAAATGCAATTAATAGGATTGAAAGCATTGAGAGGTTGTATTATAATACAAATAACATACATTCAGATAACTTATTAATAACATTACCTGAAGAAACTGAACATGGTCTACTAAAAAACAGCACATCTAAACCCAAAGATCTAAATAAAGAAATTGATAATTTTGATTTAAATGCAGTTAATTCCGCTTTCAAATTAATTCCAATTGAATTTTTAAAAATGGACCATAATAATCAACCTGTTAATTTAATTGAAAATATCAGCAACAAAAATTCACATTTCATTAGCAACATTAGAAATAATAATAAATTTATAAGTATAATGAACTCTAAGTTTTATCATTCTGCTATAAACGAAGGTTTTGATCATCAACAACTACAAAAGTTGTCAGAAAACATGTTTGACAATGTTTCTACAAATATTATTTCAAAATTATCAGAATTAGAAACTAGAGAAAAACATGAAAATCTAGCATCTGATACTTTTTGCGAAAATAACGAAAACTATTTTCTTGCATCAAATAACAATGGTAAACCTCAAACGTCATGCATGTGGAAGAGTGAATTTAAATCAAATAATGAAAAAGAGTTTTTTTCAAAAGAAACATTTAATTTTATAGTGAATAAACTAGATATGCTTAATATGTGCTACGACAGTAACAAAAATCCTTTACTTTCTAATTGTATAGGGAATAACGCATTAAATATTGCTTCATCAAATCAACTATATATTTTTGACGAAGAAGATAATTCTAGTGCAAGGCTCGATGATCCTCTTGATTTAGAGATTGCAGAAAACGAATTTTACTATTTAAAAGGGCATATTAAAAGAGGCTCTACAACAAAAGATCGCTTTAAAAGCTCTAACCTAGACAACTGCCATCTATTTAATTGTTTATATCCCAAAGCAAAAGAGATAAAAGATAATTGCGACAATATTAATCAATTAGGGGTTGATTTGAACAATCAGCTAACTCGAACAGAAAACAATAATTGTTTAATCAGAGAAATCAGGTACCACAAACCTTATGAAAAGATTGTAGGATATGTACAAATTCCTTATAATGCGTTAATAAGTAGATCTTTTGAAAGCTATGATAAAGATCAAATTGAGAAGAGGAATACTCTTTTAAAAGAAGCAAATTATTTAGATTCACAGACCGTATATAAGAAGATCGGAAGTTCTTTAAAAGAACGTAATATTTTTGCAAGTAATATTTATCAATATAATAGGCAGTTCACCCATATTAAAGGTAATTGTCCTATTTTTTATCATTTTTTTTGTTTTCAACGATACCCTATTTTAATTCTAAGGCCTCTCTCTAGGAATTAATAAAAGAATGCTTGGTAATAGTGCTAAATCTTTTCACAAAATTATTCAAGTTATTTCTTGCCATTTTTTGTAAAAACTTTCTTTTGGCCCATTTCCCTTTTTAATATTGATAAAAACATATCACCGTTAAGCTTCTCAATTCCTCTTCTAACCTTTAATGGCTGTTCATTTTCTGGAATATTTGGCTCTTTTAGTGGAGGAGGAGTCTTTGATATGAATCTCAATATAGGCTTGTTTACATTCTCGGGAAAATACGTGTGATGTCTCATTGTGATATCCTTCATGATGTGTTTCCACAGCCTGTCGTTTTCATCGAATATCTCTAACGCATATAGTGCAATTTTTTTAATTGCTTCATTTTGTTCATTAACCCTCCTCTCAAGATTACTTATTCTATCATCTAACAACATATTTTAAGACTTCGGTATAAGTCAATAATTTTATAGGTCATATATAACTATTTATAATGAAAAATATGGACTAATTCTTTGTACTGGACCTATTTTTTCATACTAATATTTCTAATCACTGATAAATATAGCGCCTTAGAAAGCATGGCTCATTTTTCATCACAATTTGGATAAATTAATTAATATTCAAATTGGAAACATCTTTTTGTTAAATTTATTGTGTTATAATAACTAAACATTCAATGGAAATTAATTCTGAAGAGGCTGGCCAACCAATTAATATAAGTATCGAAGTAATTAAAACGTACCTTAATAAAATTGTGACAAATGATAACTTGGATACACTTACACCAAAGAAAGTTAGAGAAGAGTTGGAAATGGTTCTTGGGCTTCCTTCTGATAGTCTGAAATCCAAAAAAAGCGAAATAAATGATTTAATAGACACTATTATTCTGGAACTAAAAGAAAAAAAATCTACTAATCCCTCAACGGAGCCAATAATAAACAATACATCAAATTATCATGAGAAAAGTGTTGAAAAAACCAATACCAATAGCAAGGAACAACTTAGTGACTTAAGTGCAAACATACCAGAAATAACTAAGCAAAATGGGAAAGCAACAAAAAGAAAACAAATTTCGATGTCAATCGAGGAATTTCTAGAAAAATCTCAAGTACTAAGCCTAAATATTAACGGTTCAAACGAGAAACTTGCCATTTCACCGAGACAATTTAGCACAGGGAGCGTTGGCTGGTACTACGGAGGCAAAGTCCCACTTCCAGTTGGAGACGATTTGGAAGTCATGTGTCAAGTTTCAATCAATTGTACGGTTGTCGGTAGCAAAACATGGTCTCAAAACTCATATAAAAAGTCAAAAAGTAAATAATATAATTTTTAAAATATTATGTTTTTTATTCAAATTCAAACTTCCATAGAGCAATCTTTCCATCGTCGCCTGCCGAAATAAACTCTCCTCTTTTATCGTCGTTTAACCAAGAAATAGAGTTTATTTCTCCATCATGAGCATTTGACTTCTCACAAATATGTTTCAACCTTTTTGAATCAGTAACAGAGAATGAATGTAGACTTTTATCTGCTGAAGAAACAATAATACAATTCAGATACTTACACCACTCGGCAGAATAAATCGGATAACTATATAACTCTTTATCATAGTTATTTATAAATGAACTTGCTTGGTCAATTTGAATATATTTTGAAAGCCCCCTTGCATTAAGCCTGTTGCGAAGGATAACTTTAAAAGTATCAGTTAGTGCAAAGCTTATTAAGTTCAAATTTTTAAATTCATTTTCATTCCTTTGATCGCTGTGCCATAGAACAACCGAAGAGTCATCTGAACAAGATAAAAGAAATTCTCCATTGGGACTATATGCAAAGTCCCAAACAGTTGAAGAATGTCCATTAAGTGTGTACAATTTAACCCACTCTAGCCCTTTAACTTCATCATAACCTAATAACTGAGAAGAAGGTACCCAAACGATTATTGTATTATCATATGAACATGATAGCAATGCCATAGGAATAGTTGGATGCCATTTAATCTTCTTTATGTCATTTGTATGTGCAGTTACTACTCCAACACAATCATATTCTATAGGTGTACCCAATTCTCTGTTTTCGCCCAAATCCAGTGAAAAAAACCAAATTGCCCTATCTCTACAGCAGGCAGCTACAAAATTATTAAAAGGACTCCAATCAATACATTTTACTTCGCTTTCAGGGCCAAAAATCTTACAGATGCAAACCCATCCAATGTCCTTAGATACAAACTCCCAAACTGAAATTGAACTATCGAAACTTGCAGAAATTATCATACCCCCACATGGTGACCAAACGATCTTTCTAATTAGTCTCTTATGTTCCAAATGTCCAAATTCATAAGCTTTTACCCAACTATTTCCGATTTTAGAACAGTTGTTTACAATTTCTGTTTCTTGGTACCACTTGTGATCTTTTAAATCTGCATCCATCCAGACAACTATGCTATTACCGCATGATGCAACAATTCTTTCCTTTGGATGAGATGCTACACTCCAAATGGCACTATCTAACACTCCGATAACTCCCAACTTTTCCAAAGACCCCATTAACAATAAATTTCAGAAAAACTATATATATATATATATCAAAAAAGAATATGTAATTCAACTCAAATGTAATTCTTTTAAGGATTTTTCTCATTATTTAACGCATGATTTGTATTTTTTATTTTCAATCCCCCAGTTTTTGCGCTAAAAATTTTTCATAAGTAAAATTATGTATTCTTGACTTTTTTTTTTTTTTTTTTTTTTTTATATGAATTGATAGGCAATTAACGAAACGAATATAGAATTGTTAGTACTAATTTATTCCAGTGTTATATATATAACCCGGCAATTTTATAATTTAAGCATCATCAATTCCTGTTTTAAATCTTTTGAAACAATATGAAACACTGAATTTCGATTATTTCATTGATATTCTATAATTATATAAATTTTAGTAATAAAAAGTTTTGTTTTCTTTACTTAGATAACACTATACAATCGCAACTTAATATCTCTAAATAACATTTCACTGTTCCTATCCTCATGTATTTTCATTTTTCAAACTTTTTATCAGTTCATACCCCATTATTTGAACATGAATAATTGAAAGAAATGTGGATAAACAAGTTAACAAGTGTGATACTTCATATTATACTTGTGATTAAGCTATCATTTGGACGCATTTCAATTAATCTTCATAACACAAAAGATGAACATGGATATTATTTTATCAATGTTTTTATTGGGAATCCACCTCAAAAACAAACTTTAATTCTTGATTCGGGTAGCTCCCAAATTAGTTTTACATGTATCACATGCTTAAATTGTGGTTTGCACGAATATCCCCCATTCGATATAATGAAATCGATGACTGGGAAGAACTGTAATCGAAAATCGCTAGGAAATGAAAAATGCAAATATTTTCATCGATTTAATGAAGGAAGTGTTATTTCTGGGAAATATTTTTCAGACACCTTGAGATTTGAAAATATTCATGAAAAATCTGGAACAATTAAGAACAACTTTGAAATTAAATACGATTATTTGGGCTGTAACGAGCTAGAAACTAAAAAAATTTACCGTCAACACGCAACTGGAGTATTTGGGATTGGGTTAAAATCGAGTATGGACGATCATTTCAACATAATTAATTCATTATTATCTTCGATAGAAAGCACCTTAAACATTAATAGTTCTAATAATATTGTTATTTCAATTTGCTTACTATACTCTGGTGGAAGGATTGTAATAGGAGAATATAATGAACAAATTATCAATGAGAATTCAAATTTTTCAAAAAATAAACTTAGTTATGTTTATTGGGTTCCAATTGTTTACCCGTCAAATGTATATAAGGTGAGATTTGAAGGGCTATCAATAGGGAGTAAAGAATTCAGTTTATTGGAAGAAAAAACACCACTTTTTGCTGTTATTGATGTAGGTTCAACCTATTCGTTCCTACCTTCCAAATTATACAACATGCTAATCAGTAAATTCTCTAAACTTTGTGAATTACTAAATAAATTCAGCATTAATGAATGTACTACAATTAATCAATCATTATGTTTCTCTGATTCTGTAAAGTTGCATGCCCTGTTCCCTATAATAAAAATAAAATTTGGAGGGCAGGCCAATTTAATCAACTGGATTCACACTTCTTACTTGATAAAGAGAGAAAGAGTTTGGTGTATCGGAATAAAAGAACAGACGTCGGATCAAAATCGTATTATTCTTGGAATCAGTTTTATGAAAAAAAGACAAATTATTCTGGACCCTAGAAAAAAAAGGATTGGATTTAACTTAAATATAATTACTAAGTGCAAGTATGATTAAAGTGAAACTGAGATCAATTTAACCATATCAAATTATTAAACAAAAATACTAAATCAAAATTAATACCTAATATAATTTAATATAGAAACTCACAACATTTTTTTAGAATATTGATTTCCTAACTAATAATTATGAGTTGTTAATCCTTTCCCAGTTCTTCCTCTATTATTCCCTCTCGATATAAATCTTGCTGCAAATGCTTTTTTGTTTCCAGCTGCCCCTAATACAGTAGCTCTATTTTTTGCATTCGCCGCTAACTTAAACATAGGGGCATTCTTTAACATATCTGGAAGTACACAGAATCTAATTTGGCTTCCTCTAAGATAACACTGTTCAAGTGCAATTGGTTTGCCATCTCTCATTGTTGCATTGACATGTTCCAACATACAGTTCATATTATCTTCAACGTGCATCAGTGTTCCTCTATAAAGTTCACCTGATTTCAATTCTATTGTAACAATATGACCAAGTCCTTCATACAAAAGCTTTAATGGAATTCCAATCGTCATGTTAATAAAACAAATGAACTAAGAAATTTTTTTAATTAATTTAAAGCTTGAAGCGGGCACTAGTTATTTATTTAAAAAAAAAATCATTTAACGTGTAAATAAAGTCCCAATGTCACTTCCTTCGTGCCTTTTTGAAGATAGATTTGTTATCAACAGCGTAGACAGCGGAAAGTTTGATCGAATTGGAAGGATTAGAGGTAGAAGTGTTGGCTTTGATGCAGATTTAATTTTAGATATAAATAATGAATTGTTTCCTGTTAGAGAAAAGGAAAGTTTATACATCGGATTATCATCCCAAGTTTCAGTAAATCCTAATGAAATTGTATGGGATAACTCTGGACCTCAAACTCTTATGGACCAATACGACTATGTAATGTACGGGAAAATTTATCGTGTAGAAGAAAAGCAATCAGATAGAAGAAGTCTATATGCATCATTTGGTGGTCTTCTCATGTCACTAACTGCAGATAAAAACTTGGTCGGCGACTTCTCACTCGATATGAGGCTATATTGCCTAGTTAGGAGATCCGAAGATATAATCTAGACACCACCTACCTGTATATTAAACAAAATGCTTTTCTAAGTCATTGATCTACGAGTTTCAAATACATGAGAAGAGAAATCATCACCTAGTAGTAAATATCTTAAACAAGTCGCAACTACCATATTAAGTCTACTATTTATAAGTAGGGTCAGAAGTGATTGATCCAATGTGCGCAACTCATAATTAAAAGAACATATGTTCATATATAAAATTTCATGAAGACACCTATTAGATCATAGCAGTCAATAATTAGACTTGAGCCTTAAACCTTTGAGAATTTGGATTAGCTCTTATCTTTCTGTCTGTAACACTCCTAACACGAACAGTTCTTGAGTGAATAGCGCATGAAACGCAGTAACACATCTTGTTGTAGAGCTTAGGGAGTGCATACGTTGAGTAAACTGATGCATCGCGAATATCTCTCTGCGACGAAGCATCGACAATATTTCTTACAACAAAACGCTTGATTGCCTTATCCTTCGACACGCATCTTCCACAATTACTGCATCTTATTGCTACTACATGACCACGACCCTTCTTGGAACGACCATTATTTCGACGCTTGCTCGGCATTGTCAATAGATTGATAATAAAGAAACCAGTTATTTAAAGTCAATTAGAAAAGATGTAAGACGATCTAATTTATTCGAGAGCCTTGAAAATCGCCGCAAGTTTTATACAGTAAATTTCTTCAGAATTTAAATAAATTTCACGTCTCAAATAAATATATATTTTAGACAAATTCCGTTAAAATAATTTAATCCGTCTCCAAGCGCCTAAAATCAACTTTTGCCATAACGCGCCTTGAAGTTACAGGTCAAACTTGTATTTTTACAGTTCCTATTATTAATTGGTCGTGTAATGTGAGCGAGTTTAAATAGTACTATTTTTTCGAACTCACTGAATCTATCTACTATTATATCTATGCGTGCATAACTCAGTGCGCATCTCAAATTTTGTTCACTGTTTCTCTTGTATTTTTTAACAACTTTTGGCTCAGAACAGCTTTTGAATGTATTGACCAGGTGCATTGATTCCCTATATAATGACTCCAGATTCATTTCTTCACGTCTTCTCTCCTTCAGTAACCCATCTGTTCTGGGGGTATTCACACTTGATGAATGATGGAAGTCGGTATTTTGCCCACTTTCTTGTCGAAATTTGTTACTATTACTCAATGATATATATTCTTTCTCAAACCGTCTTCTCTCTACTTCATTGCACAAAAGTACATAAGAATCCCTTAATTTTGTGAATCTCTCGTGAGCTGACTTCTCGTATTCCCCCCTATTCTTGTCTGGATGAATTTTCTTTGCCAAGCTACGATAAGATGATTTAATTTCTTTGATACTGGCCCCAACTTCTAATCCAAGGAGCTTAAATGCAGCTTGAAACCTATTAAATATAGTATCCATAAATTATTCTGTAAATACAACTATTCCCCAGACAATCTGATACATTTTATTTTCAAATTGTTTAATACGACAACTACACATTGTATGCAACCATTGATCTTTTTTTTAATGAATATTAACCGCTAAATATTGAAATTTGTCATAATATTAAATTAACTAAATATTAATTGGAAAAATGATGAATCAAACATTCCAATTTTATTTTCTATAATTTATATTAGACATATCTATTTATAAACTTAACTGTTATCTAAATTAGCTTTTTCAGTTTTGGGGGAAAAAAATTATTACTCAATTCACACAGTAATGTCTCTAAAAAAAGAAAAAAAAATAGTGTGAGATTGATTTAGTGGATTTTAACAATGAAAATAGAACCTTAATACGTATACCTTCAAATAAATTAGTCAAATATTTCTACAATAATAAATATAAAATGGCTCTGCAAGATACAGCGTCGACTGCGGGGATACTTGCGGAGTTGAATAATAGATTGACTTCTTATGAAAGCACAATACGTGAATTAAGATCAAAAAATAGAGATTTTGTGAATAGGTTAAGAGACAGCCAACAAATTAGAAAAGATTTGTGCATTAAAGTTAATAGTTTGCAAAATGATCTCGAAAAAAGAGATAAAGAATTGAAAACACAAAAAGAACAAAATAAACAACTTAAAAAAAGAGTTACAAATTTAAATGAATTAAATTCGAATTACCAGAATAAAATTGAGCAACTCAAATCTGTTTGTGAAAAACTGCGTAGTAATGTAAAAAATAACGAGTTAAATAACTCAGAAGATCTCACTTCATTTAACGCAGAAAATACAAACATATCATGCATAAATAACATAAATGAAAAAAGATTATTTAAGAATACAAATGATAACAATAACATCAATTGCAAAAATACAGAAAATTGTAGCAAAAATGTCACATCAAACTTGAATGAATTAAACGAAACTACAAATATTAACACCCAATCAACGTCGCAATCAAATCAAAATAAGTCGCTCTTAGTTAAAAAAGGTGATTTGAAATTTTCAGTTGAAGAAATAAATGACTCAAACATGAAATATATTCCAGTTCCTGATGATCCAATTGATAGAGCAATTGCAACTTTTACTAATAGCAGAGAGAACAAAATTCTTTTTACCAGGGTTAAGCAAGGCACATATGTTTATGGAAGACTAATGGTTGAGGCAAAACTTGTAACAAAGCCAGGAGTTGACAAAAACAAACCTTTGTTACGTATTGTGTCTAGAGGGAAGCTATATACTCTTGCAGATTTTGTAAATACACACGAAAATGAAGAACTGAATAATATTGAGGATAGTATACGAAATCAAAATAGTAATTTGGTATCAGATGGTCAAGCATTGGTCGTGGCTTCTCCTCTTAATAAATTTAGGACAACTCAAGTTTTAACTCCATCTTCACCAATAAAAATTACAACTTCGCCTTTGCAACAAAACTCCACAAATTCGGTGCCATCAACTACGAGCATTCAACACTTCATACAAAGTCCGCTTTCATATACTTCTAACAGGATGCCCATTATTGATCCAAAACATAATCAGGGAGTTAATTTACAAAACTACATGGTTAATTATTCTAACGGTACCCATGAGATGTTGTCAACGCAAAATACAAATTCGATTGTTACGCCAACATATTATAATAACATAAATGGGATGCGACAGCTTAGCCCTATTAATCATAATAATTCATCGTTTATGCAATTACAACCAATGGTTCAACAGCAACAATTCCCTTACTACCAACATATAACTGAAAGTTCAAGTTTAAATAATCAATTTAACCAAAATTTAAGTTATCATTCAAAATCCAATGTTCCAATACTTCCACCACCTGTTGCAGAGTATATGCCGGTGACAACTCCTATAATTATGACAAGACAGCCAGTGAATGCATTAAATTGCTCAAATAATACTTCTGGTATTCAACAAATTCCAATTAAAAATATTTCACAAATAGGAACTAATTCCAATGAACCTAAACCTCTATCTGCAAGTAATAAATTAGAGTGTTATATTCAACAAGAAGAAAAAGAAGTAAAGGATCTGAATAATTCATTATCTCTTTATTCAATTTCAAAAGCGCATCAACAGCATTTTCAGTTATCAGAAGGTACTAATACGCAAATTACAAATGTAATACATAATCTAAATAAGAATGAAACAACCCCAACAAAAGAAATTGGCAATCATTCAAACCTTGAAGATGATTTAACTTTAAATAAAAATAACTCATTAACTCAAAAAAGTGAAATCAAACAATTTTCATCACCAATAAAATCAGTAAGTGCTTCCACTATTGGGGAGTGGTATAGACAAGCTAACATTTTGAAAAGATGTAATAGTTATAGTTGTGAAAATTTTTCTGTTACATCAAATAAGAGTGCTTAGTGATATTTAGGTTTTTCGTGTGATAAATTTGAAAATTCTGGGGAAATATCGACAATAATAAATATTTTGAAATTATTAGTGTTAACATTTGTGTGCAAATTCGAGTGTTTAAATTATTTTGTATTTAATTTGTACATAATCTCAGATTTTATTTTAAATAAATGTCACACTTACTAATTACTTATTTTGAAAACCTAAATCCTTCACTTTGTAACGTAAGTTTTACAAAAATTCAACAACTAAAACTATATTTTGTCCAGATAAAATATTTATGTGATAAAATAACTCAAGGAAACTTTGATTGTGGAAGCAAATCATTCGAAAACATTAAATATAGAACAAAACTAGAAATAAATTCAATTCAAGGTTCAATAATTAATACAGTAAACGAAAATTTTTCACCAATGAAAGATTTAGAAAAGAAAAGTGAAAATATTAAATCGCTCAGCGAAATGTTAAATGCAGCGAATAAAGCAAAACAAATAGTAAATTCTCTCAGAAAATCATTTTGAATTAAATATAAATTGTAGCTCCAATTAGAAATTTAAATATAAATTTTAATTTGTATATAAAGGAAATAGTTTTAGTATAAGAATATAAGTATCGTTTCATATCTAATTCTATTTCCTTTATTCTGTTTTCAACTTTTTGCATGTTTAATTGCATCATTTGGCGCCAATACTTGAAATATTGACACAGAACATAGGTCTCCAAAAACTTGGTTTAAGTAACTTTGATTACATTTTATTAATGAACGATTATGTCAAAATATCAATTTATTTACGAAGAAAATTTAATGAAATAAGATGCCTTTATTAAAATACTACAATGCAAGTTTTGAAAATATTGGCCTCGGAAGTTACTGTCGAAAAAACGGACACAGCCTTCTAAAAAAAGTCCATTTTAATAAGAATGCGACTTCATTCATTAAAACAGTATTTCAATTGTTGATTATTGATATTGTTTTTATAATACCTAATATTTACATTAACAAATACATGTTAACTTCTTTTAAATGCATTTTTATTTTGGTAATTAATATTGCGATAATCTATTTGTCTTTGTTGATTTCACGAAGATTAGACATTTGTTCTTCTGAACTTGTATCAAATTTGGAAAGAAAAATAAATTTCAATACATTAGATTTTGGGAACTCAAGTCACAAATTATCAAATCTTGAGATTCAATGTTTAAATTCTCTTCGTTCAATAGAAAATGGCTTGATTTCTATTGTTCATTTATTATTTTATCCCATTAGATTTGGCATTTTTGGTTATATTTTTTTTACTAGCAACTGGAATACTTTTTTATTTGTCTATAGAGTTATAGAATTATTAATTTTTACTACAATTTTCGAATTTTTGAAAATTAAAATATTAATTATTCCTGAACAAAAATCAATTATAGTGAAGATTAGTAATTATTTGGATAACTTGAAGACACTATTACTATTAAGTAACCATCGAGAAGTTTTCATAAATTTGCCAAGAACAACCATTGATTTTACAAAAAGATTATTGAGTTATTTACTCGTAATATTTCAAAGTGCTTGTACGATATACCTTGTTTTTAGACTAGTGCAATTTTTCAATGAAAATTCGTATAAATTTGAGTTATCACAAATTTATATTTTCAATTATTGGTTTGCAATTTATCTACTATATTCAGGAAGGTACATTAATTCATGTATCTTTTTCATTATAAATTACAATTATATTGTTACTCTCTTTCAATTGCCCAAAGATACTGAATTATGTTTTGATCTTCTACCACGAAACATAAGTTGCTTTGACAAAAATCATAAAGAGTCTGATAAAAATCAAACTTTAGAACCTTTAATTGATTTCAAAGATTCCATTAATAAATTTAAAATACAAAATAATTACGATACTCACCAAGGAAAATATTCATTAATTTATAATATTCACAATAGTACTGATAAAAAATGTCACATAAATTGTTCAATTTCAGAAAAGGTCTCTGATAAAATTGCTGCTGTTTATGATGGAACTAATTATGTTAAAAATATTACTGTTTCAAAAAATAATGATAAATTAAATTACCAAATTTCAAATGTTCCGTTTAATCCAACAATTATTTCTTATAAAAATTTGTCATTATCATTCTCTTACGAAAATAAATGTAAAAAACAAGTTCAAAATTCAAACAATAAATGTAAGCTTTTGTTTAATTTATTTGAAAAAAAAATGAGACAAACTAATTATTATTTAAATGATCATCGCGATAATTACTTGGATATCACTAACAATGAATTAATGGAACATAAATTTTATCTTAATAATATTAACTTATCCATTAAAATAAATGAAATAATTATAATATTTGGAACTGATGATAAATGTAAAGAATTATTAACGAAATTTATTTCTGGATTTCCTGGAATAAAGAGTAATGAACAGCTAGAATGTAATTCAAAAATTCTTAATTGTGATATTCATTTAATCAATAGAAGTATGCTTGAGTTTGTTTCAAATTTTTTTGAATATCAAAAATCAGAATTTATTATAGACCCGTTCGATTTCATATTGTCAGGAAAACCATTTAATAAACATATTTTTGAATTAATATATGAATCATTATTATGCGAGTATTTTAACAGGAATGAACTTTCAAATGAAAATAATGAGACAATTAAAAATTATATTTATCCAAAAATTGAAAATATTCAACAATTTGTTGAAGCAAAAATATTTTTGCAACTTTCTCAATTTTTTTATAACATTTTGACTACGCTTGATATTTATTCATCAGCAATTGTTATTATAGATGGTATCTTTGAATTATTACTTCCGGGAACTTATATTAAACTAATTGAAAAGTTATTACCGAATAATTCAATATTCTCAGAGTTCAATATTTCCTTTATTATTTCAACAAACAGCGATTTACATCCATATTTATCTTGTCTATATGGAAATAATTCATTTGTTAAGTTTGCAATTATTAATAAGGAAGGACTATATTTTACTAAAAATAATAATTTGAAAGTGGAAATTAAAGAAAAATTTGTTGAAAGCTTACCGTCTATAGATAATACAATAAATGAAATTTTTAATATTAACTTGAATAACAATAATATTTACCCTTGTTCAAAAAGCATTTCCTCTATTAGTAAGTTATATTTTAAAAGGTTTAAAACTGGGAACTTTTATTCAAGTAAATATTTGATCTATGTCTTCTTTATTGCATTATTTTCATTTACGATAAAATTGATGGTATTTTCTTGCCAGTATCTGACAAAGAATCATAACAATCATAGCAACATTTATGATTTTTTTGTATTTGAAATTCTATCTTTTTACCCTCTATATTCGTCATTTGGTATCTCAAATTTTTATTCAAATGGTTTGTCAAGCATATTAATAGGGTATATCACAATTTCATCACTTATCCTTGATGGTTATAATACCCCTTTGCTTTCAAAAACTAACTTTTTGAAAAGTAACGAAAGCACTTTTAATCATAGAAGAATTGATAATTTTAAGGAAATCCCAGAATTTCTAAGAGTTATACCAGAGAAAAATTACAATTCTTCATATTTTATTCAGTTTAACGGAAAACAAATACTTAAGACAACATCTTCGTTTTACATGGATCATTTTCTTAACTCTAAAGTAATAAATATACCTGGTATCAAATCTACAGGATTTAATAATGCTCTAATTTCATCCAAACAAATCCGAAATACAATAAACCTTAAATCAAAAAAAGAACCTGATATTAAATTTATACATAAAGATGAACAATTTTCCATGATAAAAAATCATAGATTTAAATTTAATAATAATGTAATACTAACATTGATATTATTCTTTGTTATAAATATTATTTCAAAAGCTTTCATATATATATTAATTTTTGGCCTTTCACTAATTGATATTAATTCAATGCGTTATTGTAATTGTTTTCATGAATTTTTGAGAATTATTATATCTTCAGATGACCCTATTTCAGCTATTAATGATATTGAGATAAGAAAAAATAGATATTGTTTATACTTATTCAATGAGATATATAATAAAAGAAGTAAAGTTACAATTCATTATCTTACTTTAATTCACTTTCTTAGTTTATTACTCTTTTTTGGGATTTCAAATAAGTTACATTCTACTCTTGGGATTGGAACATTAATCAACAAAAACCTGCTCATTATTAGTTTATTGTTTCCAACTTTATATAATATCATTAAATTTTTAAACTTTAATAGAAAAAAAATCAAATATACAAATCTCAGATACAATTCGTTTGATTATCATTATTACTTGAATAAAAGCAATTCACTATCATGGTTTAGATACCAAACATCTAAACTTTTAAAACTCAAACAGGAGAACTTCAAAGAATTTTCTATTTTTAAATTTAATTTACTAATAAACTCATTAATATTATCAATTACAGTTTCATACGTATACTTTCTGTTCAATTATAAAAAGAATGAAAATAATCAACAGCTGAAATTTGATTTAATAACGTTCCTACCGATAATATTTTTTTTAATTCAATCTGTTCATTTTCATATTATTGAAGGATCAAAAACTAACATCTCTCCTAAAATAAATTTTTATAATTATCTAAGACGGTTAAAAACATCCATACTCAAATCTTATTATTTTCCAATTCATATAAATAAATCAGCAAATTCAACATCCCCAAAAACTGATGCTAGCCTTTCATCAAATTATAGAAACAGCATTTCAAATGAAGATGGATATGAACTTTCGACCCCAATATCAGGAGGTTCTCTGAAAATGGACCCGATCCTTTCTATTAGTTCGACTCAAGTTCAATTAAGCCCTAATATTGTATTTATTCTAATTAATCCTCTATTATTTTTGGACAATTCTTTGACATTTGGTTATGGAAAATCGCCTCTGTTCCCAATTAAGCAATTAAAAACAGCAAACAACAATAGCTTTGATAGAATTGCAGTAATTTCAAACCATAATATTGTTTTATCATGCTGGACAATTAATATGGTTTTAGATCCGATAGGTATATATGCAAATGACTATCAACACCTTTTGTATACTTTAAAATCTTTAAACATTTTCCCTAAAATTCTAAATAATTTCGATCCTGGAATAATTTTGAGTATGTCAATACGAGAGTATTTAGGATTATTTAATTCTAAAGTTGTTGATGGTGAAATGGCCGTTACAAGTGATATTAAAATCACGAATTTTGAACGCGATATTGGAGCGTTAGATTTGTGTAAGTTAGACAAATACAAAAGTGAACAAGACGGGAGTTTACAACGTGATACAATCTACATTAAGAAGCTATTGCTTTTTGGCCATTTCACGCTTTATTCCATGTACTATAGAGAACTAATTTTACACTTGGATTATGACATGGATTTAAATGTTTGGATTTCACTGGTCAAGCAATTTTTTGATAACAAAAAATCTTCAATTAATAATATAATAATTATTTCAACAGATACAGGTTTATCCAACATTAATGAAACTTAGACTAAATGATATTATAAAGGAAAGTAGATATCTTTTTTAAAGGGGGATTTTATTTTATGCATTCAAATATTATGTAATCAAATATTTAGCCTTCTATTTTGCGCCATTAAACAAATACCAATTTATATTTCAAGATTAACTGAAAATAAATTAAATAATTCGAATAATGCAATTTAGCTCGTATAACTCTTATTATGGATATAGATAAAAGTAGACTTGATAAAATTAAACGACAGATTGAATTTTACTTCAGTGATTCTAATATCAGACATGATAAATACTTTAGAAGCAAACTAACGGAAAACAAATATTTACATAACTTTGGGATTCCAATTTCACTAATTTCTACATTTAACAAGATTATTGAACTTAATGTAAGTCGAATTATATTTTAAACATTCATCTATAATCTAAACATAATACTTAGGCTTCTGTACAAGATATTATTGACTCTCTTTCTTCCTCGAAAGTTGTGTTTGTTAATATTGAAACTCTGACTGTCCATCGCATTAAACCGATTAATATTGATTTGTGTACAATAATTCCCTGTGAAAAAATGCTTTTTATAAAGAGAATACCAACAAAGTGGAACCACAATAATGTTAGATCACTTATGGGTAGATTTGGAAAGGTATCTGTTGTAAAACTACCAAAAATTAACAAATCGAATACAAGGAGGTTAGTTTATCTTTAATGAACCAATATCGTAATGTAAAATGGGGTTCATAAAATACAGTTTATTCAATTATTTGTATTTTTTCGTATTCTCCACATATAAACATTTACAAACCTTTATTATTGTTTAGGCACTATGGATTTGTCGAAATGGAAACGGCTCAACAAGCCAGAAACGCTATAGAGAATTATAAAGAAGTTTTTCCATTTTCAAAGATTATTGTGTTACCTTGGTCTGAGTGGATCTCGAAAAAAAACGTATTTAAAGAAAAATCAAAGAAAAAAATTTAACAGTTCGAGTTTCCGACTACACAGCAACAGCAACGATGTAAGAGCTCTCACGTAATAATTTATAACAATATATCCAGATTGCTTACTCTACTATTCTATGGAGTGTAATCATTGTTTAAAGACGTGGTAGACTCACATTGAAAAATATTAGACGAAATGATAAATTATAAAAACGACTGCCGAATGTCAATACTACATTAATGTTTCGAAGATTTTAAAAAAAAACATCCCGACTAATTAAAAATATTGAATTTATATATACTTATCCCCACTCATTAGAACCCCATGAATTCCACCATTTCTTCCTGACATTCTGGTAATGACTTGGAGAAGCATGACTTTCTCCATTTTCTGTGTTTCTAATAGTTCTCAAATTACTTATCATATACCTTGTTAATTCTTTAAGTGAATCTCTCGTATATCCTGTGTAATGCTCAACTGCAGGCGCCCAACTTTCTTCAACACCTTCTATTTTATGTGCCAACATTAAGCATGCGCATGCAAGTTTTGATGCGCAAACTCCCATCATCGCGGGTTCGTGAATAGCTAGATGAGAAAGATAAATGGATAAACTTTCGACTCTAGTAGCTTTATTGCCAGTATATTGATCTTTAAATACTAAGCAATACCGTTTAATATAATCACTTGGTTTCGGGAATTCAATATTCCAATCTAAAGCATCAAGTACAACCCCTTCACAAAACAATATGGCCGCAATATTAAGCCCACATTTTTCTGCTACATCACTCAACGCAGGAAGGGGGGGTATTTTTAAATTTTCACCTTGCACATATGCCGCTTCGTATTTAAGCGCTATCCAGAAACATGTGGCACTTACAAGTGTCATCTCTGAGGCTCTTTGAAAGTGTTTAAGACCTAAAATACGATCTAACATAGAATTGGCAATAACAGTTACTTCATCGGGAACATTAAACGTGATCTGAAGCCCAAATAACAAATTCACTCCACTTCTCTTCCATTCCAAAATTTGCTTACCTACGCTTGGTTGTGCAGAAACGACTTGTGATGCAGTGAACAATAATGGTTCTTTTTTAGATTCGAGGTCTCTCGATGTCTGATATATTGCCTCTGCATATTCTGAAAAAAATGAAGCATCCGTATTATTCATATCTACATTAATAACCTTTTCCAATGTATTAGTATATTGCGCCCCAACAGTTTTCAACTGTTTTTCTGCAAATGTATTAGGATTAACAGCGTTTTCCTTATTAATAGGACTTTCTTTACCGTTGATTTTTTCATTATATGACGAACCAGGAATTGTTTTGGAACCTGGTTTCGCAGCATTTGAATTTTTGGAACTAGCATCAGTTAATTTACTTGAATGTTTTTGGCTACACATGGATGAGTTCGATATATTGATTAAATTCCCCGCAGATGATGTCATACTTCTCGTGATTGGTTTATTTGTGACAACACCTGCATTCTTGATATCTTGCGAATTCATGACTTGTAGATTACCTTGATTAACCAATTTACGACAATTTTCACCATATAATACTATGTTATTACTAGAGTTACTTGCATGACCTTGAATTATTTTATTTAATCTTTCAGACCTCATTATTTCTTTAAAGAATAATGAATAGCCTTAATTAAGTGGTGTCGAGTAGACAAATACCAGTTCAGGTGATATAAAATAAACCAATATACGGATAGAAGTATACTCGAACAGAAACAGAACAATTGCTCAATTAAGTCTAAAAACTCAGTAATTGAAAGGAGGAAAATATTCTTGCTACTTGACGTAAAGATTTCCAATTATTCAATGCCAATAAACCTTTATACTATAATCTCTTACACTACCTTTTCTTATACTATCGTACTCGCTGAATCAAAACTAAAGTTAACTATTGTATGAATACAATTAATCTTACACAACTTGTTTATAATATTTTGGTTCTTCAACTTTTCTTTCAATTAGTATTAATCACTTACCAGAGATTCTTCAATTGATTACCATCTCTTCTTTCTGCCTCCTCTTGATCTTTATAAAATGACCAACTCTTGACCTAATCTACTCAGCCTATCAACTGGTTTCAACCACTATGAGATCAAAATCCTTTTACCCGTATATGATACATTACGCCAAAAACATGCGGACAGACGTGTCAATAAACCACACAATTTATTACAGACATAAACGCATGCAAGCAGACGTCATTGGGGATGGACGTGGAAAAGGAATATTACCGGCCTGTAGGCGCGAGACAAGACGCAGTCCCCACCTTGGACATTGTGAATGAACACAAGTTTGGATTTACGAAATTTGTTTTATATTTTATGGTTTTAAGAATAGAAGGTATTCTGTGTTCAAGAATATTAATGGCACAATGCATTGAAATAGTTGTTTTCGGTTAATTTTTCTTCTTTATTCGAATTAAAATATAGTCACACGAATTGTAATACCAATTCTAGTTTTTGATACTTGAAAATCTCATCACTTTCAATAATAAGATTAATAGTCGGCTAGTTTCAATATTACCATATTATACTCTATACTTGTAACATCAAATTGCTCGTAAAACAGAGCCAGACTCTTGAATGATTCCTCTAGGAATGAAAACTTTACAGGCTTTAATAACTGGGATGTTATTCTTGAGGGTTATTTACATTATTTTTTCTAAAGATATGTTTATTTAGTTTCGTCTCTCATTTTGCTAATATTTTTAAATTCACTAGTTGCGGTTGAAATTTTTTTTCATTATCTTTTTTCACAGCGGCGTTTAACAAATTAGAAGTTAAACTTGAATATTGTGAAGAATATGAAAAGGAATTCAGCTGGAATTACGTTGAGCAAATCTAAAAATTTTTCAAATAACAAATATTCATTTCAAGGAACTCAAAATCAGGTTGATAAAGCAGCTGTTAATAAAGGTATTAATTCTCAAATTCAAGATAAAACATTCGATCAAATATCAAAAAAAAATATTCCGGAAATTTACTCTCTCAATGACTCCGAGTTGAACGTTGTTTCTTGTTCTAATAATAATTCCGACAACTCTAGTTTAGTTTATAGTGGTTCATTTCATTTACCATACAATTTTAAAGAAGTTCCAGAACCAGAAATTAAAAACGAATTAATGAAAAAAAAGATTTCCAAGTTAGAATCTTACTTATCTCTCTGTGAGGAGTTTTATCTAGGAAGTATTTCAAAAACAAAATCAGTCTCTGAAATATTTCAATCACTGATAATTTCTCATAATATTGACCATGATGAACAATTTAATGCATTTTTAAAGAGACAGTCGATTAATAATGGCTTCACAAAATCAAATACAAAAGCAAATTCAAAAAACTCTCATTTACAAGAACCAATTACAAATGCAGAGAACATCATATCTCCTTTACACTTGTTAACACATCCATTTAGAAATAAAGAAGTAATTGACTTATGGGGCCCACACGAAGTAATACTATTTGAGTGCGGTGTTTGTAAGTATGGTAAAGAATTCGACAAAATTCAAAGAATAATTAAAACAAAGACTACAAAAGAAATAGTTGATTTTTATTATTGTATTTGGAAAAGAACGAGTAGATATAAAGCTTGGAAAAACAATAGACAACTTTCTGAATACATTTTTTCCTAAGGAGTTTTTGACAGACATGGTTTTCATAAAAAAATATTATTTTATAACATGACATAAATATAGAGTTATTTCAGCAATTCGAGAGTAAATAGATTGTAGTTTATTCATTTTTTAGATTATAAATATTTTTTAAATTAATAGCCACGATTTAAAGAAAGGCGCCTATATGTTAGTTTTTTTTTTAAATCGAAGCGTAGAAAAAATAGATTACAAAACTGATGGAAGCATGCCTTTTTGATGTTCAATCATTGGTAAAGACAATTCAGAGCCTGCAGTTAAGTAAGACTAACAAAAAAAATGGTGAGGGACAGTTTTTAACGTGTATGGTTTCAACGCAAGGAATCAAATTAAGTAATAGTACTTTGAGTAAAGACGTTTATTGTTGTTCTTGGCTCAAGAAAAATATATTTAAAAAGTATGTATATGAGGAAAATCAAACAAATTGTTCACGCTTCGAGATATGTTTGAGCACAATTTTAAATTGCATTCAAGTTTTTGGATTGGATGCAAAGATGGTTATATTAACATATGATAATGTTAGCCTGCATTTGAATATTACGGATGATGATGGTGCCGTCACTGATTGCAGCCTATGCACTTATAACATATCTGAGGAAACTGATGAATTTTATTATTCAAATTTTTTAGATTGGAAAAATGTATCAATTTTAGATATGGATTATGTAATAATGTTCCCGATCATATTAAGGGAGCTATTAAAAGATCTTTGCGATGTTGGGAAATCTGAGAGCAAGGTAAGTTGAATAGTTAACTGCGAATTCTATTTAAAATAATTTTTATTAGATAAAGATAGAATTTCACCCTATGAACCAGGGGCAGCATTGCATTCTATCCTTCTCATGTTCTGTAGAAGGCAAAGAGTGTATTTGGGAATTCTCAGATGATCATAGTGTCTTCACTGGGTGCAAAATTGTTAAGTCTCACTGTTACTTTTATTCTCTTAAATCATTATCTCAGCTTGAAAAATCTTTAAATGTTTGTTCACTTTTACGAATTATGATCGGAAACAATGGATTATTATATTTACAAATGGCAATAAAGAATGATTCACAAAATGTGATTAAAGGAGAAACTTACAACTTAAGTACAGAAGATTGTAATTCGGAATATGGTGATAAAAAAAATCAACAAATATTCAATACTGAATTCATTATTTTTCCTATAAGTTATGTTCAATAGAAGATTATAGCCATCAGATTAACAGTATTAACTTTGGATTATAAATTTGCATCGTTAAAATTAACAACAGATATACACAAAACACTAATTTCTCCATTTATTCGGAATATCAATAAGTATAAATCGTTAACAGAATTTCTATTTTCATCGTTAAAATGAGGCTTATAATTAACAGAAATTGGAGAACTCTCAACACCTTTTAAATGGAATAAACTCCATAAATATGTACCAGCTGCCACTTGACTTGCAGCAAACCATATAAGTCTCTGCAGCATAGTTGGCCTTAGTAAACCAATTATTTTAATAATCTCACTTGGAGCTTCTTTCAATGGTACAGAATTCAATATTTTACATTTCTTATGAATATCATCACTATCACTGACAAAAGATTGGTCAAATCTCAAATCCCAAAAATGGATTGGATTAATCAAATTTTTCTTTTCAGAAAATAAGTTTTGATTGATCAATATATCAAAATACTCGATTATTTGTTCGAAAATCTGAGTGTTTGAAACTTTCGCACTGGGTGAGACGAACATCAATGATGATATTGTATTTAAGTCAATAAATACCAGCGTATCTGATAAATATTTTTTACTTGAATAGTCACTTCCAAAAATAATATTTAAACCCTTACCATTACATCCTTTTTCACTTATTAACTTATTGTTAATTCGTTCTGTAATAAATTTAACATTTATTGGCGTGATTTTCACATTTGGTGAGCCATTTAAACACAGAATGGTTTTAAGATTATTTATAAGTCTGGCTTCACTTTCAAAATTTAATAGTTTATCTTTTTCAAAGTAACACAAGAAGTCAGCTTTTGTAAAAAATAAAGGGCCAAATTGCTGTTGTAATGAAAGGTAAAACGGGTTATTTCCTAATCCTTTGGTGTTATATGACAAACTTTTTAATGATGGCTGAGAAGGTGGATTTTTAGATTCTTGTATCGCATAACAATAACATAAGTTTTTGGGAATTTCATTTCCGCTACTACAAAAAATGCATGCATAGATATCATTTTTATCTTTATTTGAATAAATTATACTTTTGCAATCATTAAGTAATGGATTAAAAACAAATTGATCAACTTCAGTATTGGCATTTAATACTTGAATTGGTGAACCAAAGTATTCATGATTAATATCTTGGAAATGACTTGGGATTTTATCTCTATTCTCTGATTTATCATTCCAATATGACTTTTCACTCAGTTCGATTTTATGAAATGAAAAGTAGTTTGATTTTTTCATATGCGGGGGTTGTTTCATAAACCTATCAACATTTAATACATTTCTAAATAGCGTATTTGGCGTTCTAATAATTGCAAGTAACTCCGATTTTTCTCCATTAAAAGGTTCTTTAGATTGCTTGTTAAATATAGATAATGTACAGTTGGATTCAATTGGCAAGTTAGGGAGTGAAATAAATGCGCCATTATTGTTAACAATTGAATTTTGAATAAATGGAATTGATAAAATACTGCTAGGAAAAATATTCTCAAATAGATAAAATTTTGATCCAATAATTTGTTGTATAAGCGGCTCTTCTACACTAACATTCTCACAATTTGGTTTAATCCAAGTAAATTGGTCGACAAATGGGTGCTGTATTATTGCATTTGTAATTTCTTGGTCAAATATTTTGTGCCATAATTCATTAGGAGCACTTTTAATAATAGTTTTTATTCTTCCTTTTGAGTGAGATCTGTATAAGTGATTCATTCCTTAAAAAGTTTTAATAAGTCTTGTTTGTTTATGGATGATACAAGTATTGATATCTATAGTTAGATTTATTTATGAATAACCTTTTTATCTTAATATTATGCATTTTTATAATAAATTATAAAAGCCGACTTTTACCTCGTGTTGCCGGTATACGTATTTTTGAGACATTTACAGTGCAGGTACAAGAAAAAAGTTTCTACGTGAAAAGAACTTTTAAAATCTATAATTTTTTATTAGATTAATTCGAATATAAATTAAAAATTTATACTAAATGATGCAGTTTGAATGAATGCGTGCCTATTGCCATTAATAGCCAGAACAAGATTAATGAAATTGACAAATAATCAAGATATTATAAATGAGCGATTTAGACAGACAAATTGAGCAGTTGAGACGTTGTGAGCCGATCAAAGAATCTGAAGTAAAATTATTATGTATGAAAGCTAGAGAAATCCTTGTAGAGGAGGCAAATGTGCAGAGAATTGATACTCCAGTAACAATTTGTGGAGATATTCATGGCCAATTTTTTGATCTAATGGAGCTTTTTAAAGTCGGTGGTGAACTTCCTGACACGAATTACTTATTTCTGGGTGATTTTGTTGACAGAGGATATTACAGTGTGGAGACATTCTTGCTTCTCATTGCCCTTAAAGTCAGGTATCCAGATAGAATTATGTTGATCAGAGGAAACCATGAAACGCGACAAATTACACAAGTATATGGATTTTACGATGAATGTCTTCGTAAGTACGGAAGTGTTAATGTTTGGAGGTATTGTACAGAAATATTTGATTATCTATCTCTTGCTTCATTAATTGAAGACCGAATTTTATGTGTTCATGGGGGGCTATCTCCTAGTATTACTACAATTGATGAAATACGAAGCCTGGATAGAAAACAAGAAGTTCCTCATGACGGATCTATGTGCGACCTCCTTTGGTCAGACCCAGAAGAAATAAATGGATGGGGGATAAGCCCTAGAGGAGCAGGATATATTTTTGGGTCAGATGTAGTAAAGAGTTTCAATCATTGTAACGATATTGAACTGATTACACGAGCTCATCAGCTTGCTATGGATGGTTATAAGTGGTGGTTTGAACAAAATCTAGTTACAGTTTGGAGTGCACCTAACTATTGTTATAGATGCGGAAATATTGCTACTGTAATGGAATTAGATGAGCAATTAAACTACCACTTTAAAACATTTGAGGCAGCTCCTGCTGAACAGAGAGGGATTCCTGCCAAGAGACCTGCTCCTGATTATTTTATTTGATAAATTTTCTATAATCAGTTTGGAAGTTTACTTTTAATTTTGTTAATAAACGAAAATACAGTATTTACTACTTTCATTAGCATTAAGTAACTAATTTAGCAAATTTATATTAATTGATCGATATTATTGATTCGAGTAACCTTATCATTGTTTCATAAATTAGGAACATTATTCCATTGTGGATGCTAACCTTGGGAATATGAGTCATTAGTCCTGGGAAATAATGATCCCTAGCAAAGTTAACAAATTCTTTATGATTTAGTTTTAAAATGTTGACTTTGTAAATTTTTAGTTGTATATTTTCCAACTTAGCCATTTGCATCCTTGATCTAACAACTTGTAGGGGGTATGTCAATGCTGATGCTAATAGCTTCGAAATGAATCCGAAAAAAAAGAAACGTAGATTATTCAGGTAAAGATATTTTGAATTATAATTAATTGATTTATTTCGAAATATGTCATATATTACAAGTTGTATCAACGTATGTGGAATCAACAATAGAGTTGGGACGAATCCAGAGTATAAGCCACATATTCCATTGCTTTGATAAATGCTATAAATGCATTCAACTACCCCTTGTAGCCCCGAAGAATATTGCCTCCAGCCTTTTTCCTTTGTATTTACTGACTGCATTTCTAACCTGGATTTAACTAACCAAAGCGGATGAACTAGCACAGTCGAAAGCACGCTTGCAATAATTGTTGCGATTGAATTCGAGAATGGAGAAACATATAAAGAATTAAAGTATAATTGATTTTTAACGGTGCAATTGAACAAAAAATACTTACTCTCTTCTATGGAATAGCGGATAAAATCAAAAAAGTACCTAAAAATAAACCATGATATTCCAGACGCAACTAACTGACCATTTAATCCCTTATATAATCCAAGAACACCTTCAGTATCTATTATAAAACTGATCGAGGATGCCAGCGTTGGGTATGCGATAACTGCACCATTGGATGTTGCTGCTACTTGTTGTCTAGTCCTTACTACATCGAGTGGATGAAGTAATAGAGAAGTTATAATTGCAGATATTAGTGAGGAAGTTGCTGTTAACAACAATTTAACTTTTTTCATAAAATCGGCAAACTAGGCTTAATGAAATGGATATTTTCAAATGTTTGCCAAATATAATATTTTGAATTTTGTAACATGCTGGCATTGACTTAATTTTATTAAATTAATATTTTTTTTTCCTTGTTAGAAAAAAAATGAACCGTCAAATTTAAGCACATGCGGTAAACATAATTATATTGCTATTTTAAAACGAGTTGAAAAAATCTTATTAAGATATTCTTAGTCTATACCTTAATTTAATAAAATTCAATCTTCATGTCTCTTACACGAATTGAGTTACGTAGTTTATCAAATTTTTGAACATGTTTTCAAATTAATAGAATTAATACTGAGCGCTAATTAGTTCAATATTCCGCAAATGCTTATAGCAAGAATTTGATAACTTCATAATTATGGGTTCTTAAAATACTTTCTTCAACTATGGAGAAGATACCATTAGAACTTCTTGCAACTGTTAGTGAATATCTACAAATAATAGATATTTTCAGTCTATTGCATCTAAATAGAGGCTTTAACTATCTTTGGACGAGCCTTGAATACTGGAGCATAGTGTGTAAGGGGAAAAGAAATTACCTGAATTTACTTGCAAATGAGTTTAATTGTGTCTTAGAAGATTTGAAATCATTTAGTTTGAATGAAGGAAACCAAGGTGAATTAGTAGATAATGATAATAATAATGAATACTTTGGATTTAATTTAAATACCCTCAAAGCTTGTTTTAAACAAATGAATTACAACACGAAATTTGACAATTCAATTTTATGGAAGATTTTTTTTAAGAGAAGACTTCAAAGTTTGAATTTAATATATTTAATATCTATTTTTCAAGACGTAAACATATATAAATGCAATAAAAAAATTATAGCCGTTTTTTCACCTTTAATAGCAGCCATTTCAAATCATTTTTTGGAGATTTACGAACTTGGAAATGATCATTGTCTAAACAGAAAGTGTTCTAATACCACGTTTGAAAAGCTAATCGATATAAAAACAAAATTAATCACACGTCTGAATGTGGATTTACTTGAAGACCAAGATAATTTTAAATGGAATAACGTTGAGCTAAAATTAAGAACAACCAATGTAGTAAAATGGGCATTTTTTGATAAAAATGCAATTCTTTGTGTTACAAAAGACTATGGAATCTATATCCACGAAATTAACAATTTTTCTAAAAGAATAATCTTAAAGGAGCCATTGGTAAACAAATATTCAAGTTTGTCAAAAGTTATTATATTTGACATATCTGGCAGCCTACTTGCCATTGGCTTAGAAGATGGAATTGTGGATATTTGGAGGCTATTATCTTCTGAGTGTTTATCTTCTAGCTTGAAAAGGGAAAAATGGCGTTTGATACGACATGGTACAATTCATTATGAACACATATATTCTCGGAAAAGTCTTGGTGTTTTTGAAGAACTACCTTCACCTTTAACATGGGTGAATATATCTCATAATTGCAACTTATTACTGACGATATATAAAGGGATTGTAAATGAAATTCGAATATTTTCAATTAATAATTTAGATTTGAATAATAACCCAGCATTAGTGAACAAAATTCCTCTGTTTAGCGACATTCAAATATGCCAAATAGATCCGAAAGGGAGGTTTATAATTTGTGTTGATTCGAACAAAGAAATTCACCCCAAAACTCGATTTTATTCTCTTTCATCTGGTAAACTTCTTCTGGTACAAAACTTCAGGATTATTTGCCCATTATTTACCTCTTGTGGACATTTATTGATTGGAGCATATCGTGCACACTCAAACATTCCAATAGAAAAATCTTTGAGTACAATAAAAATCTTTAAAACACCGCCTAAACATATTAATGAGTTTACGAATTGTTATTTTATCTCTATTTGGAGTATTCCGTCTCTAAAAGAGATATATTCTTTCAACTGTGGAGAATCAGAACAAATTATAAATATTCGTTTTTCTAAAACTCGTAACTCAACATCTATAATTACAACGACAGTAAATAAGAATAGTTCAGACTATATTGATGGATCGAACATTAGAACATTTTCAAATATTCATTTCATTTCACACGATATTTTTACATGTATTAAACCGATGAAATTGCCGCATTTTTTTCCAAAGAACTTAGAGAATGACGATTCTTAGATATCAACTCAAGACGAGGAATTATTGAAATCAACACTCAACATGAAATTTATACAAATAATAAATAATAAACTGAACAAATATAATAATATATTAAATTTTTAGGTTTTTATGCCAAGAATTAAAAAAAAAAAAAAAGCAGTATAAAATTCGACTCGTCCAAAATGGAATAAAAAAATAATTTAGATCTTTGAAATAGCACGGCATTTATTCTTTCAAATATTATCGGAATTTAAAAAATCAATGCTAAAGTAATAAATATTTTCCATTTATTGACTGAAACTATTTAAATTGTTGATAAAACATTCAGTTACATAATATTCAGTGAATAGACTACTCAAAACATACAGTTTTGAATAACGAATTGTTAACAATAGTGCATTATTGATGTTGATTCAATAAATCCAATACAATGATGTAACACTTCTATAAATTCGTACTTTTTAGCATTTGTTTCCAAAGCCACAACAATTATCCGTTTATTTTAACACCAATTCACACATGCGCACACTATGTTGTGTACCTACCTAATATTAAAATATCAAATCTTTTAAAAAATAAATAATTTTGGGAGGGCATTTAATTGAGATTATTTCAATATTGGAGCTGTTGGAGAGTATCTAAAGGCTTTATTATGTATTCTTTCGAAATTTTTCGATGAAAATAATTACTATTGCGCTTGTATTAGCTTTGGCTTGGATGTATGTACAATTATGTTCAAACTTCGAAAGTAAATTAAAAGATATTGCATTTCTCAAGCTTAGAGGTTCTGCAGAAATGGCAGATCAACTAAAGGGCGGTCCTCACTATACAGGGATGATGGTAGGAGGAAGGCATGTCGGGATTGAACATTCTTTGGATCTTGGCGATTTATCGCAGGTATATCGCTGTTTGTTTTATTCTACGCACCCAGGGTCATGCAATCCTTCAGGAACGGTAATAAATCCTTGCCATTTTTGTAGAACTGAGGTGGTTTATGCTGTCGCTTCTGCAAAATGTCCTGGAGACGAATCATTCCCCCCAAGTTTGGCTCCTTTGTATATGTGGGTTTTAAAACCATATCACATTAGAAAAAGACTAGGGCATCAATATCTTTGCGCTGTAGAACCAAATCCTGCAGCTAAATATGCGTCTCGCCCCTCAAATGAGTCCCCGCTTTCGTCGGATGAAAACTCATATCCGCTACCTCCGGAAATCCCATTCTCTCCATCAAATAATCACAATGAATCTTTAAGTGAGAGTACATTGATGATCATTATAGGTTCAGGAATTCTGCTTACATTATTACTATGTGGCGTAGGGATGTACATGGTTTAATTTAACTAATATAGAAAACTAAAATCTTATATCAATGAAATATTTGTCTGTCTAATCGCTTCAATGGTTAGGTAGTTATAACTGTTACCAAAAAAAACATGACTTGCAGCTTTAAAAAGTTACCCATTTTATATATTAAATTGAATAAATTGCGTGGTAAAAAAAAGAAAAAAAAACCGTATCCTTACATATAATCGAAAAACAACGCGACTAAAGCATCCAATTTTAATTCAAAAATATCATGTATTTCTGTGCAGTTGAAAGTATACTTTCGTAGAAAAAATCCAAATAAAGATGATCTCTCTTTTCTCTCCAAATATTATATAAAAGGCGGGCACAACAAACGTTACCTATAAGAAAGGTTGTGATGGTTTTAGAAAAAAAAATACGAATAGTAATAAGAATTGAAACTAAAACTAGTAAAGATTTTTTCACTCTACATTCTTGGTAATTAATCGGGATTGATCTAAATCCCTTATATTTAGAAATTATAAACATGTTAAAAGCGAGATACCACTTGCCTTTTGGCGTATTACTCTTTATTATACAATTTTATTTTTTAAACTGCTCTGAAACTTCCGAACTTTCAAGTTGTGAAGATGTTGTTTTGGTTCAAGATTCATCTGGACTGACAAATTGTGTCGGTGCGGTAAATACCTTATCAGCAGGAGTTGGTTATCAGGAATTTACATTGGATGCTTCCCAACTTAAATTAATTTCGGATATGAGTAGTTCAGGCAAAGCTTGTCGATTTATTCTGCTTAAGGGAGATGAACAACCAGAATACCAGTCAGTTGATAATAGTATGTTATCAGGCCAAGCACATATGATTCAACAAGTTCAAGCTCCAATGCCAATACAAAGAATTAATCAAGTACAATTCGGTCATGGAGATAGGGTACAATGGATGGGCGGGCCAGTCGACTTTGATAAAATGGTTGATTGCAAGTTCTACCGTCAAAATCCGGGATTTTGTGTGCCTATGTCTATCTATACTCCTTGTTCACGATGTAAAGCACGCGTACGAACGATTTTTAGAACTAGTTACAAGGTTAGATGCCCAGGTCAGGAGTCGTTCCCAGCACAGCTGAGACCTTACTTCGCTTGGGTGCCTACTAGTCACCGAAATCCGAAAAGAGAAAAAGGAATATTTTCCAGATGGAGACGTCAGTTTATGTGTATTGTAATGGCAATTTCTGATATCCCAAGTGATATTTCTTCGTTTTGGCAGCACTCACAAATTACTTTCGACTCTGCGTATGAAATGCCGCAGTATGTTCCTTTACTTCTTGGCCCATATGGAGACCAGTCGACTTCGTTAGGATATGCCGCAGGTGCAAACTTCCTTACCACTAGCGGCGTCAATTATCAAAATGCACAACATTATATTCAAAATCAAAATTCAGAAGGAAATTTGCACGAAGTTTCTTAATTTTTTGCCAAATGTAATTTTTGTTTGAAACAAGGTTTTTGTTAAATTAGGTAGTTAGGTACCTCTATAATTTTGAATTTTTTTTTAGTCGCTTTTCTTGTCTATAAAGTTGAAAGCATTCCGCCAAATCATTTTATTTTGTATTTTTAAGGTTTCGATGATAAATCTCTTCGCTGATGAGATGAAGGAGGAGGACATATTTTTACTTAATAACTCATTGATTGCTAGCCGTTCTAATGAAAATAGCCAAGGAAGTCTGATAGACAGAATAGAAAATGAAAAAGCCCAGTTATTTTCATGTGGTAAGTAAAATATTTATACAATATTTTCATTTGATTTCAATCAAGTAAAATCAATAATAGATGCATACTGGGACTACACAGATATAAAATTCACGACTGATGCAATTTTTTCCGTTACTAAATTGTCATGTGATTTCATGGATAAAATAGTAAGTACGAAATTTATTAATCTCAATTCACCACATTTTAATTTAGATGTTATGTGCAATTAAATTAACTAATTCAAAGAATATTGACCAGAAATTCACATTTGATAGCATATTGTCCGTGCTAGAGAATGATGATCGGAAGCATAAAAGAGCGCAAGATGTGATAAGGTTATATAAGAGACATAATGAATTACTATTTGCATTCGATGACAAAGAATATATCAAATTCTCGAATCGCGATCTGATAGGAACTAAATGAGACTATATATCACTTTCCTACTATATATTTAACAAACGTTTTTAATTATCTATTATTACATTTTCTTTTTACATTTAACCGGTTTTGCATAGACGTAAAAAACTCACACCAGAAAACCTAAAAACAAAAGAATAAATTCCTTAAATGTAACTTTCTATTTTTATGAATATTACTTATTTATTATGAGTAGTCTCGAGAAATTAGTTATTTGTGGGGTGAGAAGCTTTTCACCTGACCGTAGGGAAGGTATTGCGTTTGAAAGCCCAATTACATTGATTGTGGGCCAAAATGGATCAGGTAAAACAACAATCATAGAATGCTTAAAATTATCCATATCTGGTGAGCTTCCTCCTAGTTCTAAGAGTGGGCAGTATTTTATTCATGATCCTAAATTAAATGGATCAGCCGAAGTTAGGGCTCAAATCAGATTAATTTTTAGAGAATATCAAAATAGAAAAAAGATTCAAGTAGTTAGATCATTTCAATTATCCCACATTAAGACTAGGAAGAGCGATCCAAAAACTATTGGGGATTTAAAACCACAGTTTAGAGTTTTGGAGAGTGTCTTACAGACTAAAGATGAGGAATCTGGGCAAGTGACTAGTATAAGCCATAAATGCGCAGATATAAATACTCAAGTTCCTATTTTATTCGGGGTTTCTAATTCAATAATTGAAAATGTACTGTTTTGTCATCAAGAGGATTCAAATTGGCCATTACAAGATATGACTAAAGTAAAAAAGAAATTTGATGAATTATTTGGATCCACAAGATATAGCAAAGCGTTGGAATTAATTACAAAGTTAAAGAGTGAATATAATAAGAAAATCAAAGAGAAAACATTATTTAACGAAAACTTAAAACAGAAAATAGACTTTTTGAAAGGAATAATAAATAAAAAAAATCAATGTCTACTCAGAAAAACCGAGATAAATAAAGAAATAGAAATTTTAACCTCCAAATTAGATTCGCATTTAGAAGCGAAGCAAGAATTGATAAGAAATATAGATATATTAGATAGGCTTCGAACCGAACTTACTTCTGAATTGATTTTGTTTGACACACGCGTTAAGGAAATAAAAGAAATGGAAAATGATCTATTAAAATCAAATTATAGTCAATTAACAGATGAAATAGAAATTAGTTCAACCTTGCATAATGAAGAGGAAAAAATTCAACATCTAAATTCTCAACTTAAAAACTTGCAAGATCAAATAAATCAAATCAAAAATAATTTAGAAAGTTTTGAAGCAAACAGCTCAGTGGATGTGTTTAATCAACGAAAAAATGCATTACTTAGAAAAATTACTGAAATAAAAAAAGCAACAGTCTCGAAAGAAATATTATTGTTTTTAGAAGACTCTTTGTCTACTTTAAATGAGCAGCTAATTAATTATAAGAATTTAAACTGGGAAACAATACATAAAGCCATTTCAATATTAGAAGTAAACAAAACTGATATAGTTTATTCAATAGTTAATTTGAAAGAAGAATTAAGCCATAAAATGGAAGAAAAGAAACAATTTTTGGAGTCTATTAACTATAAAAAAGAAGAACAGATTAAATTGCAAAGAGATTTGGATAAGATTAATGAGAAAATTAAAGAGAGAACTAACTTATGTGATGAATTAAACTGTTTAAAATCTAAAATCCGGGAGAATAAAGATATTAATACCAATGAAAAGTTATTTAGTGTAGATTATTTGAACAATACATACAATTGTACATATAATTTGGGAGAAATTAATGGAGAACTGACTATTTTAGAGCGTATTAAGAGTTCTGATATATTTAATAGTAAATATTTTGAATATGATGAAAACACTAAAAGCTTTGATGATATGATCGAACGAAGGAAAACTGAATATAAGTTCAAAGAAATTGAAATTTTGAACTACTGGAAAGAGCTTGAACGTATTTTAAAAGATTATAATACCAAAGATGGCATTTCAATGTTAGAGTTCCAATACAAGCTACTATTGGAAAAACTTGAAAAATTCCCATTTGATATGGAAGATCAGCAAATAAAATTAAAAGGTTCACTTAGTCAAATTGAAATAGAGTTATTAATAATTGATGAAAATGTTCAACGTCTTGAATTTGAAATTCAAGAAATAACAAATAAAATCCAATTTGCTAATTTGGAAATTAAAAATTTGGAAAGCGAACTCTGCAAAAAGAAAGAATTTTTGACCAGTTCCATTAAAGAATTAGAGCAAGATTTTGATTATCTTTTTGAAAATAGGTAAGTTTCTGGCACAAAAAAAAAAAAAAAAATTTGTAGAAAAAATTTTGATGCAACAAATCAAGACATCTCAAATAAAGACCTCATTCAATCTCTTTTTACAATCCAGGAAGAAGAGGCCAAACTTAGTAGTGAGATCATTAAATCAAAACAAATTATTGAAGAATTGAATAATATGATCAACTTGATCAATCAACAGAAACAATTTGAATCATCTAAAAAAAATATAAATATACTTATTAATAATATATATTCCCTATTAAGAATAAGCAAATTAGAGTGTTTGACAGAAACTGATTTTGATTACAATAAAAGTTTTATTCAGGAGTTATGCCTAAAAAAAAAAAATGAATTGGATGTTCTTCAAATAACAATAGAGAAAATACGATGCGAAATATCAAAACTAAAAGGCGAATATAAAGTCAATGATGAATGGCTGGAAAAGTTCATATGTGATTCAAAAGGCTACTCTTCTGTAGAGGAGCTATCTGAAAAATACTTAAATGGAGTTTTTGAACAACAAACAATGAGTTTATGTCTTAAAGATTTGGAAAAGTACCATAAATCTCTTCAAAAGTCATTAATGAAATTTCACATAGATAAAATGACAGAAATAAATAGAACTATAAAGGAGCTATGGAATATTACTTATAAAGGCCATGATATTGATTACATTGCAATAAGGAGCGATGCAGAGGATAATGAAGACAAATTTACGGTAGAAAACGTAAATAAATCATCGCGAACATCTTCTGGAACGAAGTCATTTAATTATAGGGTAGTAATGATACAAAACGGTGTAGAACTCGACATGAAGGGTAAGGACTAAACAAAACGCGTAAATTTATTGGATAATTCCTTTCTTTTTTTATAGGAAGGTGTTCTGCTGGTCAAAGAGTGCTTGCTTGCATAATAATTAGGCTTGCACTAGCAGAATCGTTCTGCGTTAACTGTGGAATCTTAGCACTTGATGAGCCTACTACAAACTTAGATAGATTTAATATTGAAGGCCTAGCAGAGGCACTATCATATTTGATCAAATTCAGAAAACAACAAAAAAACTTCCAGGTAAGTCGAAAGAACAAGTTGACAAATACATTCATACTCTTAGCTGATCATTATTACTCATGATGAAAATTTTGTAAGAGTTATGGCACAAGCACAACAGTGTGATCACTTTTTTCATGTATCAAAAGACGAGCAAGGATATTCAACAATTAGGCAAGTAGACTTTCATGGATATTAGACTAGAATTATTAGACTTGAAAAAAAAAATGTCTTGAGCGCGAACAATTTTTATCTTTAATATTTAAATAAGTTAAAAAGCTAATTTCATATTGATACATGAGCAATCTATCTGATTATGCGAAATATATTTTAAATGGAGACTTAGTTGCAATACCAACTGAAACTGTGTATGGATTGGGTGGAAATGCTTACGACAAATCCTCAATATTAAAAATTTTTAAGATTAAAGGGAGGCCAATAAATAATCCCTTGATATGCCATGTACACAGCTTCAAGTTTGCGGAAGATAATGTTTTTGAGTTGTCCGAAAGGACCAGAGTCGTTTATAAAATTTTGACTGATAAGTTTTGGCCAGGCCCGCTAACGGTAATTTCTAAGAAGAGACATGATATTGTAGATGAAGTTGCAATCTCAGGCAAAGTTGGAGTTAGATGTCCCAACAATTCATTAACGCTAGAACTGCTCAAGCTGCTATCTATTCCTGTTGCTGCTCCTTCAGCAAATCGGTCAGGGCATATAAGTCCTACTAGTCCCTTGCATGTATCAAAGGAATTTGATCAAAGTTATATGAATCAAGTTGGGATACAAGTTTGGATTTTGGATGGAGGCGAATGCTGCAGTGTAGGGGTAGAATCAACGGTTTTAGAATATAATGAAGATTGCAATTTTATCTCCATATTTAGATGCGGTGAAGTTTCTAAAAAGCAAATTTGGAAAACTTTGATTGATAATTGCCAAGAGAACGAATGGATTAAAGACATTAAAATATTTTATTCTGGCAGCAATAACTTATCATCAAATAAAAAGTATCCATCGCTCCATAATACAACCACAATTAGTCCTGGAATGGATATTAGACATTATTCACCAACTATTTGTACTAAAATAATATCATTTGTTTCAGATACTCATAAATATACAAGTATTGAGGTTGATTTAAGAAACATTGTATTGATCGATATTGGATCAAAGCTCTCGTTTCTTAGATTTTGTGTCCACTATTATTTTTCTTTGTGTGACGATTATGATTTTTCGTTGGCATGTAAAAACTTATTTGCGACTTTACATCAAGCTGAGGATTTAGCTAATAGCCTAAATGATCTCTCCTCTGCCTGCATTCTCATCACGGGATTTGATACGGAGGATAATATCTCATTGGCTCTTTGGGATAGAGTTTATAGAGCCTCATGCGGAGAGTTGATTTATTGCAATTTGAACGAAATAAAGATTCAAGATAAATACATTAAAAGATTTTACAAAGTATAATATTAAAAAAATAATAATTTATTAGCGGATATTAGTTTAGGATTATTCTCCTGCGATCAACATGATTGACCACTAATATAAACATTTTATATAATTTTGGTCAGATATTTATCATTATTTGTAATTGTTCACTTTGTCAACCCTTTTTATGTGGGGGTTTACCGCTGGTTTGAATATATTATACAGGTACAATTAATAGAATGCTTGTTGATATAATAAATAGGAATGGACCCGTTTGATTTTCCGATTGTGATTGATACTGGTCAGTATCAAACAAGAATAGGTAGTTCAGTTAATAAACTCCCTCAAATTATTATCGATACTGTTCTATTTGAAAAAGCTGAAGTAAAAGAAATAGAGTTCGATACAAAAATTTTTTCGGATAAACTTAGAATTAATGGATCTTGTGTTGAAACAAAGTCTCTAAGTTTATCAAGTAATTGGAGCCCACAAAAACAATCACTTCTTGTAAATGACTACCAGGGTGTTAAACGGCCTTTCAATTATCTTGATGGGCTAGATTGGAATTTGTTGGAAACGTTTTGGACTGACATAATTTATAGAGAAATGTGTTATGACACTACATTGTGCCCTATTTTGCTGTCTGAGCCTCATAATGCACCATTCGACTTTCAGGATCATTCAATGGAGTTTTTTTTTGAATCGCTTTCAGTACCTTCATTCAATTGCATTTCTCAAGAATTACTTTCTGTTGATGTGATTCAAAGAGGGCTTCCAAATATTTTTCACAAATCAAATAACAAAGGTGCAGTTGGAATTGTTGTGCATTTTGGCGATTCAAGCATTAGAATACTTCCTATTGCCTCTGGATATTTATTGTCAGACTATATTGGAGTTGTTAATTTAGGAGGATATTCAATAACAAATTCACTGCTTGATGATTTTAGAACAAATTTTAAATCTTCTTCTCCAATTACACACCAGAATATTGACAATATTAAATCGTATGGCATTTTTGATGGTATCATTGCAAAAATGGCTATTCCTTCTATTTGCGACGAAATTATCTCTGTTGCTAGAAAGTGTCCAGTTGACTATTTGCGACTTCTATTAAAAAATATAATATTCATTGGTGGATCATCGATTAACTCTATGATTTCCACCTACTTCAAGAGTTACTTTAAGGTACGTTTTAACTAAATTCTTACTTGCTATCACACTAAACGTGAATATGAAACTTTGTTTCCAGACTATATTAGAAATAAATAATTTAAGTATTGACGATATTCAAGTTATCAACTTATCTAATTCATCTAATATTGAGGAAAGGATACTGGGGACATGTTCCACATGGCTCGGTGGTTCTTATTTTGCAAGAAAATTAGGTTTGATAGGTCATTTTTTTAATAAAGAACAGGTATGAATTCTTGAACCCGCAAAACCCACATATATTTTGACTATTTTTACACGATTTTCATTAAACTGTAGTATGAAGAGTATGGGTCCTGTGCAATACGTAGACTGTTTGATCAAGGAATCATCAATACCGCCTGAAAAGGTTGATGTATATAAATTCCTTTTATTGACTTTTTGCCTTGAAATATACATTTGAATTAATGATTAATTTTATATACTTAATCCTTTCTCATTGTATTTCAAATGCTCGATTATTTCTCTTTATTTTCATAATTGTTGTGAATGCCGCAAACCACAGTGATCAATGCGTAAATATTCTTAATAACTGGTATTTGCGTGGAAGCATAGAAAACAAATGCCCCAATTGGGTGGTTGATGTGTGTTGGATAATTTATGACGTAAAAGATAGAGAGGGGTTCAATCTTCAAAGAAGTGTATTCGATAGGATGGCATTAGTTGTCTCAAGGCTTAATGAAATTATGCATTTAAAGAATGACGCTAAATTTACAGTTCTTGTTATCCCCCCATTTTGCAATATTGCTCATTGGACTTATAATTCTAAACGAAGATTACCTTGGTCAACATTTTTTAGCATAAAACAAAATGGATTGCCAATATTAGAATATGACGTCTACAAAAGATTTACTGGTACGAGTAATGTAGGTACTGACGTTGTTGGGCTAAATTTTGACTGGAACAACAAATCATTTGAATCAAGTACTTCAATAAAATATTATAACAAGTTTGAAATATCTGAACTAAAATATTTAAATTCAAAGTGCTTGTTTAGCGATTATATTAGAAATGGAAATGTAGTTTTTGGTGGGCATTGTGAATTTATAAAAATAAAAAGTCTTATTTGTCTTTCTTTTTTTAAGTTAATGAGATTTAGAGAAGTTTCTGAAAAAATATATGACATGTTTGAGTCAAATAAGAGACAAAACAAACTTCACAATTATTTAATCAAGCATGCGGAAGGAATTCTCGTTCCATGGCCTTGGGAACTAAGTAAATATAAAGTTTTGGACGTAATTAGCTATAGCGACAATGTAAAGAGACATGCAAATTTATACATGTCTACAAATACTTTTTTTGATGAAAAAAAACCGTATATAAGTGTTCACTTAAGAAGAAATGATTTTGTATATTTAAGGAACGATGATATCCCAACATTTCATCAAGTTGTTGATAGATTATCACAACTTTCAAAGGATCTTAAAATAAGACGCATTGTGATCTCCACAGATAGCAATGAAAATGAGAAAAGTGAATTATTGGATATTTTTTTGAAACACAACCTTGATTTACATATAATCAGTATCAAGGATTATCTTGAGGATGGAATAATTTCAGCAGTAAGTCAAGTAATCCTTTTGAATGGAGAATATTTTATTGGAACAAAAGAATCACGTTTCAGTTTCTCAGTTATCTGGGACTGTATTTTATTAGCAAGGAATGATTTTAAAAGTAATATTTTAATAAACTTGAACAAATGTAACGAAGTATTTTGTGGAAAAACTAATGATATGCACTCAATATGTAGGGAGCACCCAGACAGACTTCCAAATTTTAATATTGATATCGCTTAACTACTACAGATAAATCAATTCACTAAATCACTCTTCCTCTAGACCTCAAATAGCTTAAGCCAAATATGGATGAAGTAAATATACTTATTCCAACAATCCAAGAAAATCGGTTAAGATTATTGGATATTAAATATTTAATATTATTTAATAAATTTTTGACTTTAAAATTTCTCGTATTTATATATTGAATATCATTTTCTGGCTCAGGCAAAATTTTAATAGCGTTATTATAAATATCAACATTAATGGTACTAGCATAATTCTCAAGTGTCATTTCTTTACACTCAGCCAGGCCGGGTATCTTGTTATTGTCATAATGCCCTTTCAAGTGATTATTACATTCTACAGATCGTATATATTTTAATGTTTTAAATAAATCAGTTTCTAAACTACAATCCAAAAAATAAACTGCAAATTCACTATTAATATATGATGAAGCATCAATATTTTTTACCATGTAAGTATCCTGAAGAAAGTATCCATTGTTAGCATAATATTCGCGTACTCCAACACCAGAAATAACTACAATTCGAGAAAAACCGTGAATTGAAGCCAAGTACTCTGCAGCCCTTAGTAGAGTTTTACCAAATCCTCTGTGTTGTACTGCAGAATCTGCTTCTTTCTCATTATCGTAATGCGGGACAACTGTTCCATAAATATGTAGCTCTCTAATTAATGCTGAATCTTTCAAAACTGGAAACTTTTCTATAATTTCCTCACTATCTTCAATGAATTCGTCAATATAGTACTCACTATGTATCTCAGATTCATTTTTATTTTCTGAAATACATTGATTTTGAGTTACCACTTCTTCATCTTTGAATCTAATTCTCAAACGGATAAAACCGTAAAGGTCGATTTCATCCTTTGATTCAACAGAAATAAAAAATTCAGACCCTCCAAAGCTATTATATTTTCTTATTCTTAAGACAATTTGAATGTCTCTATCCTTTGTATTTAAACCATTTTCTTTATTTTTTGTGTGTTTCTTGGTTTTTTTATTTTTCTTATTTTTTAGTTTATTACCGTTTTCTTCCTTATCATTCGGGTTACCATTCAAATTTGTATTTAATTGATTCAGCTGTTTATGGCTAATATGTTTATCTTTGATCTCTCTGCACCTTAAACACCTGCAATTTAAATCCAAAGCTTTCATCTTATCATGGATCATTTGCCTTAAATTTGTACAGCTATTACCTGCAATAATGCTTTGATTTGGTATATCCCTAATGACTCTATTAACTCTAATCCACGGATGAAGTCCAACTTTACACGATAATAACAAATAGCAAAGTGTATCTGGAAAAATTTCCGCATACGGAAGGTACGCCTTATTTTCGTACCATTCCTCTATCTTAGAAAATGGCACAACTTCACATGGGTAAAGCTTCCACTGATCGCATTGAAGTTTTGGATCACTTAAGACATTGGAAAGCATTAAATAGTCATTAACCACACCCAAAGTTTGCGCATTATCAAATCCTATGTATGCCTGTAAGTCTTTAAGTAAAGCGATTCTTTTTGATAAGATATAATTCTCTTCTTGAGTTAAATTAAATTCATTTGTATTTGTATGATCATAAGGGTTCGGTAAGTCCGGCATTAAGTGAATGTCCACTTTGTATCCAGTATCTTTAAGTAGCCTAATTGACTTTACTATTTGCCGCATATAACAACCTCTATTAATAAGCTTTAAGACCCAATAGTCAGTGTGTTGAATTCCGAGCTGTATTCTAGTACATCCAAATTCCCTTAACTGAAGTATTTCATCTAAAGTAATATAATCTGGTCTTGTTTCTAATGTCAAACCAATTATTCTGCATTCTGCGGTTTGATTTAGCTCAACTTCTTCAGAAAGAAGTAGTTTTTCCCTATCTATATAGTCTCTGTTATCATAAATACTATTTTTATTTGTGAAAGTATTTGCAGCATAATAAATGTCACGAATAAAAGCGTTTTGATACTCTTTAGGGTATCCACTCCAAGTTCCACCTAAAACTAATACTTCAATTTTATCTATAGTATGTCCATTGTTTTTTAGTGTAATTGATCGATCTCTAAACTGCTTTATAGCGTCGAATGAATTTTGGTTAGCTCTTAATACTGCTGGTTCTGTAGAAAGATAGCTTCTAGGCTGTCCAGGTTCATTTGGGCAGTAGTGACAATCATGCTTGCAAGAGAATGCTCCGGGTGAAGTTAATATTGTGATAACTATTACTCCAGATTGGCTTCTAACAGCCTTCTTTGAAAGCAAAGCTTTTTCTAAGTTATTTCCAATCTGAGGTTGACTATTTTTTGAACTATATTCCTGAAAAAACATAGTAATATTATCATTAGAAAGTTCTAATCCTTTTTGAGAAACTAATTCTTCATACACTCTTATGATTTGAGCCTTACTCGGTGCAATTTTATGACGCCTCCTAAGTATATTTATCACATTTTCGTATTCCTCTTTCGTTTTTGGAGATAATAAAATTAAGTCATGTATGAAAGAACTCAATAACTTGACCTCAAGTTCTTCATCGTTCTTTTGACGCTTCTCATAATTAGACCATTCTGCAGAGCTCTTGTAGTAGCTCTCTAAATGCCTCCTTCTATTTTCATTCAGTAAATCCTCTCTTCTTAACTGTTTAATTTCACCTGCATTAACTGGAAAATCATCTCTAAATGCAGGTATTGAATTATTCACCTCTTCAAAAGTTAGAGCTGAATTCGTATTTACACCTTCTTGAGATAAACAACCTTCTTGTATTTTAATCTTTTGCATTATATAAGACAATTTAGTGATTGTTTTAAAATCCCTAATTTCTTTTCAGACCCAATACATCAACTTTATTAAAAAAAAACAATGAATTAGAAAGAGTTAAATGAGAATAACAAATAATACTAGGTTGGGTAGTTTACAAATTTAATAACTGAAAGTAATTTCCTTTACTCAAAAGTATGGAAAATGTTGTTGACCAATTATTAATCAAATTTGAATAAAGCTGACTAAAATTTTATCGGCGCTGAGAACTAACTAGTCAGGCGCTCCATTTTGAAATTATTGTGTGGTAATAAATTAGAGGCAGACGAATAAATTGAATATCAAATGTTTAAAAGTTAGTTTTGAAGTAACAAGATGTTTCTGTTAGAACAAGCTCTTGAATTAGGGTTATTGTACTACGTGAAAGAACAGTATTAAGCTTTATTTTTTATAACAAATAATGCATATAACAACATTCTGACTGTCGTAGATAGATCCCGCCTATAGACAGAGATGTGAAGGATTAATACGAGTAAAGATAAAAGGGGGAAAAATTATGAGGAAATAGTTGATTTATTTGATTTTGAAAATAAAGAACAAGTTTTGCATTGGACAAACCCAACATATTTTTTCACAAGTGATGATAAGTCAATCACTATAGATTAAGAGATTAAATTACTTATTTCAGTTATTAGTTTATTTTGTTAAAACTTGGATTTTAATATTTTCCGTGAACATTTTGAATAACGAAGATTGGAATTATGTGATATCCACTAAAGTTTGTATTTATAATAACAAGCTTGCCTTTCTGAAACATTATATAGAAATAATCTGATTTATTAACACGAATATCTTTCATTCCAATATCAATATCAAGTAAATATTTTTTGTTAATTCAATATTTATAGTGGCAATATCATAAGAGCATAAGTTTATGATTAAATTTATTTGCTTTACACAAATAAATGTAAGTATATATACCAGCGATAATAAAAACAAATACACTATCGTTAATTTATGCAATTAAATATTTTTAATCAAGCAATATTCATATCTTACTACAATGTCTCCTAAAGCATCAGAAAAAAAAACTTTTGGAGGGTACTATAATTCTCATAATAATAGAAGGAAGAGAAGGGATTTAATGGTCAACAATTGCTCAAATTCAAACGGATCAAGTTCCACTGTATACAATAAACACTACAATAAAACTAACAGGGATGATCCAGGTGCTTTAATTTTAAAGCTATTACATAGTGGACGAAATATTGAAACGTCATCTGTAGTTCCACCACCCAACAATCATATTAGACCGCAAAGCCGTACTAAGAATTGTGAAAGTGTGGAACCACACCTCAAGATGCAGAGTAAAGAATCAATAAATATTAATTCAGAAAATCCAAATACAACTAACAATACTGTTAATTTGTTTGCAACTCCACCGCCTAATAGAAAAGGAAGATATAGCGTCACTTCGTCATATGGGACGAATAATCCAAAGTTTGTTAATTATAATAGTGGTGGAAACAAATCGCTGCCATCTAGCTCATCTAATCCAACGAATTTTGCTTTGCCTATGTATATGAGATCTCCTAATCCAGAAAGCATCCCAATGCCTTGTGGCTTTCCAATTGGATAAGTGAAAGTGACTTTTCACAGTGGGTAGGCGATAAACTAAACTTTACTATAACATATATAGTATTGCAACCATTTTGATTTAGGTCCTAACGCTATTAAAATAATGTTTCATACTTTTTTTGAATAAATCTTGAAACAGAAACAACGGTACAGCATTTTATCGCTGTTTATTTTTGTTACACGATTTAGTTGTATCTTCTATTTTCTTGTTACTTTGTGGAGAGTGTGATACCAATACTTCTATTCTATTTGTTATAAGTATTGGGTCGTATGTCGAATATAGGCAGTTGTGACAATTCACGTTGAAGTTGAACTTATTTAAATGGAATTAGACTTCCGAATAATAAATGTTGTGCAATAGGGAATTTGTTTAGAATTTCTGCCACGTACATTTTAATCATGCCAGAGTAAATTTTTTCCCAAGTGGGGATAGAAGTTAAACTATATAAAATAGGAGAGCATTCTGCAAAATATACGTTTGTCTTCATATTGAGAATATGTTGTATGGAATTTATATATAGCGATTTATCAGAGTAAGCTTGTAATATAGAGTGGTCAAGTATTTGATTTGTAAGCAGAGGAAATAGTTCAATTGAGTTAATTAACTGAGCAGACCCAAACAAAAATGGGAGAAATTGGTAATCATCTAGCCCCCAAACGCCCCTTGAGCCAGCAGGTTCCAGTAGATATATTGATTGAAGTCTTCTCATTAAAAGGATATATCTATAGAATACGACCAATATAAGATCAGGAAGATCACTCTTTTGGAAAATTCCAAGTCTATGAATACACATAAGAAAAAGGATAAAATTAAGTTCGTGCCCAGTTCCATAATCGACTCTGGATCTATTTCCAAATGACTCTACAAAATAATTTTTAACCTCTTGCAAATATCCATCAGAATGTTCTTTAAGAATATCGGAAATATAAGGTATACATGTTTGGTTTGTTTTGTCATACCAAGTTTGAAAAGCCTTGTTTCCAAATCTCATAGGTTGTTTTATTGGAGGTATTTCGTCTATGTTAGAATCTAATTTAGATAGTAATTTAAGAATAATTATAATTGATTTAAATCCAATATCAGATCTTTCTTTGCCTCTTTCTTCATATTCGTGTTGTTGTACTAATACTTTTCCTCTAATGCTCACACTCAATAATTTAATAAAATCTATAATATCTGAATGAGTTTTCCCGCAGATAAAGTAATTTAACTGCGTCAAATCAGTTATTTTGGCTGTGCATTCTACTCTTTCAGTCAAACTCATAGAACAATTAGCTCTTCACAACAATAATTTGATTATTAATAAAATGATTTAAATGATTATTTTGTATTGGTGATTTTGGCGGTACCATGATCAATTAACTTGTTTGGGGTGTTGAATGGAAATTTGACTTTGAGAACTTTATGGAAAGAAAAAAAACTAATAATAGAGGATATAAGGTGATTCTAAAGCTTTTGATACAATTAATTCGGCACAATATAAAATTTGTATTGCTGTATTTAAGTACATTAAAACATGTCAGATGTGCTCTTAAGTTCAGGAATAGGAAATCAATCCTCCAGTATCATTCTGGATATTGGAACCCAGTCTATTAGAGTAGGATATGGAGGTGATGATTTACCAAGGAGTATAGTACCCACATGCATAGGAATTCCCAATAGGGAGGTTGATTTAATCGATTCGAATAGACTTTGCAATACCATTTTTCCTCTCAAACCATGGGAAAAGCGAGACTACATTGAAGTTTTACATCCATTTCAATATAATGTTCAAGAAAAAACAATTGAGATAAATGAGGAATATTTGACAAAAATTATTCAAGAACTGTCTTTATCGCAAAAATTTACAAATAGCTCTTCTTCATATTCAACTTCGCACAATTACATTTTTGAACCATTAGATGACAGGATGAATGGTCATACGCTCTTGATCCCTATTCACTCAACATCGAGCCCCAATAATTCTATTAAACTTGCGGAGATTGCGTTTGAAAAACTTGAAGTTGCGTCACTGTTTACATCAAGAAGACCGGTGCTTTCTTGTTTTGCTTGCGGAAGGACATCGGGGATTGTTGTTGATATCGGTGCATCAACATCAAATGTTTCTTGCGTTCAAGACGGGCATTGTATTCAGGGGAGCATTCAGGAGTATCCTGTTGCCGGAGACTTTTTGGACAATGAAATTTATAAAAAAATTCACAGCAAGACAAGCATTATCCCTGAATTTGGAATATTCAAAAGTGAAGATAATAGTGGGACAAGTGAATATCATGTACCTTTGACAAATGTTGATGAGTCTTACTTAAACTGGGGAATAATGCATGTTATTAGGGAAATTAAGCACTCTAGCCTTTTTTTCCCAAGTCAAAATTCAAGTACTGACAATGAGTTTCATCTTCCGGATGGCAGTGTAATTGATACTACATCTATATGTAACACAATTCCCAATTTGCTTTTTAAGCCTGGAAATTCGAATCAAGGTTACCCAGGTATTGTACAAATGGTTATAAATTCAATAATTGAAACATCAAATATTAATAAAGAAATTTCAAACATTACATCATCTATTATTCTTGCAGGAGGAACAACGTTAATTAATGGATTCGATTCCAAGTTACATCAAGGAATTGTTGATCAGAGACACTCTGTAATGTTTAATAATTCTGTAAGTTAGCACAAATCAAACCGCAAAATTTATTTAGCATTTTAGCCTAATCCAGCTCCTAGAATTGTTGCATCTCCACGCGCCCCGGAAAGATTGGCATCCGCATGGATCGGAGCTTCAATTCTTTCTTCTTTGGGAACATTTTCCCAATTCACAGTCTCAAAAAGGGTAAGTATGCTTTGCATATGATTTTATTATTTTAATTATTTCTAGGATTACCAAGAGTTTGGCCCAAATATAATAAATAAAAAATGCCCATAGGCTTAAATAATGATGTCCGGCATGTTTTGTTTCTACCAGTCGTTAATCTAGTTACAATTATCATAATTACTTATCATAATTTTACTTGAATTTTTTACAATCTAATTATTTTATTGCCCATGATGAGAGGCGCCTACTCATCTTTTCTCTTGCCCCCACATAAAGAGCTTAAATGAAACAATTTATCATATCGAGGATTAGGAACTGTCGCCACTCAACTAATCAAATTTAAAGAAGTGATATTAGGTATTGGCTCAAATGTATTCATCAACTAAAAATAAAGATCCTATACAAATTGAGGGATTTTGTGGTCAACTACTATCTGAGACAGAGAAAAAAACTAATGGTAAAATTGAACACAACTTTAACCCTTATATGAATAATGGTGGTTCATGTGTAGCTGTAGCAGGGGAAGATTTTGTTGTAATCGCTGCAGACACAAGACTTAGTAAAATGTATAGAATAGCTTCGAGATCAGTTTCTAAAACGTGTCAGTTAACAAACAAATGTATTTTGGCTTGTAGTGGAATGCTTGCGGATATAAATGCTCTTAAGAAAACATTGATAGTAAGTTTCTAACTATTATTAGAAGATAGACTAATAACTTGATTTCAGGCAAAAATAAAGCTTTACGAATTTGAACATAACAAAACACCTTCCATTAATGCAATTGCTCAGTTACTTTCCTGTATATTGTATTCGAAAAGATTCTTCCCGTATTACTCATTTTGCCTGCTTTCAGGGTTAGATGAGCAGGGTAAAGGTGTTGTGTATGGCTATGATGCAGTAGGTAGTTTCGATAAACATAAATTTGTAGCACTTGGATCTGGAGGGTCGCTAATAACATCAATCCTTGATAATCAAATATCAGGAAATAATCAGACCTCATTTGATTCAATTGATAAAGTTGGTATCATTAATATTATTAAAGATTCAATTACGAGTGCCAGTGAACGAGACGTACATACAGGCGACTCTGCAGAAGTTATCGTCATCGACTCTTCTGGAATAAGTGTTTCATCATTAGGATTGAGGCAGGATTAATTTTCAATAATGCATTAGGTCATTACAATACTAATAAATACATAGACGAGCTTTAGTGTGTAATCCTTAGCAAATCGTATCTAAAGATTATGATTTTTTTATTAAAATTTTAGGATTATTCTAGCTTTGTTCAATTTCCCGCAGAACAATTACTCAAGCTTACAATTCAAGTTTTTTTTTTCTCAAAATTTGGAATTAATTATTGGTGTCTTCTTCAAATTACTTAATAATTATTAAGTGAATAATAATCAACTTTCATAATATTTATTTTGTGATGGACAAATCTTAATTATATAGCGATGGAATCAATTAATAATGATATTTTTTATGGATTGAATCATGAAACAGATAGTAAGGATAATTTTGGAGACTTTGAAATGAAAATCGATGAAAGAATTGAGTTACCATTGTTGGTGATTGTAAAATATGTACAATACCAAAATGGCTTAAAACATAAGGATTTTGCACAATATACACGGTATTGTTCTCGAAAACTTCATCGATTAAGATCTGGACTAAAAATGAAATGTGGAAGAAGTAAATTTCAAAAAAGTTATACTGAATGTAGTGAATTCACAAGCCACAAACACTTACTGCTGTTAATTCTTTTAATTGAAAGGAATTTGAGTGCAGGAACTGACCTAGGGTATAGAACTACTAAAAATGTCAGTACACAGCTAAATACGCTAAACAAAAGAGGAAAATTTCATGAAATACGTAAACTAAGAAAAGGATGTAACTTAACTAAACTCCTTATCGAAGTTGCCAAGAATAGATGCACTAATAGGAGCATAGTTGAAGTTCAGGCCTACCAAAGTTATATTCTCGGTAACTATTATTTGAAATGTTCAAATTGGGAGAAAGGTGCTATTGAATTGAATAACTGTTTGAAACTTTACCAACAACTTAAGCTAGATGTTTCAATATTTGAAAAACCTAATATTTTGCCCCGTTTTAATATTTCTAAACTATCTAAATCTGAATGTATTCAAGCTTATGATGATCAAATCATGGAAATTACACCACTAATTCGACTTTGTTTATATCATTGTAAACGTCTTGATATTTCGGTTCCTGCATGTGATAATACAGTTAATGTGCTTAAAATCAACGATTCACTTAACAATTCAAATATGAAATTTTTTTACAATAATAAAGAATATAACGTCCCAATTTCAAATTTGGAAATATCGCTAGTCGAATTACAAGAAAACTACAAAACAGTCAAGGATTTGATTCCTTCTGGAGATACTGAAAAGATCCTCAAGCTTTCAAGCAATATGGTAATTGAATTCTACTCTGAAACTTTAATGTGTTCATCCTCTTTGAGAAATAAAATTCACGAGGAAATGACGAGAGCTAGCGTAAATAATGAAACTGCAATAATAAATAGTTGTCAGTCACATGAATGGGTTGCGTTCGAATCTTACACCAAAGAATTTAACTTATTTGTTTCTATCGAGAGGGATTTAATATTTGTATTTCAACTAATAGAATACTTCAATAATCCTGAATTTTACACGAAAATAACTTTACTTCGTGATGAACGTTCAACAAATATATCTCATGAACTTCAGAATTCAACAGCAAAAAAAATTAATTCTTTAAGACATCCTGAAGAGGGAGTTCGCATTTGTGACATAATTAATTTCACTATTTCCGAAATCTCTTCTAGTAATGAAGCTACCCATATTTTGGCTTTAATAAATATCTTGAAAATAGCAAATAACAATTGTCGTAGCTTATTTTTGTCTCATTGCTTTGGCCAAAAAAGAAAATTTCAAGAGGCATTTGTGCTTTGTGACTTGGTAAAGTCACGTCTTGAGATAAAGGAGACGAAATTTAACGAAATTTATCTAGACAAAGATGGAATATTTCAAAGAATAATTACTCTAATTAAAGAAATTAATTTAAATGTTAATAACATGGCAAACAAGTCATATAATATTTACCTTTCAAACGCCGCAACTCATGAACCCACGCAAATCAAAGCATTGGATTTTAAACATTCTAATGAAATCATCGATGATATAACACTAAATCCAAGAGTTCTTCCAATTCCAGTAAAACCGATAATGTTTGATATAGCTTCAGATTTTATTTTATCTCCCGATTTATCATATAAAATTAAAAAAAATGGGTTAGTAAACAAAATTTTCTCGAAAGCTACATCAAAGTTTAGATTATTTAAGTAATTTCAGCCTTATCACATCAAATTGCTCCCTTATCTTCATTGTGAGCTATTTGTTGCACGCAGGAAATAATACGTATCCTATATCTTGCTGTACAGACGATATTGAACCAAGAAAATACCTCATATTAAAATCTAATTTAACATCTACTACAAAGCTTCTCACTACCCCATTTATACAATCTGAGCCTATTGTTTCGTTCAATACTTTTTTTGCACTTTCAAAGTCCACATTACCTTTAATTAGCATTAAGAATTCGTTTTTTCCGGGAGGGAGCCATGCACCTAATTTCGCTTCTGCTTCGCCATAACGCCCTAATGCATGTTCTAATTGAAGAAGATCTTTGTTTTCTGTAATTAACGTTACTTTCTTTGCGATCAGTATTTTATTGTTATCTGTAGGTAATTTTTTATTTAACGGGAAAATAAAACCATTTGATAGATCTTCATCCAATATAGAATGAGAAAAAATATTGTTGTTACTCTTGTTAGGAGTACAAACAAAATTTGTAGAAACAGGAACAAGACTTATATTCCTTATCGAGAGCCTACCACTCAACAAACTTTTATTATATACTGGCATCTTTAGAGTTGCGATAAATGTTCCGTCCGCCGAAACGGTCAGTGAGTCTGTTTTGATGGGCAATCCGTAAATATTCCCTATAAAAATAGGAGGAGGTGCCATCTGTCCAATAGTTATTCCTCCTGAAAATAGAATCAACAAAAAAACCAACAGTATTAATAATAAAAGTAATATATTGTACAGACCTATTGTGATCTTTGAATTTTTTTTCTTCTCTTTAAAAGAAATATCCATAGATAGAATGGACCATGGTTCTTTGATTGCTGCGCAAACTATGTATGGGACAGATTCATTAATGCCGATTTCATTGTTAAACATCCGTTTACAAATCTTTTTAAAAGTCATAAATATAATTGTTAATTTATTAATTAAACCCGCTATAAATGTTAAACAATCTAGGATATGTTTCACATTTATTTTTAATTCATTCAAATATTACAATATTGTTCATAAATTATTCTATAATTCTCTAACTTTAATTGGAAATCCGAACCTTTGTCTTAATGTTCTTATTCGCTCCGGCTTGGAATTAATTTTCGAGGACTAAAACCGTAAAAATAATATTAAATTACAGTGGATAGACTTACTTCTTGACGAATTAACTTTACTGTCTCGCCCAAATATCTTTTCACGAGTCCAATTGCCCAATCTTGCACTTCACTAGTTGTTTGCCTATCATCGTCCTGTCTATGAACGTTTTCTCCTTCGAGCAATAGCTGATCAGTATTGTCAATTATTCCTAAATTCATTCCGTTTTAAATATTAATCAAATAACATATTTGTGTATTTGCTTATATGTCTTACCGTAATCTTCATCTTTATATACTAGGTATTCTTTAACGCAGTTATCACCTTTTAATTTCATCTTTCTTTTTGGTTTAGAAGGAATTATATTATTTGTTATTGGTTTATTATTATTTTCGCTTCTCAATCTTCTCCCATAAACTATTGGAGGCACTATCAATTTTCGCTTTTTTATTCCAATATTCTTACTCAAGATTGCAATGCTCGAAGAAGTTTTTATAGTTGGAGACTTTTGAGTTTTGTTCATAAGATTACTAATGTTATCGCATCCTCTAAAATAAAAATATTTAATAATAAATGTAAAGCTTAATACTTACATAATTGTAGGAATAGGCGTTGAATTGCGCAAAATTTCTTCTTCAAACAAATTTTTCGATAAAGTTTCATCGAAAATACAAACTTCTTGCTTATTCACGGTATTTTTGTCAACTGCAACTTTTTGATGTTCCAAATGATTAAATAATTCTGAGCTACTCAGTTGCCCAAACTCATTAATTTGCGTAGGGATTAATAGAATTCCTGAATTATTACATTCATATTGATGATCATAATATTTATTTACTTTTTTTTTTTCACGAGTATATATCTCCGAATCCTCTGTCCTCTTTCTTTTCCCATATTTACTCAAGTTCATTTTTATCGAACCAATTATATTATCAACTATTTTGACGTTCTTAACCTAATTGTTAGTTAATTTACTCTTGACAATTCATTTACTTACCTTTCTCCAGTCAAACCCAGTTTCTTTAATTATTTTTCTTATCTCACCACTATAAAGATCACACATTATTATTGAATTACTATCTATTGCTATTTTTAACCTCAATCACTTTATTTTGAAATCCAGCTATAAGTAAAAATCAATTATGCAATGCATGTTTATCCACTTAATAATATACCGGTAAACTATCACATGCATACATGCAGGTAAATAAATATTCAATACGTGTATAATAAACGAGTAACATAGCTTGGGATTTATAGTATGTAATAATTATTAAAATTCATTATGCTTTTATTAATTTTCAAACGTCATTTAACAAATTTAAAAGTTTTTTTCTGTACAAATGTGAACGTGTGTAAATTGTACAAGTTGATTAATTTATAAAGAAGCGTCATGTCTATTATTGATTATTATTGTTTTTAATTAATTTAAAATTAAAAAAGAAAAAGTAAATTTCTTTATACAATAATATTAATGTAGATCCAATATAATGAAATGGAAGGTGGGGTAATAAATTTGAAAAAAGAAAAAAGCTCAGTTAGAACATTCATTAGATTTTGCCCATCTAAAAAAAAAAATTTTGAAGATTCACAAGAATGTCAATGGGTATTCAATACAGGAGATCACGGAAAGTCGATTAGGGCAAGTAGAAAATCATCTATTTCTAAAACTAGATGTTGTACTGTTACTGACGAAATATTTAAGGAAGATGCCTGTAATAGCGAAATTTATAGAAAAACTATGTTACAACAACATGCTGTTAATGTGTTAGATGGAATCTCAACGAATATAATAGTTTGCGGTCCTCATAAAACGGGTAAAACAAATTTATTAATTGGCTCTCAAAGAAGTATCGGGATAGTACTTCAATCAATATATGATATTTTTGCTGCAATACGATGTTACACAAATGGTATTCACATTAATGAAAAAGGGGTAAATACTGAAACTAGTGGCAACTTTGATCGACTTTTTGTCGTCAAGGCATCTGTATTAGAAATAGGAGAAAACTCTTCAAATTATAAGTTGGATAATGTTCGTGATTTAATAAATCCAGAAAACCCATTACAGTTGGTTAAAAAATTGGGAGGAGAATTAGGTTATTCTATTAGAGGTGAGCATGAACATCTATTTGAAAATGAAGAAAAACTAGTGGCATCAATTTTGTCTGCTGTAGCAAGGAAAAAGGTTTTAGATGCAATTCGTAGAGAAAGAGTTAATGTTAAAAAGAAAAAAAAAACTCCTGAGCAAATACAAAATACATTATTTGGTGAATTTGGTGAAAGGTGGATCAAAGACGATATGATTGGTAGTTTACTGATAACTATTTCTGTTGAGTCAGTTGATAAATCAGAATTAGAAAACAATATAAGGAAGAATGAAAAAATAGCAAACTCAACACATGTAAACTATGGTACCTTAAGATTTTTTGAAATTTCATCTTGTATTAGCACAAGCCCAAAATTAAAAACACTGATTCCACTTTTCGGTTTACTCGATTTGGCATTTGAGATCAGGAAATATTGTTATACAAATGAAAAAAGTAATAGAATCAATATTACGAATATTAGCAGTTATATTGCTTCAACTATAATTGATTCAAATTTAACTATAATTGGTACATTATCAAGGTCTCCTTCAGAGAAAAAGTGTTGTATTCGTCCTTTAATAGCACCTTATGATAACCAAACAACTGTTCAACCCCATTCAATTTTCGATACATTGCAATTTCTGGAATATATCGGTAATAGTATGAAATTTCCGATATATCCTCAAAGAAATTGTTTTAAAAAGCCCTTTGTTCAATCAAAACTTATGGAAATTTGTAGGAAAAATTTAATGAAAGACTCCAAACAAATTAATAACAAGATGATAATTAAATCAGAAAGGGGAATCTGGCAAAGCGAAAGTAGTGGAAGAGTTACTAGAATAATTCGCTTGCTTACATTTATCAATCGTTCAATTGAAGGTTCAGGTATATTGAGAATTTTGATGAGTGGGAATGAAGACGATATTATTCGAATTTATTGTGAGAATATTATTGGGTCTGGTGTAATTGACCTAGATGGATACCAAATTAATAATGCTACTGGAAAATGGTTCCAAATTGATAACTATAAATTACCTGAAAAAGAAAGAGAACAAAGGGAAAAGTTAGGATATATTAATCAAATAGAACAGAAATATGGAATGAAACATGAAAATATTAAAAAAGAAACTTTACCAATAGATAAAAAAGTTAAATTAAATTGCGAAAAAAAAGAAGACAAAAGCGAAATTGAGGACCATATTGAAAAGATGAAAAATCTTGATTTTACGATTGAAAAACATAAATTCAACGATAATAATTTTAAAGAGATTTCAGAAAACAAAATTCCTAAATTTAGAAACGACATAAAATTTGACGAAATTTTACTTTCATCAAATACAAACGAAAGAATTGAAAGTAGTGAACCTGAGATGGATATTACCGATATATTTGATTCTAAGGCATTCGAACATAATCAGGATAAGTTAGATAATGAAGATTTTAATGTAAATCTATGCGAAAAATTTGATAAGTCAAGTAAATCAAAGAAAAAAATACTTATTAGTGAAAACGTTGGTGACAGTAATAATTATTTGAATGTCGACGAATACGTTGGGGAATCTAATACTTTTAATGATCAAATAAGCGAAGGAGTAGGTCTCAATTCAAATCATTTTGACCCTGTAAAACAATATGAAAAGTTGTTAAAAAAAACGATTTCCCTTAACAAACTACAAAAATCAATAATGGAAAATCAAAAAAAAATACTTAAAGATGAATCTTTACATCTAAATGGTAACACTAATAGTATTAATGATTACATGTTTAAGTTGGAAGGAAAGAAACCTTCTAACTATTATCCATTAGTTAATAAAAAAGCTATTGAAGCCAGCCAAAAAGCTATTGAAGCTAGTAAAAAAGCTATTGAAGCTAGTAAACATTTATATGAAAGAGAAGTAAACCACTCGAGAGGAAAAATTCATGATCACATACCTGCTTCAAAAAATTTTCCACAAATCGATATTTATGCACCATCGTATGATTCAGATATTGAGTATGATAAATTTCACAACCCAAAAGATATCGTATTTGATTTCAAGTCACCAAACGAAAGTGATCAAGATCATGGAGAAAAAGTTCTTGAATATCACTATAAAAGCAATTTCTCAAATAAAAATGATAGTTGTCCCTGTTGTGATCAGTTTTCGAAAAGGAACAAGTGCCGTTGTCATTATGCAGATGCATCTGTAAATTTCAATGGAATAAGTGAAACATCTGTGAATACAGATAAATCTCTATTTTTATATTATGAACCAGGTGCAGGTAAAAATGAAATAATTAAACCAAATGGTAGAAGTTGGGATATTTTTGTTAATGTTCCCAAAAAGTTTACAGATATAACTACCCTTGGATTTAAAAATGGAAAAATATTTCAAAGCGACGAGCAAGACTTTGAAAATGCATTTGGAAACGATGAAAATATTGGAATTCCTGATTCACATATAATAAGTTCTTATGAGACTCTTCCCAACAAAGATATTTCAAATATTCCATCAGAGTTTAATCAAAGTTCTTTTCAAACTGAAATATTTCCAGATTCATCACAAAGACCACTAATAAAAAATAAATTACTTAAAAAAAAGATAAATTACGAGAGTAATTCAAAAATGGAAGATGAAAATCAACTAATTAAAAATAATATTTTGGATGACCTTGTGGAGATTAAAAGACAAACTTCAAATCTGAAACGCCAATTCATACTGGATCTAAAATTGTTCAGACCTCTCTATGAAAGTAATAATACAGATACATGTAATCATTTATTAAATAAAACTAATATTGATCAAGATTTAAAAAATATTGAGAAATACCCTTGTTTTGAGCATAATTCACATATATCTAGAACATCTTCACTTGATAAAATGAATGATTTAAACTTGAATTCAAATTTCAATTATTCAGATTATCCAGATTTTAATTCAGAAAATTCATTTCGGGAAAACTCTTCTGAAAGTGCAAGTCTCTGCGACTCCCAAATTAATCAAGCTTATATTACTAGTTCTTCAAATAACTATTCTGACGAAAAATATTTAGAAGAAATGGAAATAGACCTTAACGAACAATTAAATAATTTCTCCAAGTACATTAATAAAAATTTGTTAAATACACAACTCAGTGAGAGTAATACAAAAAGTATTGAAACTCCCAAATATCAAAAAAATCCAATACAAAACGTTATTAGAGAAGTTGGATGTTGCCATATTAAATATATACTACCATTTCCAAATGATCTAAAACCAAAGATATTTAAAGGAACTAATAACTTTCAATTTCCTTATTTAAAGTCATTATATTAATAAGATTTTTTTTCAAATAGGTAAATATATTTAAATAAATAAAACTAGTATTTCACGATTGTTAATTCATTAATCCAAATTGCATTTACATGTCCACTGAATTAGTCACGTAATGTCTCCGGTTAGGTTATATTAATTGATCAATTAATAAAATATATTGAAACTAAGGGTTAAAGATAGACTAATTGATGAAATAACTTTTAGGGATGGTACACTCAGTGTGTAGTAACAATGAGGACAACAAAAATGATCTTTTTTATGGTTCAGATTCACATAAATTTGTACCACTGAATTCAAATTTTGCAAAGGAGATCAATGTTTCAATTCCAATGGGAGTGTATGGCGGAATACAAAAAAATAACACACCTTATTTAGACTCTATGAAAAATTCGAGCCTAATGGTTATGGAGCTAATTCCTACTCAACAAATTGTCAAGTGTGAAACTCCTACAATACAAAATGAAGATTTAAATTATGCTCAGCTAAATGGGGAAGATCCCACACGCAAAAGTTATGATTCATATTCTTTTGATACTATAAAAAATCATTACTTTGATCGTAGGTATTTACCTAATGAATATAATGATGATAATTTGTTTATGAAGGATTCATTTTCCACAAAAAAAAAACAAGGAGAAATTACAATTAAGCAACTAATTAAACAAGCATCTGGAATAATAACTGAAGAAGTTGCAAAAAACTGTAGAGCAACAGGAATTGGATTAAAACAGGCCGTTTCAGGTGAAATCACTCAAATAATGATCTATACATATTCTGAAAATAACCAGAGAATAACTTATGGGGGGTATAATTTCAGGATTTTATTAACACCTTACAAATTGGATAGCTTAAACAGTCAAGATCAAATTTCATTCATTTCTTTGGAGTTGCTTGAAATGAATGAAATATTTGAGGGAAGTGTAATAGACAACCATGATGGTACTTATACAGCATCTTATATTTGTAAAAAAGCAGTTCCGCACAAATTAGAAATTGTTGAAGGCAAAAATAAGATCAAAATAGGAGAGTCCCCATATGTAATTCAAGTAAGCCCTGGAAAATCATATCCGGAATTATGTTGGGCTGAAGGTGAAGGATTGAAGTATTATAATGTAGATGGAACAATTTCTACATTCAAAATATATTCTGTAGATAGGATGGGCAATAAAACAAAAAGGGGGGGAGATAAGTATGAGGTATTTGGCGTTGGAGGAATTAAAGTTCAACAAATATTAGATTTGAAAAATGGTGAATATGAAGTATATTATAAAGTGCACAAATGTAACTTAGATGACTATAAGGAAATTAATATTAAATTATTTGGACAATTTATTAAAACTCCTGCATTTTATCCAGTATCCCAAGTCTCATCGAATGACAAAATGATAGATAAAAGCTGTGAAATTGATCAAAATAACTTGTTAAATAAAACGATTTTGAAATTTGATAATTTGTCAATTGATATTAAGCCAGCCTATACGCTTTCAATGGTATTCAAACACTTTAATGAGATGAAAAAGATGGGGAGTGAAATTGACATTTCGATACCTAATTTGGCCCCATTTCCAGAAGAAAAAGAAAGCAAAACCAATAAAGAAGTAATTGAGAGGTTTGGAATTATAAATGGTTCAAAAAACTTTGAGGTAAATAATAATATGATTTTAAACGATAAAATTAGGGTTAATGTATTAGATGATTATAAAAATAACATTTTGAAAGGTATTACGAATAAACTTATCAAAAATGAGGAGATTTTGAATGATTTATCCAAAGCCATAATACTGCATTGTGAAACAGGTAAAAAACATGATAAAAAACTAGCTAAAGACGAAAAAAAATTGGAATCCGAATTAGATGAAATAACAGATTGTCAACAAAGAATGTTTGCTACATATTCTTGTTTGCAACAAGGAGGTATTGATAGTTTACCAGTTTCATTTGAATTGGAAGATCCTGAAAAAATCAAGTCCCGTCAGATTAAAGATAGAAAATTTTATATTGATACATATTATTTACTAGAAAAGAAGCTTGAAGAAATTAATTTAAGAAAAGAATTATTTGAGAAAAACAGAGACGAATATACACAAAAACTACACCGTACATTGGCAACAAGACAGAAATCTATAATAAAAACTCAAAGGAGTTATAATAGAATATTGGATGAGTTGGACAAAATTTATCTGCAATTATCGAAAAAACAAACAAGAAGACAAGATTTATACAAAAATTTGAAATCTGATTCGCTTAAAGTATTTGAAGGATTAGAGAACCAAAAAGTATTGGATTTTCATTTAAAGAAAAATAAAGTAATAAAAATGAATAATGAAAGACACGAAATTAATAAACTTACAAACCAAGACGACACCAATAATTATACCAAAAGGATTACTGGGAGAGATAGAAGATATAATAATTACTCTTGCTTAGTTCCCACAGATCCTGAAAGCCCTGCATTTTGGTTTGCAGAAGCATCCTATCTTAGAGACGAAAAGGAGAAAATTAATCAATACAAAAAACATGATGATGATCTCAATACAAGTAATTTATTAAGTGATAATCCACAAAAAATTAAAAGGTGGGACTTGGATGAGGATAGTAGATGGATAAGTTGTCCTTCTAGCGTTTCAATATCATTTTCAACCATGAAGACACCGGAAATACAACCTATTAAACAAAGAGGAATGTTCAAAAATGATATTTATACTGAAAATTTGAATAAAGTTAAAAAGCAAATTTTAGTTGGTGAGAAAAAGGATCCTATGTTACCCGATAATATGAATGATGAAGAAATAAATATAATTATTCAAAAAGATAAGGCAAGAAAGAAGTTATTTGGTAAAATGGAAAATATTAAAAAAGGTGACACTTTACAGGATGATGTTAGTGAATGGGTTAAGAACCCACCAAGTCCAAAAAAAATTAAATCATTTTATAATAGTTCTTTGGATTATTATAACGAAAAATTATTTAATATGATTAGAAAAGAATCTAATAATAATGAAAATAAATATGAAACAGATATAAGTCATGATTACATAGATATTAATATATTAAATAAAGATATTAAGTTAATACCTGAAGTATTTTGGAATAAAGATTTCATACTAAACTTAAATAACGGAGCAACACAGAAAGAAGATTTTGAGAGAATAAAGAATGTTTGGCAAGATCAGCTAAAAATAGGTCGTGACATGAAGAAAAATATAGAAACTGAGAAATTAAAATTGATGAAATTACTTCCAAAAAATGATTTTAATATTAATCATTTAGATGTTATGGAATACCATGACGAAAATAACTTGGTAAACAATATTAAAGATAGTGATATAGTAAATGCTGACTGGAAACAAATAAATCATACATATAAAAGCGATCCTAGGGATGTGCCGTGGGAATTTTTGGATAAGATTTCCAAATTGGACACTTTACCAAGTCAAGAGTTGAATAAACATGACTTACAAAAATATATTGTAGAATCACTTGTACTGAATGGAAAAAGCTTATCTGATATAAAAAATCAGATTAAACAGAATTTGATTCAAGAAGAGAAGAGTATTAAGGAGCTAGAGTCTGATAAAAAAGACAATATAGAATTAGAAAATATTAAAAATGATCAGAAACCAAAATTAGAAATAACTAAAAGTAGTATTAAAATACTGAAAAAACCAAATAAACAAAAGGCGAATATATCAAATCATGAAAGAACAAAATTGCTAATAAGCAGAAAAAATTTTGATACAAGAAGAGAACAATTCGAGCATGACAACACTCTTTAATCAATTTTTTAATTATAATTTAGTAATTTATTTATATATATATATATATATATATCTGTTCGAGTTATAAATTATTCTGATTAATTAAACAAATAAATAATTACAAATAGTTATAATTAGTTAAAAAAAATGTGTTGTTCAAATAAACAAACTGCTATTAGATTAGTTAAAGATACCCATGGAATGCATGGTACAATTATTCAAAATCCAACTAAAAACGATTTAAATCAAATAAATGATAAAAGCATGCTTTCAATTGCCATGCAAATGACATTTCATCAAAGCTTTGAATCTGTTATTTTGTTTGAATCATGGAGAACATCTAATAGATTTGACTATTTTATTTCATGTTTATTTATTATTTTAATGGGATGTTTCACAATGTTCATTTCTTCCATAAACAAAAAACATATTAAAGAGATAAAAAAAAACAGAGTCGAACATAAAAATTTGGGGATAAAAGTTATATTTACGAATGCATTATTAACTATTCTGTACTATTTTATGCATTATTTATTGATGCTAATTGCAATGACATTTAATTGGGGATTATTTTTTTCCGTGATTGTCGGGCTGTCGATAGGTTATGGAATATTTGAACTGGATTTAGCAACAAAAAATGAGTGTAGTTGCGATAAAGATTGTGATCTCCCGTCTTGTTGTTGATAACTTGGAATGTTTTTAGCGATTCGTATTGCATAGGCGCTATAATAATTTGTATAATAATCAATTTTTCTAGACTAAATGAATCAAAAAATTTTAATCTGAAAATTAAATATTTGTAGAGTTGATAACTATTTTTGACCATATTATTTATCAGTTTTGCGATAAATAAATATTTGTTCAATAACAATATATTTTTTTCTGGCTAGTTTGATAGATGAACAGACTTGAATACGAAACAAATGGGGGAAATGATGAAAAAACAAATAAATCATTGCAATATGAAAACTTTTCTTTAGAATCTCAAAGTTTGTTTCAGAGAGAAAACTTTGATGGTTTTAGAGCTGAAATGGCTAAGTCTATCACCTCAAATTTACAAACTTCTTATTCATTGCTTTTAGGGACTTCAAATATTAAGGGCTATTCTTATCAACTTGGACCTTCATATCAAAGCCTGTCAAAAAATACACTCATTTTAGCTAGAGTTAATGATGAAGGAACAGTCAGTGGTCGTTTTTCTCGCTGTTTTGGAAATAATATTGAAGGTAGAATTTCAATAAACTCAAGTTTATCAGACGAAAATAAGAATATGAGTGAATTTTCCATAGATTATAATGGTAAAGATAGCAGCTATTCATTTAAAGTTGCATATCAAGGAATATTTTTATTAAATGGACTATTTTCTCAACTGATTACAAATAAACTACAATTTGGTGGGGAGCTAACGTGGATTACAGCCAACAATTCATCAATAATGTCTTTGGGGTCGCGATATTGCCATGGAAAAAATATTTTTTTCAACCAAATTACAAGACAACCAGATTTTACTAGCCCAGGAAGAATTTTCGCAAACATTCACTCACTCAGATCATCTTTTTATAGGAAATTAAGTGATAGGCTCTCTTTGGCAAGCGAATTAGAAGTGTCAATACCCAACTTCGAATCTACACTGCGCTTTGGGTATGAATACTTGTTCAAAACAGCGAGAATTCAAGGGATGATAGATACAGGTGGGAAAATATCACTACAATGTTTAGATAACAAAGGTTTTGGTATTTCTGGTGCAATAGACTATTTAAAAAATGATTACAAGTTTGGATTCATGATGCAATTTTTTCCAAACGAAAAAGATGATAAATTAGATTAGTATTAATTAGTTTCATTTTTTCATATAAAAACAACTTTTTTTTTAAAGCGGTATTTCAACTATATTAAATATTACTTGATACGGTGAACTTTGACTTGCCTAGAAACTGTAAGTTAATATTTAAAGCAACATTAAGAGAAATTGATCTTGAATTATGGAGTAAAGAATATCTGATTGTTACAAGAAGATTTATTGAATTATGTGAAATAGTTTTTTGATGGAAGTTCAATCAAAGATATTATGCTCAGCTCGTTTTTTTTTTTTTTTGTAAAGTTGGAAATGATTTTGTAAATAAATGTCAACTAAAATGTTCAAAACTAAAATTTAAACAGATATGTACATTGGAGTTATTTAATGAACGCAATTATACTAGTATTGAATTTCAAAACAATATATTTATTATATTAGATAAAATTGAAGACTTCAACAAATACACCTTTTTATAGAAAATTACAAATAATACCATTTATGATTTAATGGATATAGAAAATGTTGAAGTTGATAAGCATTTATTTCCAATAATACCGAATAAAATAATAAAAACAGTTATAATTATGAACCTTTTTTTTTTTTAATTACAAAGTTTTGGATAATAAATTATAAGAATCATCAAAATTAACAAAGTTTCGACCTTTTTTCTATTCTAACAAAAATAAGATAATAAATAAAAATTTATTGTCATTATATCAAGATGGAGTTAGACTAATTTGAAAATTCAAGTATTAAATTCCGATTAAAATCGCTAAAAAATCAAATTAATTTCAATGAAAATAATGAAAGGAGGGATATTAATCGTAAGCCTGAACGTCGTTTAGACGATTTAATGATAAAGAATTTTCACCTCAAAACAATGAGACCAAATGGCTTAAAATTAATATTAGGTACAACGATTCCTAAAAGAATGAGAAAGAAACACTGGAAACATTGAAAGAGTTCAGTGGAGAATTAAAGACTTTATTTAAATCAGATAGTGAATAATGTTACAACAGAAATAACGGTCTTAGTTTTGGAATTAACTCCAATAATTATGTAAATATTTGAAACACAACCAATCGGAAATATTAGTAGTTTAATGTAGCATAATCATCATTCAATAGAAAATAACTAATAGAAATAGCATTTATAGTTATTTGTGTTATTCACTATTGTAAGTCTTTGGTTTTTTTTCAAAGAACTTGGAGAATTTATACGCGGGAGACATAGTAAAACCATATTATTCCCCACGCCGCCTAATGGCTGCATACATGCATTACTGGAGATTCTGTCTAAAATTACTAGAAAAAATTGGTAATATAAAATTGACAAAACGTGTTTGTTCGCACAAAATTTATAATAAATTTAGGAAGTTGTTTATTTTGCAAAAATTTTTCTTTTGATATATTTATGAATAATTCAGAATTATAGGCGGGTAAAAAAAAAACGAGTTTGAGAATTTGTGAATTGAAATACGGTTAATCACTGGAGAATTAATCATAATGTAATTAAGCTAGTAAAATCTTTGTACTTTGGGTTCATCAAAACTTCATTTAAGTGTGCGGATTAGTGAATATTAATTACAACATATTTACTATACAACTTTTTCCTAAATCTATATAATGCAACAAAAATAGAAAACATTCAGAATATAATAAGATGGTAATTCAAAAGTTTGTGGATGTTGCAATGTTCCCTGGAACGTACTCTTCATATGACATTACTTCCTATCCGGAAACAATTTTAATACCTGGACCAATGGATGCGGACAAAAAAATACCATGTTTTTTCTTTGCTCCGAGATCAAATTCAAAAGTCTTGGTTATTTATGCGCACGCAAATGGAGTAGATATTGGCGAGATACACGGTAGATTACGCTATATAAGCGAGAGATTAAAAGTTAATATGCTGCTCTTTGATTATCCAGGTTATGGGAAATACGAGGGTAGGTCTGATGAGTCAAGCGTCGACCAGTGTATGAATATACTTTTGAATTTCGCAACACAAGAATTAAATTGGCCAATAGAAAATATAATTTTATGGGGATGCTCGATTGGAACTGGCCCAAGTACACGCCAAGCAAAAATTTTGAATGAACAAAAAAAGAAGTTAGGCGGATTAGTTTTGCAATGCCCATATAAAAGTATAAAGCACGCAGCAGAGAGCTTAGCAGGAAAAATAGGCCGGTTTTTAATTTCACAAAGATGGAATATTCAATCCGAAATAATGGATTGTTCTTGCCCAGTTTTGTGGATTCATGGGAAGAAAGACTCACTATTCAGTTGGCATGGAAGTCTTGAGATGTATAACAATTACCACATTCATTTAAGAAGTTGCCATTTCCCAAAAAACGCAAATCATCATTATTTCGATATAGAGGTTGATATAATACAACCTATTCAGCAATTTATTAATAAATTTGTATTACCAAATACTCTCCCAATATTTGATCGCGGTTCTATTAGAAATGGAAAGAAGGTTAAGTTCAATATTAATAAGGCATATAGTAGTAAACTAAACCCATTTAGACCGACTATTCTAGATGTTTATCTTACTAGAAATACAAACGTTAAGATTTCCAAAGATAATTGTTTACCAGGCGAAAAAAAATCGAATGATACATCTTATAACAATATTGATGATGAAGGTAATAATATTAGAATTATTGGACCAAAGGACTTAAAATCGATCTTACCATTTTGGGGGAATAATAAAAAAGATTTAAGCTCTGCGATTGTTGGCCAAAAAAATATGATTTATTTGGAGGGAGATTTTGCACCTAAATATATTTGGCTAAATGGTGAAGCTGGGGAATATATCAAGCATTCACAAGAAAATATATCTAAAACGAATTCTTCTTCAAGTATTTATCTATCATCATCAGGAGAGGATGAGTTTGAAAATAATAGTGATTATGACAGCGGATTTGACAGTGAAGCCGATTCAAATCAAAGTGACGAATATTCTAATGAAGAATTTAAGTGTTACAGTAGATTGATCAATTCAAACTTGATAAGTTCAAATAACATATTTCATAAAAATATTAAGCAATGCATTTCTTATAATAATATTAATACGAACGTTTATTCAATTTACAATAATGCATTTGAAAAAAACCATAAATTTAATTTTAAGAAAAGAAATGTTATTTTGAACAATCCAAGTGTCTTTAGAATGGAATGTAGAAATCGAATGGAGAGGTTAAATTTTAGATCTTACGTAAAAAATGAAGAGTTACTATTAAACTTCTGGCCAATTACGAATCTATACTGCTATTTGTTTGATCAATACTATCAATTTTTCCAAATTATACTTAAAAAACTTAAACAAGGTAGTTTTTCGTTCATAAAAAATGGTAATGATACGTTTTTATCAGTCATTATGTGGGTTAGAAGGCTTTATTATCTATATACTCCAACATTATTTATGAATTCTATCTATTCATATAATTCTGATACTGATAAATGGGTTTTAGAAGGTATTACAATAGGTAATATTTATATCCAACTAAAAAATATTGATGGCGTACATGGTAGGTTGGCAGTAAGATTATTGGATAATTATCCAATATCCAAGAACTTTCCTCCACCTTATTACATAGTTGTACCAATTTATGTACCTCCAAAACCGTTTTTCCAACCAATTGCTGAGTGGATTGTTAGGAACATTTATAGGTTTCATGTATACAATCTGATTAAATCTAACAAATCAACTAAATATAGAGAGTTACTCATTTCTCAGAAATATGCAAATGTTGATTTGTTTAATGACCCGATGAACCAATTGGAAACAAAGTGCCTCTTAGAAGAGCTATCATTTTCAAGTTTACAACATTTTCTTTTATCAAATACAAGACCAAAGATTGAAAAACTTGCATTAATCACTGGTTTTGGAAATTGGATTCCCTTTGGATGGTGTGAATTCTTTGTTAAGTTATTCGAAACAAATTCAAAACACTATCTTCAGAGGTTATTTTTGAACCACGAAAAATTTAATATCAATAGTAATGATTTTATTAATTTATTGATTCCATTTTATTTACCAAGTTTTGTAAATTTAGAAATTATGTATAAAATAATTAAAACAAAGATTAAGACAAGAGATGAATGGATTGATAGCATAAAAACTGATTCAAAAAACGAAAGTCAGGAAAATAAAATCAACAACTTAATTCATCCAGAAATATGTAACAATATTTTTAGTAATTTAATGATTGTGATAAATTCTTCAATAAAAATAACAGATGGTTTAAACATGCGTAACGATACGAAAAATAAACATTTAGATTTTCAAACAAGTACACGAAACAACTTTTTGTTGCAAAACAATCAATTGAATTGGGAAGAAATATTAAAAGATTTTGGTTCATTTTCTAATTTCATGTCTCAAATTAATTTTATCGCTCCTGAGCTTTCTTTGCCAGGAATTAGTCAGACTTTCAGAGGAATACAAAATACTGAAAAAACAAATTTATTAGTTAATTCAAATTCAGACAATATTTTAGAAATGACTCCAATTTTTACAAACATGGAATTTGATCAAAATAAGCAATCCGCCGATTCAAATGCGTTTAATTATGAAGAAATGCAGGACATTGATGGTGATATAATTGAAAAACTTCATGATGAAATTGAGTCTACAGAACAAACAATAATAAGATCATTCCAAGGAAAAATCATTTTAATAGATGACTCCTCAGAAGCTATCAAATGCGATCATACTGAAAAAGATTCTTCAGGCAGAAGTGAAAAGTTGATTGAAAAATCGACTAGCAAAGAGTTACCTTTAACTTGGGAATCTGTATTTCTAAATTCGCAGGATCCATTATTAATTATAAACCAGTTACAGTATCATGATAGGATATATATGGGTATGTCTCCATCAAATTACATAGTTCTTCATAGGTCATTGTATGATAAATATTCATTTTTGAGGTTGAACTATGAATCCGAGTATCTATTTCGTCTATTATGGCATTTTTCCCACTGTTGCATTTATCATGGGAATTTATTGAATAGTTCTACTCTAAATAAAGATCTTAGAAGTTCCATTATTATTCACCCATTACAATGTATTTTATTAATTACTGGCATTTTAAGAAGGTCATTGGAAAACCCAAATAATTCAGACTTAAAACAACTCAACTGGGAAAAAGAAAATAGTGATAATCAATACTCAGGCTTCAATTCTTCATGTGTTAATTCAAGTTTAAACAAGAAATTGAATGTTATAGAAAGGATACTTGCAATTTCTGTTGAATTGCTTGAGAATGGGGTTTGCAATCAGATCGTAAATTACCAAATGGATTGCAAATCTAATTATGATCCATTTATTCTTGGAAGCAATATTCAAGATATTTTGGATTCAAAAAATAATGAATCTTTAAATTCTATTTTAAATGAAAGCGAATCAAATTTAGAGTCTAATTTTAATAATATAACAAATATAAGTTCTAATCTTGAAGAGAATGACGAGGCAAATATAAATATGGAAGAAATAAAAATTCTAAATTGTAAGAATAATATATCTAACGACTCTTCCTTATCTTCTTCACGAATTTCGTCGTTCGAATCTGTGATTCAAAAAGTTTATGATTGTGAAATCAATAAAAATGAATTGTCAAGTGCTGATGGAAAAAAACCACGCAAAGTCGTAATTTATTCTTCAACAACTAAGTCAATGCATAGAAATAATTTTTTCAGAGAAGAAACGGGGATTCTTAAAAGGATGGTTAAGAATAAGAAACAAATGAAAGAAACGAGGATTGTTAACATCGACCAGCAATCCGAGAAATTTAGCACATTTCCTCCCATAGTAGTAGCTAATCAAGATTTTGATAAACCTCAGAGCCAAAATATTTTGAAATCCATAGGATTAGAATCTAAAAGCGCATTTTGTGAAAAAAATCTAGAATCATGCAAAGGTGATAAATTACAGAGCAAATTTAAGGCTTTCACGTCTTCCCCACTCAGAATTTTTAAAAAGTAGGTCGCTTCTACACAGAACTTCAGATTGTTATAGCTTAATTTTGGTATATCTTTTTAATTTTCTTTTTTATGAAAAGCTTTTTTTTTTTAATTTTAATAATCACTACCGCAGTTTATTTTCATGTGGATAAGCGTTGAATTAAATTATTAAAAAAAATAGATAATTTTCAAGATTGTGTGAAAATTGCACTTTGTATTCTTTCTTATGAAGAGTTTATTTTCATTTGATTTTTTTGGAAAATGCAACTCCCGTTTTAACATTTTATTGACAGGTCCTGCATCATCAGGTAGAACAGCATTCCTACTTAGGCATTTAAAAGGTAGGTATGTAGATCCAGCAACAACCGATAATATCTATTCAGCCGTGATTGAAAGAAAAAATTATCTGTTGAATATAGTTGATAAGGACATTTTTGCCCAATCTGATCAGTCTTGTGATTGTTTTTTAAAAATTAAAGATAAAAATGAGATTGAAGAAAACGGACATATTGCAAAAAAAATAGGTAGAGAAAATAAAACGCAAAGTATTAGTAAAAATATTATAAATAATGAAAGTAACACTAATGTTGATGGCATTTTATTTTTTATTGATTCAAGTGACCATGGCCGAATACCTCTTGGTAGGAGGCTATTATTACAATTAATAAAGAAAGCAAGTAAAACTCCTATATTAATAATTGCAGCAAAACAGGATGTACTAGGTGCATTACCACCAGGCGAGTTATTAGCAAAACTAAATATTGATGATATGGTAAATATGTTTGAAGACCAAGTCTGGAACTACAGTATTGTTGGAGTTTCCTCATATACAGGGTTAGGTTGTAACGAAGCTTTAGACAGGATTTCAGAAGCTATTTGGAAGCATCAGTTATTATGCTATTGTATTCCATTCAACCGTTTTTGTTATAGTTTATGTAACTCTAGCATTGCGATGTCGAATTTTTGAGTCAACAATTATCTTGCGAATTTTTCAATCTTCAAATCTCGTATTGTATCCTCCACATGTTTGGCATTTAAGCCCATAAGGGTGTAAATATGTGTTGCATTTAATATTACAGTCATTGCAAAATATATTTACCAATTCCTTGGATTCATCAGATATAGGAGATTCTGCGATCATTTTATCGATTTCATTCCAAATCTGAGAATTATCTCCCAATGACTTGCTACATATTGGGCAACGTAGACTGGTGAGCCCTTTCGCTTCTCCAAGCAGAAATAAACAATCTTCATGTATTGTATGACCACAATTTAAAATTGAGACAGTTTTTATTGAATAAAACAGATCTTCCAAGCACAGAGGGCATGGGCGTCTACATGAATTCTCAATACACTTGTGAGTTTCTTTAATGGTTAGTGGATAGCACATGCAACAAACCTTGCAATGAAAGTAAGATTCTTGTCCACCCACTCTACAAATTCCACATTCATCGCAATGGAATACATTTTTTTCTATTCCATCATCGTCCCAAAGATTGCATTTACTACAAAAATACTTTGCAAATTGAGTTACATCACATTTTCCTCCGGATATTTCTCCGTCCTCCATGCTATTAATACAAGAATTACTTACTGGTTGACGCCTATTGCATTTCCTGCATACCACCTCTTTAATGCTAAATCTATCAATTTCATGATGATCTTCTTGGCTTTCATTATGACAGTGTCTACACCAATATTCATTTTTACAACATGGTGCAATAATCCTACACCTGGATTTGTAATGTTTACATCCGTCCATGGACCCAAGTTATTGGCTTATTTATTATAAATATATAGTTGTTATATATATATATATATGTAATTTTTTTTTTTTTTGATCCAGGAATTTTTTTTTTAAACCGCAATAAATCGATATTACAGTGAAAATTACGCCAATAACTATTTCTAGTAATTCTTGATTTTTCTTTGTTAAATTTATGCAAATTCTAAATATTTATGGGTAAAACATCTGTGAATTGTTAATGTAATAAATGGCTATTACCTTTTAATTTAAAAATGCCAAATCAACAATATTCACTTAACAGTAGTGCATTTCAAAACTTTCAAAGACAAATTTCTTCTCAAAACCAAAGTTCTTCTGAACATTTATCATCTCAATCTTCAAATTATCCTAATCAAATGGCTAATAATAACATTAATTTAATGAGAACGTTTGTGCCTCATACTCAAATTAATGTTGAGAATAATGATAACAGTATTTCACAAGTTATTAAGTACTTGAGAAAGAATGGTTATATTGAAACAATTGATACTTTGCTATTTGAGATGAATGAAAATGATAGAAGGTTAAAAAGAGGTTCTTTTGAGAATGAGATGACCGATTCTGAGGTTGAAAATTTAATTAATTTTACTAGAAAAATTGGTAAAATTGACATACAAGTGATTTCGGATAAATATTCCAAGTTCAGAAATTGGATTTTAAATTCATTATCTTCTGTTCGAGAAGAGCTTATTTCTGTTTGTTTTATTGTTTTTATTAATATTTGCTATATTTTATACAAGAATTCATCTATCGAACGATATAGCGACTTCTTAAATAAATTCGCAGATGATTTTTCATTGTCTAGATATAGAGAAGTTGTTACATTATTAAAAAACTCGAATAATTTATGTCAGTTAAAAAATACTGAATTGTTGAAACCATTTTTTGGAACAAAATTTCATATCATTCTAAACCGAACATCTATTTCGTTATTGAATAACTTCCTATTGTCCCACTGTGATACTCTTATTATTGGAATTATACAAGAGAAATTGGTCATTCACGTTTTTGACCAAAAGACATATAATGGAGGCATTAAATTGACCAGTGGAACTGAAGAATTAGAATGTTTGAAAGAAGTCAAGAAATTCCAGATTGGCGAACTTTATTCTGAAGACTCCATATTAATTGAATTTAACTCAAAAAATAGCAAAAAAACCAATACCTATAGTGATATTTCTGCAACTACAAAAGATCTACCAAAAATTCTTGAAACTGATATGTCAGGTAAAGGTTATTCTCAAGATATTTCTATTATTAACTGGGGGCTTCCTCCAGAGAATTACAATGGAATAATTTCCAAAGAAAATGAAGTGAAAAAATCTAAATTCAATCGATTTGATGACGAAATTACAGAAGAGATTAAAGACATGGTCGAAATAGACTTCAATCCTATTAACGATTTAAACAACTCTTTTACATTTAGATATAAAAAACATTTATTTGAAGAAATATCAAATAGAAAATTTCTTGACTCTACCCATCTTCCCTCCATAATTTGTAGCAGTTTGGAATGTTCAAATAACAATGAAATTATTGACATGAATATTTCATATAACCATCAAGTTGGCGCATATTGTACTGATGATGGTTGCATACAAATTTTTGATTTAGAAAATCAGAAATCAAAGGTTAATCCTGTATGGATCCATAGAAACAGAGTACAGTGCGTAAGGTTTCACCCATGGAATCAAGAGTTTTTATTATCTGCTGGAATTGATAGTATGATTAAACTTTCAATTATTACCAATGATCAAAAGCCTAATTTAAATCAACTAGTTACATTCACTGGACACTCAACAAATTCTTGTATTTGGGATCTAAATTGGGATGATCACGGAATTTCTTTTATTAGTGGTTCAAGCGACCGAACTGCAAGATTGTGGTGCACATCAAGAACTTACCCAATCCGTATATTTACAGGTCACTTTGGAGATGTTAGATCAGTATCAATACATCCAAATTCTTCTATTACTGTAACTGGTGGCGACGATAATCAAATTATTATTTGGGATGTACGCACAGGAAAGAAGGAGGGTACAATTCATAATCAAAAAGTTATGTCAGGAATTATTAATCAGGTCAAATTCAGTCACAATGGATATTTGCTAGCATCTTCTTCAATTCATAATCAAGCAACTCATTTTTATTCTCAAAGCAAGCTGGCAGTACCAATTTGGGATATTCGTAAATTATGTGATTCTAGTAGAGCTACTAATTTTTATCAGCTCTGTAAATTTCCAAATGAGATAATAGATTCTAAAGAACAAACATTTGTTAAGTCACTTGATTTTTCATTTGGGAGTCGTATTATAGCATCTGCAACTAATAATGGTATAGTTTCTATTTGGAATACGAACGTAGAGACAAGTTTTAATCAAGTGGATAAGTCAAACTCAATTGCCAATTCTGTGCAAATTTATAAATTAAAGAATTCAAATACAAAGAACCTCAAATTCCTATCTAGAAATTTACTATCTGTATTATCTGTAAAGTTATAGAATTTTTCGCATGAAATCTTTATTTTCCATTTTTTTTTCTTTTTTCATTTTATTTTTCTTACATGAATTGATTTTTGACCGAATCAAGACATTCTGCCGCAATAGAAATTTATTATTGCAAATATTAAAAATGAATTGGCTAGTATGATTATGTTATTCTTTTCAACGAACACAAGATAACTTTATAATCATGGAAATTTCTCTTTCAGGTTATAAATTAAATAATTTGTTTGATCTTGAACTTGATTGCTTGACAATAACTTCAAAAAACAAAACGTTTCGAATATCTGTTAAAAAGTCAAGAATATTTATTTCCAATTGGTTTATATTTATCATTTTAATTATTTATATTCGCTTTATAAACTACAAACATATCGCTTTATTTTTTGATTTTTTTTCCAAATTTGTTGAAAAAAAAATTGCAAGTTTACAACTAGATGAAATCGAAATATATCATTTAAAAAGAGAAGAATCTAAAATCCCAAACGCTAAAAAGTCAGATTTTATTAATTTCGTTTTTTCATATTTTGATTTTGAACTTTTCAATGTTTGTTTACTATCGGAATATAAATTGTCAGGCAAAACATTTTTATTTGGTACTAACATTGGAACCATTTATAAAAAGAATTATTCATTCGGAAAAACCAGCATTTTCGTCAGAAGAGTTTCAGTTAGATTTAATGAGCATTTTGATGATATTTCTACTTACAACATAATTGATTTAATTGGATTGAAAACATGCTTTATCTCAAACTTAAACAATCAGGAAACGATCCTAGCTTTCCCAGGACTTTTAAATATTGAAATAATAAATTTTAATAATGAAATATTCATCAAGATAATTGAGGACAATATTGAAAAGGTATATTCAGGTATTTACTTATCAATCCCGTTATTAAATTATGTCTTTTTCAATATTAAGTCGTTGTTCATAAATAATAATATAAATAGTTTAATTCATAATATGTTTAATTGGAAACTCGAGATTTTGATTAATTTTAAAAGAATAGTTTTGGAGTTATATGAAAGTAATCGGTTATTTTTAACAATTAGTTCAATATTGCTAACTCTAAAATATAATATACAAAATAATTTTTTGCTTATAATTAAATTATTGAATTGTTGCTTGTTAATTAACTCGGAAAACTTTATCAAAATGTTGGAATTTATAATTCATTTTGATATTAAAGATCAAACCGTTAAGGCAGATATAAACCATTTAGGACTATACTCAAAAACGATACATTCTACTCATCTAAACAATTTTATTGATGTAATAGAGATTCCAGAAATGAGTATCTATATAAATAAAATTAAGTATTCTAAAGAAAACCTTTCCATGATATTTTTCACTCATATTGAATTCAATAGTGAGTTACTGATCATTAAATTGATGGCATCGGATGAAATACTTTTCCAAAATGTTGAATTTAAAAATGATATTTCATATTTACTTGAATTCTCTGACTTTATATATTTCATAATATCAAACAACGAAAAAAACGTTTATTCAATATTTTATACTCCTCGAGAGAGAGCTGAAAATAAAAACTTGAATCTTCAAATCAACTTTAACTTTAATTCAAATATTCAACTGATTTATAATATGATTAATGTCGAAATAAATGTTGAAAAAAGTCAAGTAAATTTAACATTAAACTCAAATGAGAAGTTTCTGAGGATTACAGATTTTGAATTGGCTCACTATAATTATTCATATGAAAAAGTGTCATACATAAAAGTAAAATCTATTTTGTTTAACTATAAAAACCATAATCAAAGTATAATTTTTCAAGAAATAGTTGCTGAAAAGAAAAACAAAATATGTGTTCTTTCAGACGAGATTTCAATATTTAAGACAGAAAATTCATACAATATGAGTGCATCAAGCCCAATGATTTATTTATATTTAGATACTTTATTAAATTCTAACTCAATGTTTATTGTTTTTGAAATAGGTTACATCAATTTCATTTTCCAAAAAAATATTTATTGCTGGAAATCGATAAAAATATATAAAATAATCGTTAAACAAAGTTTTTCTAAAGATGAATCATCATTTTATGAGCTATTAAGAATTGATGAAGATTCAATCAAAATTCATAATAAAATTATATTTAAAAAATATTTAAAAATTTACATTCCAAAACTATTATTAGCAATAAATAAGGATCAGATCATGAAACTGGTTCATATATTTTCGTATTTAAAAAAAAATTCGCTTGCGAAAACTAGCAAGATTAATCAATTAAATTTAATTGTAACATTAAATAATACGAGCATACATTACTACTTTCATTCTGAAAATAAATGCACTACATTATTGGCTTATTTTGAGAATGGTTCATTTGCTTTATCATTGAACAATAAGTTTGAGATTGACATTAACTCAAAATTTAATCGAGTTGAAATAATGGCCGGAGAAATTCGTATTGATAATAATAAAATAATTAAGCTTCCTCACTACAACGAAACATTTTATTCAAAACTACACAATAGAAGTATATATTGCGATATTGTTTATTATGAAATTATGAAAAAAACGAAAACTTACTCATTCATGGATAAAAATGAAATTCGAAATTCCAATCTTAAAGAAAAAATATTTCCAATTTTTATTAGTAGTATCGATATATCTCATAATTTTCATATAAAGTTACGCAAAAATACAAAAATGAAAGTTTTTTACAACATTAATAAAGATTATATTCCTGGGAACTCAAATTCGGTCAGTGATAAGATACTTATTCTAATAGATGTACATGATTATGTTAAATCCAATAAAACATTTTATTCTAACAACTTTGGTGATAATAAATATAAATTATTGAAATTTTTGGAAAAGGTAAATGATATTTGTTTATTCGAAATTAGGTTTCAGTTCATAAATATGTTATTAATGAAAACCCAGTTCGAGTCAAAATATTTAATTTTTAATTTGCATAATATTTTGTTTTCTAACATCACTTCTTTTGAATTATGTATTGAAAAGTTTAAGATATTAATTAAATATCCTAGCAACCATTCTAGTGGAGAATATGTAAATATAATAATAAATGATAATTTAATTAAGGCAAATCTCGAGATCCTAGATTCCAAAATGGTTTTTTGTGCTGAAAGGCTTATTTTTAATTTAAATTTTCTAATTAAAGAATTTGAGTGCCAAATTGAAGCAATTCAATTGAAAATTTCAAAAAATTTGATAAACGTGGTAACAGATATTGCGTTTATATCGGCAGCTAACCATCAAAAAAATGAACTGTATTCGATAAAATATTATCAAGGAGTAAACTCATTTAACTATTTATTGGATATGAGGCAGTCTCCAGCATTTGTCAATAATCTAATATTATTATCAAATGAAGAAGTATCAATTACTCCTTACTTTCATATTAACTGTTTAAGTAATGCAAAATTTAATATAAGAAATATTGAAATACCTCTATTTCATTACTCAGTATATTTGCTCGATTTAAATAATTCATTCTTTGACAAAATTTATTCAAGTTATAATAAGCCTTTTTATTCTCGTTATTTCAATGAAAACACTTATTCCATCAATTGTAAAATAGATTTAGGCGTTAACTTGAATTGCATCAACAGCGAAATTCCTCATTCTAATTTGTGTAAATTCTCGACAAGTTCTGTCACTGTTGGATTAAAAATTTGCTTTTCCTCAAAAGTTTTCAAAGATTTGATTTTATTTTTTGGTTCTGAGGTTCCAACTTATTCGGATAAATTTGAAAGAGCTTTCAAAATTAAAAAAAATCAAAAAATTGAGATTCCATTTGATTTAATTGCTGTTTATCCTAACTTGATGGTTTTAAAAGATATAAATACTATAAACGGAATAGATTTTGACTTAGTATTTTCTCAAAATAACTCAGTGAATATTATTGGTATAATTAAAAATGTAATAAAAAACTCGGAAACATTTTTTTTGAACTACAATTCAATTAATTCCAGTTTCTGTATTGGATTTGAGTGTAATAATTATGGTGGATCTTGTATCAATATAAATATTTTCAATACTCTTAGTATAATTAATATTTCGGGAGAATCTCTAAGCTTCAGTTTTTGTAACGCCTTTATTAGCAAACTAGAACATGCTAATACTATAGAAAATTTGAGGCAAAAATTTATTGACAACATTGACACTAACACAGATTCAGTTTTGCTAATTAAGGATTCAATGGAGATAATAAATAAATTTCACATCGAATTTAATAAAGTGTGTCAAACTGAAAATCACAATTCAACTAATGAAAATATCATCAAATTAAATGAAACTGAATCTCAAATAAATAGTAAAAATTACAGATTATCACTGGTTAAAGACAAAATTAGCTTTATTATTATTGTTTGGAGCCCTTTATTAATATTAAATTATTCAAACTTCAGATGCCTTTTAAAGGTTATTAATCTAGAAAACCAAGAGTACTATTTGCTAGGAGGAAAAATATCCAAAAACAATTCAAGGAATTTAATGATTAGAAAAAATTTCAATAATAAAAACATATTTTCATTCGCTAAAATTGATCAAAAAGATTTTGTCGAGTTGAAAATACAGATGGGATGTTATATAAGTACATCATCGCCATCAAGACAAAGAGAAAACAATATTTTGATAGAAATAGAAGATTATAAGCATTTAATAAGGAATAATTTTATTATAAGTATTCTAGAAAGATATTCAATTCAAATTAAGGTTGTAAAGTTAATGCCAATATGGTCAATAAGAAACAAATCTAGCTTTAACATTAAAATTACATATGGAAAATATGTTAATATCCCTATTAAATCAAATATTGGGTACCTAGATAACACGAGTTTAATTTGTGGTAAAAATTTTAATTACAACATACAAGAACAAATAAAGATTATTTTTGATGAATTTATTAATTTCTTTTTGATAAACCTAACAAAGTATGAACCATATGAAAAGCTAATAAATTTATATCGTAATGATGAAATTCCCAATAAGGAATGGAAGTTAGTTAAAATATCTTTTTATCCAATAAAAAATGGTTCTGTTTCAAACTTCAATACTGGAATTTACATAGAATTGAGTGATTTCAACCAAAGCGAATCCTCCAATTATTTTGTTTTTGAAAATAAAACAAACTTTACGTATTTACTGACACAAACAAATGATTTACTAGACTTTAATAGCCTAGATATAAATATTCATAGAAAAGAAAATTTAGCTCAAAAAATCTGGGAGAAAACTTTGATTGAGAAATATTCACAATTTGCTTTTTATGATAATACAATATTTAGGAATAAATTTTCAATTTGTTTAGTTCCAGAACAAATTGAAAATCAGCTCTTTTTTTGGGCAAAAGACAGAATTCAAGACGATAATAGTCCGCTTACTGTTAGTTTTTATGATAAGTCAAATAACACGAAAGTTATATTAGAACAGATTCCAGCATATTTATGGATTAATGGAGGTACAAAATTAATTGAATTCAATTATTATGATTCGGATGGCAATAATAATATATGCCAATTTTTATTAAGTGTATTTAAATTTGAGAATGAAGTTACGCATATAGTATTCCATGAATCTTCATTTATTCAAACACACTATACAATTTTTCCTCCGTTTTTAATTCAAAGACAAGTTGAATACCAATTAACAGCTAAAGAAGAAATAACAAAAAATTATATTTTAAATATAAGAAAATTTGAGTTAATTATGTTTAATGATATTGATTCAGATCAAGTATTAAAAGTAAAATGGACTTCAACTCCAAACAATTCACCTAAAGGATCCAATAAAAGTTTGTCTCTTGTTCCATCACCAAGAAAAAGGGATTTTATCGACTTTTCCCCAGTTTTTCATATTCTTTTCGAACAACTTTTGATTAATATCAAAGAAGAAGTAGATAAGCTCGATTTATTCAATTCAGTATATAAGATTCATTTAAATTTAAATAAACTTTGCTGTAAAATCTCAAATTATGAGACCACAATATTTGAGTTCAATAATCAAAGAGACAAAATTAATCAAGACCAAGTTCTAATAATTTTTAATTGCTTTAAATTGAAAAAACGAGTGAATAATAAACAACAGTTTTCAAAAAAATATCAAATAAAAGATTTAATGGCTAACATACCATTTATGGATTTTAATCTTAATTTTAATGTTTATTTTCGTAATTTTTTACATAGTTTTGTGACTGAAAATCAAGTAAGCTTAAAGGGTACATCCGAGCCAACAAATAATGAATGTAAATTGATTATCGATATCTTTCCTTATGAATTGCGCATTAATGAATTATTAATCAATAAAAAATTGAGAATTGTAAATTGTAAGCATTCTATTAATTCCCCCAAAAGAATTTCAATTAACGAATTTAATTCAATAATTAACTTATCAAAACATCTTTTAAAGAATACTACTTATACTATTGTAAAAACCTTATTAAATAAAAGTCTAAATCCTCTAGTGTATTTTTAGTAATATAAGCTATTTAATAGAACATTTAACACATAATTGATATTTTAAATTTCTGACTTTGAGAATTAGATATACCAATATACAACAGCGACGATACAGTAGCTGATAATTAGCAAAATACCTTCAAACCAATTTGATTCTCCATCCTGTACAATTCCAATTACAATAAGGTTCGTCAGTAACAAAATGATTGCGGAGACAGGAGTAAATGAAAGTGTCATTGGCTTTCCTAATAGCCAACCAACAATTACGCTGAAAGGAACAACGAATAGAGCAATTTGAGTTGAGCTTCCAATCGCTACTCCAATTGTTAAATCAGTTTTGTTTTTTATTGCTACTGATACTGCAGTGATGTGTTCGGCAGCATTTCCAACAAGAGGAAGTAAAATCACTCCAATAAAATTTTCAGAGAATCGCCATTCTGAAATAAATCCATTAATTGAGTCAACAAGGCATTCACTGATTATAGATATAAGAATTGTACATAATAATATTAGAACTGTTCCTATTTGCCATGAAATAGTAGGTAATTCAAGACAAACGTCGTATAATTGGTAGTTATTAAAATTCTGTGAAATAGTAGTGTTATTCTTGTATATGTTGTTATTATATGTCTCAATATTGGGAAGAGTGTTCGGGTGTTTGACTGAGCTTATATTGTCAATTATATAAGAAGAGTAACTTTTATCATTTGATGCAATACTTTCATCCCTGAAAAGATTAATATGTGTATATAGTTGAAAGAACAAAAACAATATATAAGTGAATGAAAGTAAAATAGCAGTTAATCTCGATATCATTAGAATATTATGTTGAGGAAGGTCAAATTGAGCTACAATTGTGGGTATTGAGATTGCCATGCATGATAACATGAGTAGAGATGTGGAAAATGATGCACCCTTTTCATTGAATTTCTGGACATGGTGAAATAGTCCACCTGCGAAGAATGACATTCCAAGTACAAGTAATAGGTTAGAAAGTATTGAACCTAATAGCGTTCCTTGAACGACTGTGATCAACCCTGCTCTGATTCCCTGAACTGTTAAAATGGCTTCCACCGCGTTTCCAAATGTCGCGTTTAATAGACCACCAACGACTTCACCTGTATGTAATGCTAATTCCTCTGTAAATATCCCAAGAAGGTTTGCGAGGGGAATTAACGCAATAAAATTGAACCAAAATGTAGCTAGAGCACCCCATTCCAAATAGTAACTTAAAAGCCCGAAAGGAACAAATAAGAATAATATATTCAGTTTTGTAAAAGAGATGTCTAAAACAGCGATTGCATCAGATTTCCAAGTGTAGTTAGGTATTTTTGTCTCTTTATATGAATTTTTATTTTTACCTGTGCTAATTAAGTTCCTACATAAATCATTTTGTTGGCTAAAAATACCAACAATATAAGGTAAAGTTGTTCTTCGACGTAAAAATGGATCTGACATCGTGCGTCTTAAATAAGACGCAGCTCTCATACGTTGAATAACCATTCTTTAAAAGGTATGTTCGTCATACGAAATATTTTCCTGAGAGCTTAAAAGTTGTTGAATGAGACTAATTATTTCTACAAAATATGCTTTGTAATATGTTGGAGATAAATTAGTTGTAATTTTTCTTCATTTAAAAGATAATATAATGAATATGATTATACTTTGAAATAAATTGATGTATTTCTAAGTAAAGCTAAATTCCAAATTTGTTAATTTGATTGGTCTTTATAGTTTATTTTTTTTTTAACCAATTTGCCACTAAAGTTAATACGTAGTTTTTAGATACCGCTTGAAAAGTTGCATTGTAGTTAAATCCAAATTAAGCTACCAAGTATATGTGCCGCCACAAAAAAATGATTAAGGTAAATGCTCGGTTTAAATTCTGTACAAAAAATATAATAGAAAGCGGTGCAAAGAAAACATCGTAGATTAAATCACATTGTGTAGCGAAGTATTTAATTTAGTTCGTTTTTGCTAAAACATAGAGCATGAAGTTTTTTTTTTCTCGATACCTTTATAATTTTGCAGATTTATTAGAATTACATTCGAATCATGGCGGTAATTGTGGGGATTATGGGAGTTGAGTTTAAACATTACATGAAATAGATAGGAAAATGCATAGGTTTTGACGCTGTTCTAAAAAGATCTCTTCATAATTTCAATTTTAGTACCAACTATAATGAAGCGAGGTTTCTTAAAGAATTTTGTTAATAAAAAAAATTGTGAACAGAAAAAAAATGATGCATTAAAGGTAAGGATATGATTTTATGCAATTGCACAACTTTAGATTGATTCTTAGGCTAAAATAGATGATTTTGAGTTATTTGAAGTGATAGGTACAGGAAACTTTACTCAAGTTTTTCGTGCCTTTGATTTGGTCAATAATACACAAGTTGCAATTAAAGTTGCTAGCAAGTCTCAATTAAGAGCGTTGAAAAAAGAAGGTGAAATATTGAATGAAAAAAAAACATGTACTCTACTAAATAATTCTCGTTCAAGGAATGTAATTAAGCTGTTAAATTCATTTTCTAATGAAGAAAATGTTTATTTGGTGTATGAGCTCTGCACAGATGGTGAACTATGGCAAAAAATTCTTCCTATTGGAATAAAACCATTAAAACAAGCAGTTTACTATTTGGCTCAATTATTGATTGCAATTGAGGATATTCATAATTTGAACATAATTCATCGTGATATTAAAGCAGAAAACTGTTTGTTAATGAAAAATGGACAACTTAAGTTGGCAGATTTTGGATCATCAATTCATTTAGACGATGTTGTTTGCAATTCTCAGAATTGTGGTTCGTCATGTCAATGTAGATTCATTATTAATAGAGGTAGAAGAGAGTTCAAATATTTTGTTGGAACGCCACAGTTTATGGCACCTGAAACTATAAGAAACAAACCGCCAACAAAGGCAGTTGATCTGTGGAGTTTTGGATGCACCGTATTCCAAGTAATTTGTGGATACCCTCCATTTAATGCTCCTAGCGAATTCCTTGTTTTTTGCAGAGTTTTTCAAAATGGATTAAAATTCCCCCCAGATTTTCCCAAAGATGCAAAATTATTAGTAGAGTCTTTACTAAAACAAGAACCTACTGAAAGAGCAACGATCGAAGAGGTAAAGAAATCCATATTTTTTAAAGATGTTAATTTTGGAGAATTAATGAATGAAAAGGAATATCTTAGTTTTCCACCTTCATTAAAAGATTTATGCCTAATTCAGATCGCAAGATCATATGAAAAGTATAAAATGGAAGAATTAGATAAGCTAAATGCTTTAGATGATTCAAGTATGATTGTGGGAAGATTAAAATTCGAAATTGAGAGAAAGGAATATGAAGGCCCGCGCGATACTTGGCAAAGCGAATTTTTTGACCAAATTTTTGACAGGAGCACTTCAAAAAATATGGAAAATTACATTTTATCTTCGTCATCTGAAAGCAATAGTGAGTGATATAAATTAACTTAAAAAACACCCCGATGTCTCGCACAAATAACTTTTAGCTTGAATTTTTGAATCTGACGATCAGTAGGCGATCTGTAACTCGCGGCCGCCAACTAAAATAGGAAGAACGGGAATCGAACCCGTGACCTCTTGCGTGTGAAGCAAGCGTCATAACCCCTAGACCATCCTCCTGTATCGGAGGACGGACTTGCCAATTAAGCTATTTGAAGCAATAACCTCAAATTATTATTTGTCAGTGCCTTGCAAGACGTTGGAGTTGGATTGAAATTTAAATTCTCTTCTACACATTGGGCACATTCCAGAATCATTCCTTGCACGTGAAAGCCATTCATGTATACAGTGAAGGTGGAAAGAGTGACCACACTCACCAAATGCTGGCGGACATGAGTCTCCAGGCCTTAAGCATTGAGGACATGTTAGTTCAAAAGACTCGCTGCAAATACTGCAAAGGTCATCACCACACAGCCAATTCCAATACCCTATCATTCGTAGCTTATTGATTTTGATTCTGGACATTTCAGAACTTATACAGGTATTTAATTCGTATTATTTGTGAATATGAAATCGTGATATTGCAGGCTATTTACATATAAATTCCATAAAAATACAAATAAAAACAATTAATTTATTTTTGGTTAATATGTCTTCAAGAATTAAATTTTTTAGTGCATTATTCTTTATTTAGAAATTTATTTTACATTAATAATACTTGCTTTCTTAAGTTACCGCTTCTGAAAAGATCCTAAAATTTTAAGCGGTTGCTGTAAAACTTGAATTAACATAAATTTTGACTTGCAGAAAATAGTTTTAATTATTCGATAGTATGAATTCTAATTTTTTTTTAAAAATCCATTTAGGCTAAAGATGAGAAATTTAGATCGAGAAAGAGAACTTAGACGACGCCAGTATCTGGCAGATCGAGAGAAACGCCAACTTGAGTTAGCTGAGAGAGTATTGAAGAGTAAAGAGTTACTTTATGCTTCAATAGGAAAGGAAGTTGATGAAAGAAAAAAGAATGAATTGACTGCAGAGCAGAAAATATTAGCTGAGGCTGGTAGAATGGTTGAGGAGAGAGATACTGATGGTTCATTAATTGAAACGTATATTATGCCGGAAAACTACGATGAAGATTTACAAAAGAGACTCAGTTCTGCGATAATTAAACCTCAAGATAGGTTAGATAAGCGCAGAAAATTCAATAAATCAGACCATGATATATGGGAGTCAAACCAAGCAAGATCTGGAGATATTTCCTTAGTTAATAATAATAGACTACCGACTAAGAAAGTAGTTGGCCAAGAGAGAAATATCAACTCACTAATCCTTTCAGATGGATCTCTGATTGATTTTGAACTATTAGAAACAACAAAAACTGAAATGGTTTCTGAATATTTACCAAACAACAAGATTATAGAAAGCCAGGATATCGAATTGATTAATGATGTTAGAAACTCTTTACCTGTTGCGAAATTTAAGGATCAGATAATTAAATCGCTAGAAGAACACCCGATACTGATAGTTGTTGGAGAAACTGGTTCTGGGAAAACAACTCAAATACCTCAGTACTTATTTGAAGCTGGATATTCCAAAAACGGAATAATTGCATGTACTCAACCAAGAAGAGTGGCGGCAATGAGTGTGGCTGCAAGAGTAGCTAAAGAGATGGGGTCTAAGCTCGGAGGTTTGGTTGGATATTCAATAAGATTTGAAGATTGTACAAGCGAAGAAACTGTAGTCAAATATATGACGGATGGCATTTTATTGAGGGAGTTTCTTTCAGAACCAGATTTAAAAAATTATTCATGCATATTAATTGATGAAGCACATGAAAGAAGTCTTCACACAGATATTTTGTTTGGGCTAATAAAAGATGTTTCCAGGTTCAGGAATTCAGATATGTATCTAGAAAACGGTGATAATGAAAAGCGTAGCAAGATAGAAAACTGTGTCAATTATAATCAAAACTCTTTTAAATTGATCATATCGTCTGCAACATTGGAAGCAAACAAGTTTAGTGAATACTTTGATAATGCACCAATAATATACATACCGGGAAGACGATTCCCGGTCAACATTTATTATACGAAATCTCCTGAAGCAAATTTCATTGACGGGACAGTCGTTACAGTTTTGCAAATTCACTTTTCCCAGATTAAAAGGTCTGACGAAAATATGAGCTCTAAAAAAATTATTCCCGTTGGAGGTGATATTCTTTGTTTTTTACCTGGGCAACAAGAAATTGAAGAAACACAGACATTACTAGAAAGCAGACTAGTAAATAAAGATCCTAATTCACCAGAGCTTATTATACTTCCAATATACTCCTCACTTCCATCTGAACAACAAGCAAAGATTTTTCAAACAACACCGTACGGATTTAGGAAGGTTGTACTTGCTACAAATATTGCAGAAACGGCATTAACTGTTGATAACATAGGGTTTGTAGTTGATTGTGGCTTTTGTAAACAAAATTCGTATAATCCAAAGACAGGTTTAGAAAGTTTAATTACCGTTCCTTGTAGCCAAGCTGCTGCAAACCAAAGATCAGGAAGAGCAGGTAGAGTTCGCCCGGGGAAATGCTTCAGGTTATATACTAAATTAAGTTTTAGTACGGAAATGGAAGTGTCAAATGTTCCGGAGATCCAACGATGTAATTTGGGGAATGCTGTTTTAGTGATTAAATCTCTTGGGATTGATGATTTACTGCATTTTGATTTCATGGATCCTCCGCCTCCAGAAACATTAATTCGTGCATTAGAGCTTTTATATTCCTTAGGTGCGCTTGATGATAAGGGAGAGCTAACAAAAGTTGGGAGAACAATGGCAGAATTACCTATCGATCCTATGCATGGCAAAATGGTCTTAGCATCTCAAAAGTACAACGTTGTAAATGAAGCAACTATAATAGTATCTATGCTTTCCGTTGGAAACACAATTTTCATTAGACCAAAAGAAAAAGCTAAACAGGCAGATGGAATTCGAAAAGCTTTCACTATTCATGGGGGAGATCTTTTGACATTATTGAATGTATATAACCAATGGCAGAACAATGATTTTTCTGGATATTGGTGTTATGATAATTTTCTCCAAGTAAAAAGCCTTAAAAAGGCTCGTGATATTAAAACTCAGATAGACTCACTTTTATGTGAAAAACTAGATATTCAGATTTCAAGCAGCCCTAATGAGTTAGAATCTATTAGGAAGTCGATTACGGCTGGATTCTTTTTACAATCAGCACGCATTAATAAAGGTGGGAATTATACTACGATCAAGTGGCGCCATGTAGTTGACATACATCCTTCTTCAACATTATTTAATTCAAAGCCAGTCGCCGTTACTTACACTGAACTTGTACTCACTACGAAGGAGTATATGAGAAATCTTACTGAAATAAAAATGGACTGGTTACTTGAAGTTGCTCCTCATTATTATCACTCTGACGACTTTAATTCAAAAGGTAATTAGACATTTAGCGCTAATAATATATATATTTTAGTTCAAGTTTTCGCCATAGTGAAGTTAAAAATTTAATTAATATATTCATTATTTCCCCTAAGGCTGCACTGCATATTTGCCCTATCTGCCTTTAATATGTCACAAGATACAGTTTTGGTTTATCGCCCCTTGAAACTATCTGATATTTTCAAGATTAACAAAGTAAACTTGGACAACTTTACGGAGACATACAACATGAATTATTACGGAGATTATCTCTCAACTTGGCCTGAACTTTGTTTCGTATGTGAGGCACCAGACCATTCAATAGCGGGCTATCTTGTTTCCAAAGTTGAAGGAGAAGGTGATCAGTGGCATGGTCATGTAACAGCTCTTTCTGTTTCACAACAATATAGGAATTCGGGCGTTGCAACGAAACTTATGAAGTTCCTAGAGGATATCAGCACACAGTTGAATTGCCATTTTATTGATTTGTTTGTAAGACCTTCTAATGAAAAAGCCGTCAAGTTTTACAAACAACTTGGATATTACGTTCATCGGACAATCCCCTCCTATTATACTGACGAAGACGGCTATGACATGAGAAAACTTATTTACATTAAAAATTCAGGGTAAAAGAAAAGTTGCGTCAGTAATACTAAGAAATGATATTAAAGTACGTGTATTTGTTTTAATAAATAAGAAATGGCATATTTTAATGGTTTAGTTTATTATTTTCAATATAAATAACTCTTTTTTTGATAAACATTTTTCTCAATGGTGTGATGCCTAGACATGACGCATGCATATATAATTAAAGCAATGACCAATAATTTGCAGGAATTAAAAATAAATAAATAATAGTTAGAAAATGGAATCATCAAGTATATATGAGATAATTGACAAATTGGAGTAAGTGGGAAATTTGGTTAATTTATAATAATAATCTGCCTAGAAATAATGATACATATTGGGGTTATGATGATTTATTTGATAAGTCAGAAGTTCTTTCTCCTGAAAGAATTACAAACAAATCAAAACTTTGTGCAGTTAATCATTTATATCCGGAAAAGAATTCTGTAAGTTAAATAACGAATGAAATTAGGTTATAAGTTATTTCTATCGTAGAAAATTGTAGCAAAATCCTCGGTTTTGTTTCAAAGAATTCAAGCAAATGAAAAGAGAATAAACAATATGTTAGAGAGCATTGGAATAGATATTAAACATTTCCATATGCTTGCAAAGCAAAGGCAGTTCACAAATAAACCTCAAGGTAGGAAACAATTATTTTATACTCCAGAAAAACAATATTCTACACCCGATTTGTGGCTTACAAAGTCAAATAGTATTTATAATTCGTATTCTTCAAGTGCTAAAGAGATCGTTGAGAATACTTTGGATTACTACCCTAATATAGGCCGTGAGTGGTATATTAAACGATGGAATGATATAAAGTCGATAAAATTCCAAAAAGGAAATTAAAGCATATTAAAGCTATTAGAAGTAGGCTAATAGTAATAATCAATTTTTGTTAAATTAATGCTAGTTTTGCCTGTGTTTTTTCATTATTTGAGAAAATGCATCCAAATATTCCTGTTTTAGTGCGCTATTTGAGTTTTCATTTGTAATTGCATCCCATAGATAACAAGCTTGATTTGCGATATCGCCCATCATGTGATGAACTTGAGAGCATCTGTAGTACCCTTTGCTCCATTTAGGATTTATGTAAATGCATGATTTAGCATCAAATAGAGCTTTAGGAGAGTCTCCTATCTTAATATAAGAAAGACATCTGTTAGAAAGTATGCTTGATTTGAGAATGATTGCTTTTTCAGATAAATTGTTCTTTTTCATCTTTAAATGATTAAGAGCAGTTGAATACATTTCGATTGATTTGTCAAATTTTCCTTCTTTAAAGAGTGAATTTGCCTCTGTTTTAAGTCGTTCAGCCTCATCTTCATTGTAATTACTTGCGTCTTCTAAATCTTGTTCAATTTTTATTTCAGGAGGAATATCGAAATCAGGGGATTTTTTTTCATCAGTTGATGAAGAGTATTCATTTGACTCAATAGACTCAATAGATTCAGTTTGCACAGATTGACCTCGTTCAATTTGCTGAATACTATCAATTTTTATACTATCTAATGCATGACTTTTCAAAACTTCCATGATTTCTTCGGAACAGCGGTTATTTATTGCATATGAATAAATGGAATTTCCTTTAACAATTTGGTTTGAAACATCGCATGACTGTAACTTCATATATTCGATGATTAATGACAATAACTCAACATCATTTTTTTCAACTGCACCGAAGATTGGTGTATACCCTTCAGAATCCTTTGCTTGGTCCAAAAGCGCTCCAGATTTCAAAAGTAATTCGGTAACTTCATTATTCCCAATTCCAATTGTTATCATAAGAGGAGAAGGAATTAATCTACTCAATGGGGCTCTATTTGGGTCACTCTTATGATTTAAAAGGTAACTAATCAATTCTTTATTATTCGTCATACATGCCCATTGAAGAGGAGTACCAAATTCATCACTACATGTGTTGACAAATAAGTCTATTTCAGATGGATTCTTGTTTTCTAGGTAGGAAATAATCAGTTTTACTAAGCTAAGGTCTGCAACTTGGCATGCATAGTGTAGCACGTTACATCCACTTGAATTTTTTCTTGTAATTTCTACTCCACTTTCTAATAATGTCGTGACCGATTCAATATCTTGAGCTCTCACTGAGAGAAAAAGTGGGTTTTCACTACTGTTATCAAGACTATTAACTATTCCAGGTGCAAGCTTAATAATAGCTTTTAGTGTATCATTTCTCTTCGCAGAGCAGACAAAATGGCAAACGTTTCTTCCATTTCCATCCTTGTAACCCAATAAATGTTCTTCAATATCCATTTTTTCCTTAGAACTTCCAACTAGGGTCGCAATATATTTTATTGCCTCTACTGTTGTTCCATTTGTAACTGTACTAAATAGACGTGTAATGTCACCATATGCATCACCTAAGTTGGAATTTTCTTTCGATTTAACGTAACTCATTTACATATATTAAATTAATTAAATTCTTAATATAATAAAAATTAATTTTCTTGTGCTTCAGCAAGGTTTTTCTTGCAATTATATTCAATTTACAATCTTAATGTTGTCAGAATTTACTGTTTTTTCATTTGTGCGCCTTTTTTTTCGTGTCAATTATAAATAAATATTGTTAAAAAGATAGATTAAAAAAAATTTATTAGAAAAATACCATTATTTGGGTGAGATAAACTTATAGAAAATTTACTCTGTATTATAGGGTTACTTTAGTAATAAGATAATGACTCGACCTGAGGCTCAGGCTCCACCAGAATTGGTAAGTTTAGTTGTGAATTACAGCAGGAAATTAGTTAATATAGCAATTTTTCCTAGTATTATAATGAATTGGAGGCTATAAAGTATTCAAAGAGTAGTAGAATTATTGATATTCAAACGAAGTTAACAGAAAGAGCAATTGAACTACTTTTACTACCTCAACATCCCTGTATGATATTGGATATTGGGTGCGGAACTGGAATCAGTGGTTCAGTTCTGGAAGATCACAACCATATTTGGGTTGGAATAGATATTAGTATAGGCATGTTAAATGTACTGGATATATACGATGATGACTCAGAGTCAACCGGTGATGCTTTGCTTGCTGATATGGGAGAGCTTTTGCGGTTCAGACCTGGTGTTTTTGATGGAGCAATAAGTATATCTGTTTTACAATGGCTTTGTAATGCTGACAAAAAATCACATGAGCCTTATAAGAGGCTTTTGGTTTTTTTTAAGTGGCTTTTTAACTCATTAAATAGAGGCTCAAGAGCAGTATTCCAGTTTTACCCAGATTCTCCCTCTCAAGTGGAAATGATTACTTCAGCTGCTTTAAAGTCAGGTTTTGGAGGGGGATTGGTAGTTGATTTCCCTAACTCTTCAAAAGCAAAAAAATATTATCTATGCTTGTGGGCTGGATTCTATTCCTCAATACCTCAAACCCTTCCGCAAGGTCTTACAGATGAAAATGATGAAGAGATGACTTCAGCAAGCAATTTAGGAAGATCAGGGTGCAAGTTAAAGACAAGGAAAAGGGGCAATAAAAGAGAGCATAGAGTAAAATCAAAGGAATGGATTTTAGAGAAGAAGAATATTCAGAGACTTAAAGGCTTCGAAGTCCGCCCAGACTCCAAATATACAGGAAGGAAAAGGAAGAGTGGGTTCTAACACTAAGAATATATCAATTTGACCACAATGAAAAAGTTTCAGAAACTGGTCTCTGTTATAAAATATTGTTAGAATAATTAGATTTGCCTATGATTATATATATTAATTAAAAAAAGTTAATCTGCCATTTCCTCGTCTTTTTGTAGATCAGCTTTAGTTTCTTTTGATTCTTCAGCTCCACTTATATACAATACGTTGTTGCACCTAATAAATACTTTTCCCAACGTTCCCTTCTTGGCACCGTCGATCCACTCTTCACAATCATTTAAAAGAAAGTTCATATATTCATCAAACGAAATCAATGTACCTTTATATCTCATATTTCCCCATTTTAAACGAACAATCACAGCCTTGTTTATTAGGCTAGAAAGAAACGGCTTGGGATTTATAGCAACAAGCTAGAAAAAGTTGAATTAAATTCGATTATAAAAATGGTTTATAATCAACTATGTATTAAACTTACCCCAGACATTGGAAGCAAATTAAATGGTTGTGGGTTTGATGGCTATTTTTAACTTCAATAATGCGATTAATTTGTCAAGACTAAATATGGCGCGCGCGTCGTGAGATCTTAGAGATTAAAAAAATTATTTATTATTAGAAACTTTACAAGCTAGTCAGTATCTATTAAAAATGACAGGTAACACAGATGAGGTGAGCGAAGCTAAGATTGTTTCATGTGAAGGCTGTGGTTCCGAAACAAAATCAAAGCTATCATGCCCTCAATGCAAGAAGCTGGGATTAAAAACGTCTTTTTTTTGTTCCCAAACCTGCTTTAAAGAAAACTGGACCGTTCATAAGCTAAAACATCAATTAGGAGGAAGAAACAAAGAAGCCATAAATGGTTCACTTGATTTAGTTAAAAAAAATGTGATCCTAGAAGATCCTAGGACATGGGTTAATTGCCCACATATTTCAAAATTTATAGGCTTTAATGGTTTCACAGGACCTTTAAGACCTTACCCAATTAGCAACAAACGAAAAGTTCCAAGCCATATCTTGAGGCCAGATTACGCGGATGACAAGGAGGGTAGACCATTTTCTGAATTAAAAAGAAAAAAGAGTTCTGTTATTGTTGCAGCAAGCGCTGAGGAAATTGAGCTTCTAAGAGAATGTTCTAAAATAGGGAGAGAAGCTCTAGATATTGCTGCCTCTATGATAAAGCCTGGGGTAACAACTGACGCTATTGATGAGGCTGTTCATAATTTCATAATTTCTAAAAACTCTTATCCCTCTCCATTGAATTACTGGGAATTCCCAAAGTCGTGCTGTACTTCTGTTAATGAGGTGATATGTCATGGAATCCCTGATTTCAGGCCATTAGAGGAAGGTGATATTGTAAATGTTGACATTTCTGTATATTATAAAGGAGTACACTCGGATTTAAATGAAACGTTCCCGGTTGGGAAGGTTGACGAGAAATCCATGAGATTAATGAAAGTGGCGTATCAATGCTTAGATGAAAGCATAAAGATTTGCAAGCCTGGTACAATGTATAGAGAAATAGGCAATCTAATTCAGTCAATTTGCGATAGTCAAGGCTTTTCTGTTGTAAAAACTTACTGTGGACATGGAGTTGGAACTCTATTTCACTGCGCTCCTAATGTACCTCACTATAAGAATAATAAGGCAATTGGAACAATGAAACCAGGCCATGTATTTACGATTGAGCCAATGATTAATGCAGGTAGATTTGAAGATATAACTTGGCCAGATGATTGGACATCAGTAACATTAGATGGAAACAGATCTGCTCAATTTGAACATACTTTGTTGATTACAGAAACTGGAGTTGAAGTTCTAACTAAAAGGTTGGAAAGTTCTCCTAAACTTGAAATTCTTTCTGAAATAGAGTAGATAACTAGTTTCTAATATCCGAATCGTTTTCTTCTTTGATTAGTATTAACCTTCATAACCTATTGTATTGTTTCTTTTTAAAACTGCAACAATCTATTAATTCGTGTGTAAAAAAAAGTTTTGCCGGTACCTTTATTTGCCGGCAAAAGTTTATTTTAAATTTTTTTGTCATAAATTTCTGCAGTGGTTAAAATAAAATAAGATTATTGAACAGATTTCGACAGAGATTCAAATTGAGCTGGTATTAGGAAATTCAATATTTCAATATTTAAATTAGTTTGTGATTGCTGCCTTTGGAACGATGTTGGGGAAAGGTATGAGATCTCCCAAAGCGGAGATTACAGAGTTAACTCCAAACTCAATAAGGTTTACCCTTTCCAACACAGATTTGAGTATGGCAAATACTTTGAGAAGAATTATTTTGGCAGAAATTCCAACTCTTGCTATTGATCTTGTTACTATGATAGACAACACATCTGTTTTGCACGATGAATTTATTGTTCATAGAATGGGCTTGATTCCTTTAGATAGCACAAATATTCGTGATTTTAACTTTAAGGACAGATGCGAATGCCAGGAACGCTGCAACAAATGTTCTGTTGAGTATTTGCTGGATGTAACATGTGAGAGTGGTACTACAAGGAATGTAACTCATTATGATATACTGCCGGTTGCAACTTCAACTTCAGTTCCAATGCCTGTACCAAAGAAGGATGACTCTATTGATGGTATGAATAATGGTATTTTAATAGCTAAGCTTGGCCCAGGACAGAGAATTGCAATGAGAATGACAGCTTCTAAGGGTGTTGGAAAATTTCACGCAAAATGGATCCCAGTTTCAGTGGCTACATTCACAAATGAAGCGGATGTGAGAATAAACTATTCACTTTCTACTAATCTGACGTTTAAGCAACGTAAAGAAATTGTCAATTGTTGCCCTAAAGATGTTTTTGCTTTGGGGGGCAACACTTCAAAGACTGAATATGCTTTGAACAAAAACTCTGCCTATTCTACCAAAACAAAGACAGAGGAACTTCCTGATCTTGAAGTTGTGAGCTCAAAGTCATGCATTTTTTGCAATGAGTGCGTAAATTTAACTAAGAATTATGGCTACATTAATCCTGCTTTGATCAGAGTTGATACTAAACCTGATAAATTTCATTTCTTGGTAGAATCGACAGGAGCTCTACCTGTTGAAAGTATTGTAGAACTTGCTTTTGAGATTTTACAAGAAAAATTAAATACTTTAAGTAGGGGAGTTGCTCGCTCAGAAACAGCACAGAGTGGAATGGATACTAATGGTTCTGGAGGAGTAAATATTACTGCAGATGAAAGGGCAATGGATTTAGTACTAGACCTATCTTAGTTTCAAATTGAGCTTTCAAAATAGTTCTAGTTTTGATAATAAAACTTTATTAATATATTTATTTGTAGGCTACAATGCTAAAATTGCGATAATCTTAATTAACTTATTTCTGTTAAAATAAAAAAGCAATAATTGTCTAAATAGGAGATATTCTTTTTACTTTTCCGTCAAGAAAATAATATATCATTAGCAATATTAATTTTTTAGTCTTTTAACCCAAGAAATTGGGATTTTGGGATGCGGCGAATCCAATCAAAAAGTAGTGCACCGATCGAATCTAACTTGTTATTGTTCATAAAATGGATAAACTGTTGCCTTATATTGGCTAGAGATTCCGCATCAACCCAAGATTCACAAGTCTGTATTAGCGTTAGCACATCTGTAAAATGTCTAGTAATCAAATCATCAGAAAGTATTTCCGAAAGTATATTGTGAATGCACCAGCTGTCACTTGGTTTCCCAACCCCCTTGAACCAAGCGGTGATGAGAGGAAATGGGGAAATTCCTGGAGATATTGGGTCAATATAGCAATTTTTAACTCCAATTTTAGAGTATTCGTTAGATAAAGTATCAGAAAAACATGAAGAAAATGGGCTGTCCTTTAATTCAGAATCTTGACTAAGTTCGCCTATGAAGTCTGAAGTTTGAGCATTCAAAGTCCTTGAACCTGATCTCAGTAGATTGCTATGAGAGCTTTCACCATTTAAATGTCTTTCATTTTCAATAAATGAAAGGAAATCCAGCGAGCCAGAAGATGATGTAGATGAAGAGTATCTTGTTGAGGGGTTCGGAGTATTGTTTTCGGAATACTTTATGTTTAAATCAGTGCTTGAGCTTTTCTGGCCTCTTAATGATTTAGATGAGAGAGAGAGAATGGATTTATATTTATTCGTGAAAAGAGAGTCTCTCTGCTTTGAAATTTGTATCCAAACACATGTAAAATAGGTCCCAAGCCATTCTGCCACATCTTGTTGGAGTGAAAAAGAAAATCTAGTTACAAACTTCGTATCTACCTCCAGACTCTTTTTGTAAAGCAAATAGAGAGTTAATGTCCTCAACGGAAAGAACCGTATTTTTATATCTACATTCAAATGGCTGATAGTAATTTGGTCAAGAGAAGTGCCATTATTAAATGAAGGTTGTAATATTCTTAAGCTTTCTGAGTTTCTAAATATTGCTTGGTTCTCCATTAGTATCTTTTGTAATTCTTCTTTATTTTTCTCCACAAACTCATCTATTCTGCATGTTACAAGCAACCCAGTTTTGTTGGGTCCACCTGATATTATTGGACAAAATGCTTTTATACCATCGGAAGATAAATCAAATGTAGCTTCTCCAAGGAAAGTTTTTTCAAAATAAAACTTGGCTCTAGCTGCAAAACAATTAAAAAAGCCGGTACAACGAGTTTTTGGATATGCAAAGATACCTAGTGATGTTACACTAGTAATGGAAGCATCGGGACTTGGGGGAAGAGTTTCCATTGCAAAATTTACAGTTGTTGCAGACCCTTCGCTATCTTGATCAGCGTAAAGTTCAAGTTCGATAGGAAATCCACTCATTTCGCCTGTAATTACATGCGGAGAGCTCTGGGCAAATTTATTGATTGTTTTGCGTTCGCTAATATACCAAAGAGTTGGTTGCCAAACATGTGAAATTGCATCAAATATATTATTTTCTTCTGTGACACCTTTAAGAAAATCCTCAACTTTGGAAATTTCAGGTGACCATTGAGCTCCAAGAGACTCACAAATTGTATTTATGATCCTTATGCTATAAATTTCACTTTTATGTTTGAACATTTCTCCAATTATCCTTCCTCCTTCAAGTGAAATTACTATATCCCTCATCTGATGATATTGTACCAATTCAAGAAGAAGTTTAAATCCATTCTGAAGCTTTAAAGACAGGTTTAATATCTTTTGTCTTATTTTCATGCTAACTATCGAGGACTCACATCCAAACCACTCAAAGCAACTCAATTTCCTCGCTAGCATTGACCAGAATATGTCAACATCAAATTCTTCACTTTCTTGTTCTTTGCTATCTAAACCAACCATAGGAAGAAATCCCATATAGTCTAGGGTGATTAATATAATCTCCAAGTTGTCTGGTGTGAGTTTCCTAAATATACCGTTGCAATTATGACCATAGTCCTGAAATATAATCTTCGCAGTTTCAAAAGTCATTTGGACCTCTGAGTTGCCTTCTAAAGTAGAGCTTCTTTCACCCAATACTCTAAAGTAGCTAAATCTTTTCCCCACTTCCTCGGAAACATGGAAAGTTTGATTTTTCCCCCTTTCTTCGTTATATACGCAAATTTCCCATCCAAAACCTCGTTTTGGTTCATTATCTATGCAAGCTTTTTTCCCCCTATTTTCGTCCTTTGTATGGTTTTCTGAGTCCATTTCCAAACTTGATCTCTTGAGATTTATTTCAAGGTCAAATGGGTCATCTAAAGCAAAAGCTTCATTTTTTTCCATTATAATAATTTTCAAATACTATTTTGTAAATTAAGTAGATATTTACGTCAGATTACTAATTCTTTAGCTTTAATTTGATGGAGTACAACAAAAGTTGCTGTATAGGAATTAAAGGAATGTATAGTCTTTAACCTCTGATTTTTTTAGCGTTAGATTCGATTATTCATCATTCAAAACTGTTGATATTAAAATAGTAAATTCATCTATATACTTGTTTTTAACAATCAAATATTAAGAAGCAGTTCCCCACTTAATTTCTGCTTGTTTTCCTTTTGTTTGCTAGATAAACTATTTGAAAAGCAGTGATTAATTATACATATCAAGGCAATAAACACAATGGAAAATTCCCGCTCGAAAAAACAAGTACCACGTTACCCCGTATTTGAAAAAAAAAAAATAAGGAAAAAATTGAGTTTTAATGATATTTCCCTCATGGAAGGAATAATCCCAATTAAATTATGAAGCTAAATTGAACGATCAAATAATAACCTAAACAAAAAACTCTGTGCATAACCAAATACTCGCTTTCAAACAAAAACGAAAGTTGACAAAAATGCAAAAAGTTACAAATGAAAATTGTAACATAAACACATACAAAGTAGTATATGCCGATTTCTGATTTTCTAGACTAATAGATGTTGAACAAAGCGTTCAAGTTCTAAATTAAAAAAAATTCCAATTTTAGATTATATAATAAAAAAATTAAACCTAATCTCGAGCACAAATATATCGTTGGTTGGAAAATACTCATATATCGAGGGTAGTTCAGGAGTAAATTCTTATCAATATTCATTCGGTTTATAGAAAATATAATCCCAATAGGCTTTGAAAGAATTAGCCTGATATCTTTCAAAGAAATATAGTCGGTGTCAAAGGATGCTAAAAATCCTAGTCATCGAGGAAGGAGGAGTAGTATCTTTCAGTATTGTAAAGGCTGCAAAAAACCTGGTTGCCGCCAAACCAGCGGTTATTAAGTGCAGGCACAGCGACCTGTGCCATGGATGGAGACTCAAATACAACAAAAATACGTACTCTATCCGAAGGTTTAGAAATATTGTTTGATACGTGGATACGAACGTCGTAAACTTTTCCATATTTACTGCACTCAATTTTAACCTCCTCTTTAAGTTCATCATCAATTTCATCAGGGCCAACCATATTTGTAAGCAAAATAATGTTGGAGTTACTATTAGATCCTGAAACGGTACTGGGGATCTGATATGGTGTCGGCCCATTGCTTAATGGATAACCTGGCGGTTGCTGGTATATCGGGAGTGGTGGCGGAGCCACATTAGGCATTTGCATCATTGAAGGTAAAACCATTTGATGAGGAATACCGATAGAGGGTATTTGGGAGGGTATTACATTTTGAATAGAATTAATCATAGGTAATTGGCCTACTGTAGCTCCTGAAACTCCTGATTGAGTTCCTCCACCCCCACCACCTGCTTGCGGTTTGAGTGCAGTTGCGACATTTACTTTGAGTTGTTTTCCACCTACCTCAAAGCCATTCATAGTTTCTATTGCAAGTTTTGCTTGATCTGCAGTACCAAATTCAATGAAGCCATAGCCACGATGGGTACCCGGCTTTTCTATTGAGGGGATTAATTGGCAACTAAGAATTACACCGAAAGCCTTGAAAATATGCCTCAGATCGTCAGTTGTAAAAGAGTAAGGAACAGAGCCAATATAAATTCTGTTTTGTGAGTGGGTTGCAATTCCTGTTCCATGAGTGGTTTCTGATTGAATTTGATGATTTGGATGGGTAATCTGGTTGTTATTAAAAACAGCAATATTTGGATTGACATTCCCTGAGCCCCCTCCTCCTACGCCTCCACTTCCGGACTGATTACTATTACTAGATGCCGCATTAGTAGGCCTACCTACCCTAATTGGTCTTCCTTTTAGTACAAACCTGTTCATTGTGGCCAAAGCCATTTCTGCTGACTCCTGCGATGTGTACTCTATAAAGCAGAAGCCTTTGGAGCGGTTGCCTTCTCTGGGCATGTCAATGTTCACGATTGGACCGAATGAGCCAAAAACCTGCTTTAGATCTGCCTCGTTCAGTGAATAATCTAATGAACCCACATAAATACGAGATATCTGACTGTTTTGCCTGGGTCCCGTTCCTGTTGTCGTACCAGAGCTCACTGCAGAGCTCGCTCCGATACCATTTCCAGATCCTATGTTAGAGTGCCCAGGACCTATACCCAGATTCGAATTAGAGTTAGTTACAACTCCATTATTTCCAGTTAAGGTACCAGATAATCCTGAGAAATGACCATGAGGATTTCCTGGTATGGGAGCTAAGTTCGGGGAGTTGCAGCTATTGTTGCTCTGAGCGTCCCATCCCGAACTTGTTCTCTTCCTGCGTTTTTTATGGCTTGAGTCAATTGTACCTGAATTATGAGGCGAAAAGGAACCGCTGATTTTGCTAAACTCCTCGACACTCTGACCCTCTTCTAGACTAGGACTTCTAGACCTTCTTCTAGGTATCCTAGGGATACCCTTTATTCCCTGTTTGTCTGATTTTCCTGTAGCAGAATTATCGGTAACAGTCTCAGTTTCGCCAGGCTCCTCCCCCTCTTCAGAAGCAGCTTCTCCTCCTGTCAATAGACCCTCCTCGGTGCGAGATCCGATACTCAGATCCCTTACCTTACCACTTATTAATTTCTTATTATTTTCGTAATTACTTTCATCATTCTCAGATACATCCCCAGTAGGATGCCCACTTAAGTTAGGATCCGGTACTGAAAGTTCTGTGACATTAGCAGATACAGAGCCTTCCTCCCCAGCTTCAGTTGGGCCAGATTTTTCGAGACTTGCGAGGTCCTTGGACTCGACTTCCTTATCTGAGAAAGTGCTAAGACTACGACCTTCCTCCTCCTCCTCAACCTCCTTGTTATACCCAACCTCTTCTTCTCCAACCTTCACAACTTCAAGCTCAGAAGCTCCTTCATCAATCATTAGATTAATGTAGTTTCCTATTCGAGAATCCTTATCTTTTTCAATTTAAGGACGAATTGGTGTTGCTTGTGCTTTTATTACTAAATTATAACTTTTGGTGTAGACAAAGCCAATTTGGCGCTGACAGCTCCCCGCAATGCCTCCTCGTTTTTTACAGCACGAGGTGCACCTTGCCGCCCAATTTGGTCCCAATATTAGCCAGTATCTCAATGTAAGGAGGCTCTTCGTCAACGCCCCTCAGGGACTTTTTTTCATTTCTAGGTGGGGGGACTAGTTGGTTTCTTAAACTGAGGACTGGTAAATACTGCATTGCTAATTTAATAAAAATAGATTGCCGTTAACCAGTGCCCTTTATCACTTAAAGTCTACGATACTGAACTGAGGCTGAAAATTGTAATTTTTTGTTTTCGACTTCGAAGATAAGAAAAATTGGTACCAATAAAAATTACGAGATATTTGAATAACATGAGGATAATAGAATAAGGCATAATGGATGATCTACTTTCTAGCATAAAACTCAAAATGCTAACTGAGGCACAATCTGACAATTTAGGTACTAGCTTCCCAGAAAACATAAGAAAGCTTTTGGGGATGGTTGAGGAAGAGCTCAAAACTGTTAAAGAGTCAGTACTGGAAAGCATTGATATTTCCAACATCAACTATGTGAAGTCAAAGAAAGAATTAGACTCGCTTCAAACCGAAACAGTGGCATTGAGAAAGACAATTGTGTCCATTGAAACTAAGGTTGAGGAAGATTTAGCCTCTTCAAAAGGAGTTACTGAAATGGAAGAAATATCTAGCATTAAGAGAGACCTAATAACTCTCAAAAAAGCTAGTGTCTTCTTTGAGACTATAGCACAACTTCATTCTATTTTTGCTGAATTTGATAACTACTTGGTTGAATATGAGTTTGATTTAGCAGCTGATGCACTAAGTAATGCTGATCAAAAGCTAAATGAGATTAACTTTGACGACAGCAACATTAACCAAATTAGATCCGAAAATATTTCAGGAAACAGAGCTATACAACAAATTGAAGAAGAAAAAGATGTTTTTGAAGAAGTAAAGATAGAATACCTTCATAGAAGAGGAAGACTCGTGAGCATCGTTGAGCTACTATTTAGATATATTTTCCATTTCGAGCGTAACGAAATAAGAATAAGGTTGAGCCTACCAAGAAGTGTGCTTATGGAAGTTTCTGATTTTAGCCTTGGGTTTGACTCAGAAAAACCTTATTCAGATGATGGGGATGAGGTAAGAATCTCCCTTCAGGACGTCTGGTATTCTCTTATATCTGTTGGTGTTGTGAATGAACATGTGGCCTATCTTTCAAAACTTTGTATTGACAATATTCTTGATCCACTGGTCTCCAAATCAAGCAAACTCTCAAAAGAGAAAAATTGCTTGTATAAACTCCTTCCAATTGAAACCAGATCTCACAATGAATACAAATGGGAATATAAGGTTGTATGTAACAAGTCAGATGATAAAAGTAAGGAATCTGATGGGAAGGAGGAACATAGTGACCAACTTTCAGTTTATGAACATTCAATTCCTGTTTTAATCTCGATTCTTAGGTTCCTATCCGATAATTGCTTTACAGGTAATATTCAAGTGATTTCCTTATTCGGCAAATACACCTGGAATTGGATTTCACCTAGATTATTACAAGACATTTCTTCAACACCTTCTACAAAAGATTGTCAGATTTTGAGAGAATTTGAAGTTCAGGCAAGATCACTTCAAATTATTCCAGCAGGAGAAGACACTATTTCAAATTACGTTAACCAACTGGAGACAAACAGATATGAGGAAAGAAAGATTCACGCTTTGAATTTTGCGAGAGAGATTATAATGCGTGATGACCCCTCTATCATTTTAGTTGATGATTCCACGGAAATTGGTTCTCTTACGAACCTCCTTCAACAGTGCGGGGTACAAAAATCAAAGGCAGATAAATGTGACAACCTTTCAAATCTAATTAACCTTATTGGCGAAGGAGACCTTATTGGTAATATGGAGATTGATTCATTTTCTTCAATCCAATATGAAAACGAGAGCTTTCTCCAACTTCAAATTTGCGGAGTTAGTTCCTGCGCGCATTCTCTAATTCAAAAGATACATCAGCTTCTTGACGAAGCTCTCTTGGATGCCCAAAAACACTGCCTAAGCTCTGCAAAGCAAGGCTATTTCCTTGTGAGGGAGTTAGTAATGCTATTTATATTGCTCAGACCGACTATTCACAAAGAAAGACTAAATAACGATCCTCTTTTTGCTGCTACATTTTATACAGACTGCACCTATTTAATTCACCACTTAATATTAATTCCATTCACATATGGTAGTAAATTTCCACCACCAATTCCGAATGTTGGTTCGTTTGTTGATCTCCTATTAACTCTCAGAAAACTTCAAGAAATTGCAATTTCTAGTCTTTTGAACAAAGAGTCTGAATCAATACGTGAATTACTAGAAGAGAAGGCACTTTCAATGGAATCAATGAAGAATATGTCTTTGGATCAAACATTTATAGAAGTTGAAACTATAATTGTTGATATAGTTCAACAGCTTAAAAGAGTTTCTTCAATGTTTTCTTCCACACTTCCTATCAATATCTATCTCCAAAGCTTTGGAGTTCTTGTCGACGAAACGATAAGAATTACTCTTAACCAAGTTTTAAAGCTTGCAACTTCAGATCATGTACAGGATGTTTCTCCAAGCGATGCATCTGCTTTAGTTCTCATTTTAAATAACCTGGCATCACAAATACAAAGACTTTTTGAATGCCATATATTCAAAGTTAATAAGGACGGATCAGCGTCTAACTTCGGTGTGCACAACTCTAGACTAATATATAATGACCCGCCTTCTCTTGTTGGATATCTTAAGCATTGGGATTCCCTCACAGTACTTAGAGATACTCTTGATGCAGATATTGCTAGTGTAGTACAACAAAAACATAAACTAAAAACGCTTTTCCAAGATGATGAAATAAGGGGGATCCTAAACCTAAATCCATTTCTTTCATCAAATATTGATGAGGTATATTACATTATTATTTCTTCCTAACGAATTTTCATATATAAATATTCAAGTAGAGTTACTTCATTATTGTATTAATATTTTTTTTCCCCCATTGTTGCGTTTTATTAGTTGCAATATTTGATCTAAGCCTTGTAGAATGACACATGTTTTTGGCGCCTTATGCCCTATGGTACTTTTTGTTGGATGTTAAGCTGATCCTTTTAAAATACCAAATGACTATTTATAAATCGCTATTGAGCTCGAATACTTTGAGTATTTTTAGAGGATACATAAAAGGTATTTTATCAGATAATAATGAAGGCTTTAATCCGCGATCAACAAACTTTTGTATATATAAACAAGTAGCAGATTTACTTTCCAATAGTATTAAGGATCTAATTTTGCATATTATTGAGGAAGAATTAGAAAAATATACAGAAAAAGAGTTAGTAAGCACTACTTACCTTAACCTAATTGATCTTATTACTGAAAATTATTTATATTTAAATGCCCCAATATTGCCACTTGAAAGTCTATTAAACAATGAATTTGAAAGAATAATGAATAGCAGTAAAGACAAGTCCGACAACTTCGTAATTATTGAACTCCCAAGACATTATAAATTAAATTCTTTTTACTCAAAAAATTTAACTAGTAATCAAATAGAGGAAGAAGACAGCCTAGATTCAGATGATGAGTTACGCAAAGAAGCGACACATTTTGGAGTTTTCAATACAACCACAAGTGATGCCTCTAATCAGCTCGAAGAGTCAATATACAGGGTGTTGAAAAGATTTATTGAACGCACTATGATGCAGGAAAATTTTAACATTCATCTAATAATGCTTTCACCTTATTTCAAACCACCCCAAGTTCTGTTGGGAAAGGGAATGTTTGAGATCTATCTTTCTATTGAATGGGAAGCTAGCAAATCTAACTTAGCTCAACTAATTAATGATGTTTTTAAAGGAATTGAAGTTGAGAACGACGTAGTTGAGATGATAATTGCTTCCGTTTCGCATCAAGACAGTGCATTTTCTAAGTTGATTGAATTATGTTTTGAACTTAAACATTCTCTTGCTATTAAATATATTGGAAGGAAGATATTGAAAGAAGAAGATATAGATTTAAATTGTATAATGAAAATTAAAAATGAGGATGCACAAGATTTCTTGCAAAAATACAATTCAAAATTATTAAGTTCCTATTATTCTTCTTCTATTGATTCTTTGATTGCGACTAAAATCTCAATAGATAATGACTTTGTAGGATTAAATGAACTTAGGATATCTATTAAAAAGTCTATAAGTGCATTAGAACAGTTTAATGAGTGCTCTGAAGTTACAGGAAACGAAATTGATACATATGGATATCCAATATCTTGGTTTCTATGGGGAAGCTCAGGGAGCGGAAAAAGTACTCTTGTCAGAAGTATGGTATCAATTAGCACAAAAGTAAAGGTATTATTTTGTAATGTAATTGATTTAATAAGCCCCCTTCACGGAATTACAACGCGTAATCTTAGACGTATATTTGAAAATGCAATAAATTCTAGACCGTGCATATTGGTATTCGATGATATTGAAACGCTGGGAGCTTTCTCGAAAAACAAGGATTTATCTGAAGGTGAAGTTAGATCTAAAATTAATAAAGAGCTTGCATCTACTTTGTTATACCTTCTGGATTCAGTTATCTCAATTAATCAAGATAGAGATTTGGATAACAATCTATCACAACTATTGAATATGAACTTACAAAAAGGAGATTTAGGGGAGGGAATTGATCAGTTCAACTATAAAGTATCGAGAAAAGTGGCAGGAATAATGATCATCATGACAAGCGGAGCTAACATGAGTAATTTCACACCTGAACTTTTATTGAAAATCCAGAGACATTCTTTTTTACAATTACCATCTACAGAAGAACTTCTAGAAAGTATTGGTGAAAAAGATAATGATGAAATATCTTCCACTGCACAGGAAATTGCTAATGAGATTCAAGATCTACATGGAGACCGGTTAATTAGTGTCAGTGAATTTAAAATTCTTGTTCAAAACAAGCTTTACAAAAAATATGCGAGCAGAGAAATAAATTCAAAAACTCCCGAAAAGGATCCTTAGCTAAGTAGTATAATTGAGAAAATAACGATGATTTCAAAACTAGATGAAGAAATTATAAAACTTAACAATATTTGTATATTATTTTATATCATATTTACTCTACTTTTTTCCAGAATTAGTAACGTTGAATTTAAAGAAGATTATATCTCCGTCTTCAACAACGTAATCCTTGCCTTTTTGTAAGTATTTTCCTGCAGCTTTAATAGCAGCTTCGCTTCCCAATTCCATTAGGTCTGTAAATTTGTATACTTCTGCGCAAATGAATCCCCTCTCAAAGTCAGTATGGATAATACCTGCAGCTTGTGGAGCTTTTGTTCCACTTCTGATAGTCCAACACTTAACCTCATCCTCTCCTGCTGTGAAATAATGTAGCAAGTTTAGCGCCGAATAACCAGTGTTGATTATTTTGTCGATCATGCTCTTAGAGGCTCCCTTTTCCTTAATGTATGCGAGCCTATCTTCTTCAGTGTGGAGCTCAGCCAAAGCTGCTTCAAATTCAGCACTGTAAGGTATTATTACTCCGTCAATATGCTCCTTAACCCATTCAGCAATTTTAGGAAGGAATTTATTCTTTTGACGGATATAATCCTTTTCAGAAAGATTCACTAAATAAACAACAGGCTTTGCGGTCAAAAACTGGTGCTCATTAAGCAATTCAACCTCTGAAGATTTCCAATCGTATTTGCTGCTAATCCAGTTGCCAGCCTCAAGGTGAGCATAAACATCCTTAAGAATTTGTAAAGCAGCCACCTGTTCCTTCTTTGTCCTGTCTGTTCCATTTTTTGTTAGCCTGTTCAACTCCACCATTAGCTTGTCAACTCTCTCCAAATCTTTCATTCTCAACTCATTGCTGATTGTTTCTAAATCCTTAACAGGGTTAACCTCTCCCTCCGTATGTACAATTTCGTCGCTTTCAAATGCTCTAACTACATGATAAATCCCATCTACTGCTTGGATATTGGAAAGAAAAGCATTTCCGAGACCCTCACCTTTATGAGCCCCTGGGACCAGCCCTGCAATATCGAAGATTGTCAATGTCGCAGGAACTTCACTTTTTGGACTAAAGTGTTTACAAAGTGCTCTAAAACGATCGTCTGGGACGTTCATCCTAGCCTCATGGGGTTCTATTGTACAAAATGGAAAATTCTCAGCCGGAACAGCCTGCTTACAAAGTAGATTGAAAGTTGTTGATTTTCCCACATTAGGCAAGCCTACCAGTCCCATCTTGAGATTTCCTCTAGGCCTCCCCAAAAGTACCTTAACTTCCTTCTGTTCATTCTTCTTAGGTGGCATTATTCAACAAATATTTCTTACTTCACGTAACTAAATATAACTATAATACAACAACTGCAAGTTCTCTTGTCCTAACTCATTTATTTTCTAATATTTAACATATACCATTTAAATAAAACAGAATTGCCGCCAAATTGAGAGACACATACCCCCTCTCCTAAACTTGATACAAATAGTGAATAATGCCAAATGTCAAAAAAAACCATAAAAAGAGCGAGATTTTGTGTGTCATAAAAATTAACAAATATAAGCTATTGCTAGTGGTTATGTAAATAACAATAAAAATAGACTCTTGTAGATTGTGTCAATACATCTCTCAATTATTAATAGGAACATCCTCTTGTTGCAAATTTAGACGAATTACTATATTCATTGCTGCAAGCTCATTTGAGAGATATCTGAAAATATATGGAAGAGTAATAATTCTACAGGGAGATTTGCAAACTCTACAAACTGCAATAGGTGGGATGCAATTTGAAAGCTTGCTATTAGACATTGATTGTGCCATAGCCTTTTTTGAAATAGAAGAGATTATAAGTCCACATTTTGGACAAACATAAGCTCTGTGCTCATCTGAGCAAATAAGTAGCCTATCAGCAAGAATAGAACTAACTCCATACGAAATCAGAGAATCTCTTTCCATCTCTCCAAACCTAATACCACCATGCCTTTTTCTTCCCTTGACGGGTTGTCTAGTTAATGCGTCAATTGGGCCGGTAGCTCTAACTTGAGCCTTATCGGCAACCATGTGACGAAGTCTTTGGTAATATATTACTCCCATAAAGATATGGCATGGGAGTTCTACTCCTGTCATTCCATTATAAAGTGGTTCGCACCCGTAATATTGGAAACCTGCCCTTTCCAAAGCCTTACCAAAATAGTCCACAGTACTCTTTTCACCCGTTTTATCATCCCTGTAATTTTCTTCAGATTTTGAAAGATCATCAGAAATATTAATGTTAAATGGAGTTGCATCCAAACTTCTCGCTCCATGGATGCAAGCAGCCTTTCCTCCCATAGACTCTAAAAGCATACCTATCGTCATACGAGAAGGAAAGCCATGTGGATTAAATAGAATATCAGGAACCATGCCAGATTCACTAAACGGCATGTTTTCTTGTGGCCAAAGCATCGAAAGAATACCTTTTTGACCATGTCTCGAGGCAAACTTATCACCAACCATAGGATTTCTAACAATTCTTAATTTGATAGATACTTTTTCTCCATATCCAGAAGAACTAGAAGGCCCATCTCCACCCCCTCCACTTAAAGAATCTTGTTGAAGTTCTATAGAAATTCCGCTCGCAATTCTATTAATTTTCTCGACATATGCAACCTCATCATCATGATAAGTTTGAATAGTTGCATTAGAAGGTCCCCCTCCAGTGCCTACACGTTCAACTCTGCAGATAGGTGAGCCTTTTGTGAGTCTTTGACCAATATTAGGAAGTCCATCTGCTGAAAGCTCTTTAACAACTAGCTCACCATCTGGCCCAATATTATGGAAAAAGAAACTTTCTGCATCGCTCTTTTTTGTAGCACTAGGAGGAGCTGCTGAAATAATTTTGGTTTTGTAAACACAGGCATGAAACATTCCTCTATCATAAGATGATTTATTAAGAATCATAGCATCTTCCATATCATAACCTGAATATGACATTACAGCAACAATCGCATTAGTTCCAGTTGGATATTCAGAAAATCCAAATGATGAATATCCTTTAGTAATAATAGTAGGCTCTTGAGGAGTTAAAAGCCTATACATCTTATTGTCTGTTCTATATGGGTGGTTAAGGCAAGGAGTACCCATAGTTTGTTTAAGCATTTGGCACTGATACATGTTTCTTGGACTTTGGTTGTGATGAGCATAAGGAATAAGGCTTGCAGTAACTGATAGAATTGTTGATGGATGGAGTTCCATGTGCGTATAATTAACCGGTACAGATGAAAGTACTCTATCATTATCTTTAATTAGTTTCTTTAAAGCTTTATAGTCGTTTTTTAATTGTTCTTCCGACTCAGTGCCCGAAATACCAATTAATCTTTTTTGAATTTCAAGGAGTTGTGTTGATTTGTGAGTCTCTTCTTCTGTTACACCAATATTCATCCACGGTTGACCTAGCGGTCCAATCCAGTCTACTTGAGCAGTCTCAAGATGCATAATTGGTCTTACAAGCCTCCCAGGAGCTGTGAAAATGTAAATTCCTGAAAACATACCAGAATCTGGTGGAACACATGCTATTTCTGCATGTACCGGAAGCACTGAAGGATTTGTTTGCCACTTTAAGGTTCTTAATTTATTTTCCCATGTCATGAAATCTTCTCTTGGGACATGGAACAAAACTCTTCCATCTAGCATTACAGGAATGGATTTTGTTAAATCTGGAGAATGTAGATCATCTCTTGAAGATGATTCTATACCCCAAGCTGAAGAAAGTGATCCAAACCCGTCATCACAGGATATACCATGAGAAATTAAATAATTTCTCAATCGTCTAAGAGTTTCTTGTGAATCCCATTGAGTTACAGGAATACAATCCTGGGAAAGATGAAGAAGTAAACCGCATGGTTCACCATCTGGTGTATGTACTGGACAAAGAAATCCCCATGTTTCACCTGTTAATTTTCTTACATCCGTAGTCTTCATTGTAGTGAAAAATTGCCCTCTATGCACAGCTCTGAAGTGAGATAGAAATCTATTAAAATTTAATCTGTCTGCAACAACAGTCCACCCTGAGAGTTGTTGAAGGTCTAGTTGAGTGGTTTTCACATTACCTGTTGCCATAAAGTACTGGAGACGTTTAGGTATCATGGCAATATTTTTTGATAAAACTGATTTGAAGTACGATGTATCTCGAAGTAGATTACCTCCATTCTTACTCTCTTTATTCTTCTCTCCATTTTTAGATCTTATTTCAATCAAATATGTAGAACTTATCTTTTGTAAAAATGAAAAAATTGCATCTTTAAATAGAGCAGAATACAAATTTCCTGGGGATAGTAATTCCTGATATGCAAAAGAATCTATAGACTCTTCACGAATTTCATTAAGCTGTAATTTGATTAGTTTTATAAACATTAAAATAAGGCACTCCAATTTTGCATTCCACTCCTCTAAATGGACTAACACATAATTATCTATTAAGAATCTCCCTGCCTCTTGCAAGAGACTACCTGGAGGAAGATGAAAGGATACGCCTTCCCATACTAATCTACCTATTTGGTGTAAGTAACGATTTTCCAAAATATCAGTATCGCCAGGTCCCTTATTTCCAAAAGATACAGAATTAAATTCTGCGTCAACACCAATTGAACTATCAAGCCCCCATTCAAGAGTAAGCATATTGATCGTATTGAATAAGTTTTCATCTTTTGGATTACAATATTGGAGGATCTTGCTCCTAAGTACATTCGAGTCGTAAATTGACCCAACTGCCATTAATAAAGGCCAGAATGGAATTAACCACTCTTGTCTGTTTAATAAAACTCTGTAAATGCATTGATGATCGGACGTTCCGTATAGATAGTTTGCTGTAGAAGTTCCATCATCCCTTAATGACCTCATTAAAATAGCATATTCTGAGCCAAATGAATCAAAGGTTGCAAACCTTGGACGTTTAAGTCCTATTGGGTAATTACATCTTTGTTGAATTACATACCTAATAACTCTTTCATTACCATTAATAATAAAGTAGCCACCAACCTCGTTAGGATCTTCACCTTTCTCAACCAACTCCTTTGTTCCAAGACCAAATAAATGACAACTTGAACTCTTAACCATTATTGGAATTGTTCCAGCATAAACACTATGTTTTGAAATAGTATCTAAAGAAGAATTATATCCTTCGAACTCTATCCAAAGAGGAGCACTGTAACTAATATGGCCATTTCTAGCATGTTGGGGAGTCAACTTTGTACCTGATGATTCAGAATTCCCAAAAATAGGCTTTCCTATTTTCGCAGATGTAACTCCTATTCTAAGGTATTCAGTTGGACTATAAGCTGCATTTAGTTCACAATCATCTTGAGCAAACCCAGAGTCCACATAAATCTTGGGTAAATTCTTTACAATATTTTTTAGCCCAACAGAAAGAAATGTATTGAACGATTCAATGTGAGGCCAAACTGCAGAAAGTAGTCTATCTCGACTCTGGTACTCCATATCGCCTATTAAAAACTGAGCTTATAAGCATATATACCCAAATTAACTCTATTGAACCAAAATATTACCCAGATAAAACAAATTTTTTTTTTTAGGGATTTTATGCGTTTTTGCCTCTTGTAAATTTGACATTTAGCACTTTTATTATTTACCGGTAAAAAAGTATTGCGCGCTCACTTTCGATCTATAGTCAATTATAAATATTTGAAGTAAAAAAAAAAAATAAACTTTTATTGATTGAAAGATTTTAAAATTAGGAAGAATTACGTACTCAATTAACAAGTTTATTCGACTATTCTACTTATACATTCCATGGAAACTGCTGATCAAGCTTGAGTTTATTGAATATTATTTTTAATTTTCAAAACTGCCTTGTTATTCTAAGGCCATTTTTTTTGTCCAAATGGATCATGAAACTTTAAGGAAACTGAACTAATTTAGTTTTTGAACATTCTAATAAAATGTATTATGATGATTGTGAGTACTTTAAACCATTTATTCTTTCTACGTATAAGAGCTACTTCAATATTTCTCTTGGGAAGGCCCTCCAAATATGGAGTATTATTTGTATAATCTTTAATATATTAATTTACCAGATAACTTTCAAGAACCCTAATGGTCTCCCTTTTTTAGTATATACCTCAGACACAACAATTTTTTATTATTATTACTTTACAATGCTTTCTTCATCTATTTTGGCTTTACTCACTTCCATTTTTTCTACAAGAAAGCTTGCAATTTCCTGTTTATCTTTGACTTCAATCAATCTCATAGCAACCATAGTTATGCTGAGAAATATGAACTATATTTTTCTTGATGATTCTTCTTATGGAAACCATTGTATTTTTGAATCCGAATTTTTCCGAGACTGGAGGAAACCTATGCTACCTCAATGTTCAGAAAGTTACTCTAAAATTTGCATATCTAATGAGAAATTCTATAGTGATCACCTAATTAATAATTGCGGTATTTTAATACTCGAAGACGATTCAAACTGTGGCATTTTTCAAGAACACCTTATTTCTAATGGCACCATTGATAAATTTGTCAATATTTGTATTAGCCCTTCTAAATACAAATACCAGGCTTACCTCACGATTTTCGTAACATATTTGCACTACTTGTTCATGTTAATTACTACTCCAATTGGATTTTGTATTTTGAGAGTAATTTACTCAATTTACTGCATTGTTTCCGTTGGAGGTACTGGCTGGGAACATTTGTCAGCTGAGGAATTATTGCTCTTGCCACAAGTCGGATTATCAAATGAAAATCCAATTATTCCTTTCAGGTATTCATTGAATGGCAGAAATTTTTTAAGAGTTTAATTATCATAATTATTACTGATGCCTATCTTACTAATTTACTATCTATTAATTTATTATATATACTAGACTATGAAATCTTTGTTAAAAAATTTGATACGTAGTTGCCTGAGTTTTAATTTATATGTTAATCAAATTTGACTCAAAGTTTAATTTAAACTTACCTCCAGGAATGGATCCCGTAATTTCTTCCATAGCTTCTACATCAAGACTTTCTTGTAACATGGGAAGAATAAATGTAATTCCTAGAGAAACTGCAGAAATCATAACCAGAGGATTTTTCAATAGAGACAATAGGCTTTGAAGGTTACTATAACTATCATTCTCTGTTTTTGTTGAATATAAAGGCTTTATATTCAAAACATAACTATTTACTATGGCACCTGGTTTTCCTGTTTTATAATCAAAAACACGCTTTTTACAAACAAGTCTTGTTCCATACTTAGATTCTTCCTCAGTTATCTGTAGAATGTAGGAATTGTATACATGTTCAGGACCCACAACTCTCAATAGATATTCACCTTTTGGTAAATTGTTTCTAAACAATAATTACACATTTTTGACAAATATGCGCAACTTACATTTGAAAATGCCCAGTTGAATTGGGATAAATTGAATGTCTTCTCCCAGTCAAATAGATCTGAGTTTCGATTAAAGAAGATTCAGGAGCATCTAATTTGCCAAAAATATCCATCTTTTCCTCACAATTTACATTAGAAATGAAAGAAAGGAAAATACAGCTAATTGAGAAAACGGTGAATATGAAATAATTGAGCTCCTTCAAAACTTACCAACAGCACAAAAAAATGATTCTTGTTAAATTATTGTTCATTTCAAGAGTCCATAAATTGTTTTATATTAGTAATTCTTATTCTCAAATTTCAATTATTAAATAAAAAAAAATTTCCCTCCATTTTATTTCCTCACGCAAATCGTGAAAATTTAAGCACATCTTTTATTATTAGTTGAATATTTAAATCAACTCACAAATATATTTAGTATCAATATATTGTTCATACAGGTTTATGAGTTCAGGTACAAAAGTTTCTTTTAAAATTGTTCTTGCATCTGATAGAAATAGGCCTTACAAGATGTAAGTTAGTTATAATTGATAGTTATTGTTATTAATGAATTGCCAGATTGTCAGTACCAGAAGATGCTCCGTTTACTGCAGTGATTAAGTTTGCATCTGAACAAGTAAGTTTCCTCTTGGAAAGGTATTATTTAACGTAAACTATGATTGATACTTTGAAATTGTCAGTTTAAGGTATCTTCTGCCACAAGTGCAGTAATAACTTTGGAAGGAGTTGGAATAAATCCAAACAACACTGCAGGACAAATTTTCCTCAAGCATGGGTCAGAGTTACAACTAATTCCAAGAGATCGAGTTGGTGGAAATGTGAACTCCAGCATTATTCGCAATCCATAAGAGAATTTTTAATATCTTTTTTTTTAAATACTAAATTGGTTTATATATTATCTAATTTGAAAGTATATATAGATCATAAATCATTTACAAGGGGGGAAATAATGAAACGTTAAAATATCTTAAAACTCTAATTATATATAAATAATAAGTTATTTGACTTTATCAATGTATTTTAGTTACTCATTTTGTCTGAATTTTTCTCAGACGAGTAATCTAACAAACTTTTGTATTCTTTTAAATGTTGTTTCATTTGATCTAAAAGCTGATTTTTCTCATTTACCTGCGCCTCTAACTCATCACAAATTTGGTGATATGTTTGTATTACTCTGAGTTTTTCTAATATATGGTTCATATTATTATATATCTTGATTATCTTCTTGACCGAGGATGTATCTACGACTCCCTTTCCTGAACTCTCCAAAAGTTTGAGTATTTCCATTTGGAACATTTCATTTAACATCATCAGCTCTGCCGACAAGTCATCATTGGACTCATCATACAAAATTGTGTCACTATCTAGGGGATGAATAGAAATTTCCGAAGAAAGCTGAGAGCCAAAACAAGTAAAGGGCCCCTCAATACAGGGAGGAGGTTTTATCTTAGACACTTTATCTTCGTGATCAAATAGACGGAAGTATGGTGGTGGAGGTGGAAAAGATGAAACTATATTTTGTTGGCCATTTGCATTATCCATGGATGAGAATTTTCACGAATGATTGCAATTGGTTAAATATAATTAACTTTTATCATTTGGCGCCTATTTTTTATAATAAATACCAGTTATTAGAATGTTTTCTGGAGAAACAGATTTGCTGGTAAATGTAGAGTAGGCTAAATTAGTAAATCCCTTGTTTTTAAGCCAAGATAACCTATTAGTGTTAATTAATCAGTGCGAATGCCTAGTTGATCACGATACTTTTAAAACTTACCTACATGAGTCTAGAATGTACTTTGCTTTGAATCCGTAATTGCTTCTATAATCATTAGTTCCAGTGGACCAGGAAGAAATGTATGCAAGGAAATTAAATAGATCTTCCGTGTTCTCGAACAGATCTTCTTGTATTGCCATTTCATTGAGAATTTCGGTCCCAAGGTGCTGAGAAATCAAACACCTATGATGACAACAGGGAGACATTATTATAATTAACATAGAGCCACTTTTCATCTCTTTTATAGCGTTTTGAGATGATTTAAGCCCCAAGTCAAACCCATTTCCACATAAATGTTTAGAAATTATAAAAATCTTATGAATATCTTTTTTTGCAAAATTGTTAATTACAGTTTCTTCAACCCTAAAATGAGAAAATCAGTACATTTGTATAAATATCTCAGGAGTTAAACTTACTTTGAGATATCAGGTCCACCTCCATTTGATAAAGTTGTTAAAATATATTTGAGTTCCTCTTTACTGAGTTGTTTAATTTCATCAATAGTCTGGATTTGTTTTCCTGATGAATCATGTACCCATATTTTTTGTTCAAGTAGAGCGTTAATAATCCATGGTATATTTCCATTTCCCAAGCTTGAGTACATCTGCTCTTTAATAGACTCTTTAGAAATATCTTCATTGTTGCATACAGAAATTAGAGAATTAATATCAAACTGTTCAATATCTAGTCTTAATCTGATGGAAGAAATAGACTCATCAAGCTTTTCCATTTGTTTCCTCCTTGACTCTCTATCAATTATTACACTTCTAAATTTAGAGCATTTCATTTTATCTTGAGGCATTCCACATTCTTTAATGAACCAATAAGACAGAATTGCATTCCCAGCTCCATATTCTATTATCAAAGAGTGGTCAGCATCAAATATAAAGTTTTTTCCTGAATTATAGCAAGATGTGGAGCTATCATTATTCATTAATCTTTTGGTAAATTCTTTGGAAATACTTATAGCTTGTATTTCATGCTTATTCAGATTGAAATCATCGATATCTACCTGTCTTGACTCAAAATGGGGGTTGTTACCAAATTCACGCACACAAAAATCATGGAGTTTATCAACAAATTCCAATCTTTCTTTTGAGATTACTAACTGTTTCTTAGAATCTGAATGACTGCTTTTAATAACTTTTTGATTAATTTCTTTTATACGCGAAATTTCGGTTGCTTGTAATTTCTCTCTAAGATTCAATAAATGCTGAGGAGGTCCATTACTATGCATACAAAATGGCTGATTAAGTTCATATGCAATATCTCTAACTCTAGAGCACTTTCTAATATGAGATCTTATTTTATTTACAGAAACAAAATGTCTACCATCAATAAAACAAGGAATAATCTGGTTGTCTAATTTTTCATGAGCCTCATCACAAACTTGATCTTGTATTCCTTTGTGCAAATTACAGAAATTGGAATCTCCATATCTAGGAAACTTACAATTTCTAGACTTTGACTTTATGAAAAAAGTGCAATTTTGTACCTGAGTTTTCATAAATAGTCAAGATTGACAATTTCTTCAAAATATCCAGTTTTTAAAAAAAATTCTATCAACAAATACTTAAAGGAATCCAGACATGAAAATTTATTAGGCTTGTGTATTTCTGAAGTAGCCTGTTGTAGTAAATCAAACTTTTTATTGGAATTCAGAAGATCTACCTAATTTATTTTGGCGCCTTTAGTTTGCCCCCTCTTCAATTATATTACCTGTAATATTTGTGCTCATGCTATTACCCAAGTAAATCCGCCACATGTACATTATAAAGGCGAATAGATAAAAAGGGAAATAAGTAAAGGATCAAATAAATTTGATGGTGGAGAATAAAGATGCTAAATAGTGACAGAACTGCAGATTTTTTTAATTTTGTGGAAAAGCATGACAGTACAAGAGGCGAGGGAAGGATAGGAAGTTCTGGCCAGTCGAGCAGATACTCCAATTCGATTCAGGGAAGTCAATTTAACTTGCTAGCGTCAGAAATCAGCCAAGAAATGAACTCTACATCTTTGAAAATCGAGGAGTTGAATAGAATAGTCAAGCAAAAAGGGCTCTTTAGGGATAGAACAAATCAAATTCATCAACTTACTGAGGATATTAAGACAAGTGTAACTGAATTAAACTCCAGACTTGAAGTCCTACAGCAGCATGCTCAGCAAGGTTTTCCTTCATCTGGGGGTTATTATCAAAGTAGCCAGCATTATATAACTATGGTAGAAACTTTGAAAGCACGAATGCTTGATATTACACGAGACTTCAAAGATACACTTCAGAAAAGAACTGAGGTAATTCAGCAACAGGATTGGAGAAGGAATCTGTATTCATATTCATCCAATTCAAACCATTTATCAGGTTTTGCTGGGAGTTCAATGGGAGACTCGAAAACTTCGTTTAGTGGCGGAACAAAGTACTCTAAGATGAGTAAAGTTCCTTTCGATATAGAGAGTGGAGAACATGGTATGGAACAAGGAGGGGCTGAGTTTGAATTTGGAGCAGCTCAAAGTATGATGCAACACCAAAATCAGTCTTTTTCGTACGCAAGATCAAGGGCCGAAGCTGTGGAAAATGTTCAAAGAATGATTGGCGAGTTGGCACAAATCTTCCAAAAAGTTGCAGGAATGGTCACTCAGCAAGAGGAAATGATTCAAAGAATAGATGAAGATATCACAAATACCTTTTCTAATGTTGAACATGGTCATGCAGAGCTTGTAAAATACTACAACTATGTAAAATCCAATAGAGGTTTGATTATTAAGCTATTTTTGCTATTAATTGCTTTCATTATATTCTTTGTAATCTTTCTCACATGAACAAGTTTTAATTTGGAATTAAAAAGAGAAAGGAGATGCGAGAATTAAAAACAAATAATATATAAATCAATTATAGAATTTTTGTGCTAAGTATAAATAGAATATATTATTAAAAGTTATATAATTAATGCATATTTTTTAGTTGCTCAATTAGAGTCTCTAATTGGTTTACATTATCAGGTAGTTTTAGTTTTTTTGAAGACTTAAATGAGTGTAATTCTTGTAAAACCGACTTCTGTAGATCCATAGGAAAATCAAGGAATAATTCTATAGTATCACCACATACAAATCCCCTAGGAGTTCCTGAACAATCATATTCAAAGTTGTAGCTTTCTTTTGTACTATTTAATTCCCATCTTAATGGTAAGTAATCTTTCCCACCAAGAACTCCTACTATTCCTGTGAATACAGAAGAGTTAGAGTTTCTTATAAATAGTTTCTTCAAATCTGAATCCCTTAAATTGTGGATCTTATTTCTTAATTTTATTTCCATATTACTATTTTTTAAAGCATGAATTATTGCTTCTTCAATCAATACTAACTGAGAGAAAACTTTTGGATCATCTTTAATACTGAATAAAAGATAAATTCCTCCTTGAGAAGTCCCAAAAGCTATTTGCTCATCAAACATTAGTTTTCCAGGACTTTCTTCCATACAATCTTGTCCACCTGTACATTTTCTCGTCTCGGGATATGCTTGACTAAATTTCCCTTTTTGAAAGGTGGTTATTGACTCCCCAACATGAAGATGAGCAATGCAGGACAAACTAGTATTAGTTTCGTCATTTTCTGGATTTGGTGTTCGCATGAGAACTCTCAAATTTCGATTCTCATCAGAAATTAAGTACATATCTTTTGACAAGAATAGTCCCTCTACCACCCAAGCTAATGAGTTATCCCTACAAACTTCGTGAAATTTATCAGTATATCTATCAAACTCCCAAAGTCCAACTGATCTCATCAGATCTCCAACAAGGATATATTCTTCATTCCAAACTTTAATAAATACTATCATTGTATGGGTACAATACGTTTCTTTCCTTTTAAGTTCAACGTTTGTCAACCCAAGATCCATTTCTGTGTTCATCCAAATGTCTGATGAACTTGAAGAGCTTGAGCTAGAAGACTCCGATAAATTTTTGGAAATATGCAGTTCCAGGCAAATTAGAGAATTCTCAATAGAAATAAGTAATTGAGACATTTTGAATTCTTTTATTACAAATGGAGCAACTTCGGTCTCATATACGGTGGACTCTAATAGAGTAAATGAATAGTTTCTATTGATAATTGAATAAAGTGTAATTTTTCCAAAATTCTCAGATTCCACGTTTGAATTAAAATTTGAATCAATGTTCACCTCTACTTTACTAGTACCAACAGCCAAAAAAGATCTGATATCATTTTCATCATTAGAAGCACGCAAAGTTACATATTCTAAGCACGTTGGATATACATTGGTTTCTAAAGACTTGTAATAATGTATCTTCATATCTTGGGCTGATATAAGACAAATTACAGATTGTATGAATATTAATTCATTTTCTTTATTAGAATCTTTTTCATTGTTCTCAAGCATGGTAGATTCCAAAATAGGCTTAAGTATTGTAGATCTGCCTTTGTATCTTTCCTTCACTCCGGCTACTGCATACATATTGAGATCTTTAATAAAGCAAATCTTTTCAGGAGTAAATCCAAGAGGAATACTCCTGCAATTGTACCGCTGAAGAGTGTCCATAAATCCAATTTTGATTAAACGTTGTTGGCTTGTTTTTCTTGAAATTTGGATTCCACCCAATTTTTCAGGGTCTTGGCTTTCCAAGTCATCAATATGAATTTCATTAGCAGTTTTTTCCTCATGCTCTATATACAAAATACATGTCTTAGCTGCATAATTATCTTTTTTGGTTAATTCTTGTTTTAATAAAGGGTTTGAAGGTAGTCTAATTTGGCACACAAAAGGAATCCATGACGAATGTATGTTAAAAAAGCTCCATACTCCAAGTCCATGTTTACCTTTACCAGAGTTATAACTCCAAAACAAGACTTTAGGTTGCTCACAACAAATAAAAAAGTATCTATTTAAATTTTCTGAAATTTTCATTTCATGGATTTCCGAAATAAATTCATTGGAAATTTTCCATGTATTATAATGGTAAAATATACAAGTATCTTTTAATTTGGATTTTTCTTGTCCCTTTGTGATTAACTTTCTAATTGCATCTTTGGGAACATATTGTAGTTGCAAGTATCCGTTATTTGTACCAACTATCAATCCAATAAATTCTTCCTCTGTATATCTTTGACTCTGTACTTCAACCATTCTTTCCAACTCAAAGACATTTAAAGAAGTAACCATTGTCTCATATTCTCTAAATTCCGTTTCAATATTAAATAAAAGTTCAATGTTTGGAATTTTTTCATTTTCCTGCTTGTAACATAGGCAATTTAATTTACTTCCATTCATCCATGTCCCTAAAATTATGAGTATGTATTCATCTATTGAAAAGAGCCCCATAATACAAATTTCATCCATTGCACTCGATATTGAATTATTAAGTATATCCTTTTCATTATTCAAATCTTTACTTTCTTCCGATAAGCTATTGGTTCTCAAGTCCTCGGAGATTAGTTCAAAGAGTTCAGTTTTAGTTTTGAAACAAATCAAATTAAGAATAGTTACATCATCAAACCTATATAATAACAATAATCCAGTGCTTGTACAAATGACTACGACTTCATTTTTATCACAAAAATCAAACTTTTCAATGTATTCAGAACTAGAATCCACATTAGGAGGGAGATTGTCTCTAAGAAGCCACTTCTTACGATTATCACTTGTCTTTCCTGTGGGGAATAATCCTGAAGGAGTTACTTGATAAAAATAATTACCCCTGAAAGTACAGAATCTTATTGTTTCTTCATCTTTCACAAGCCCACGTAATTCACACTTTTCAAAATTAATAAAGCACTTCCTTTGAGGATTAGGACTTGATTTCTTCCCCTTTGATTGGTTGGAGTTCTCCTTATTAAAACCATTGACAGAGTCCATTATTTCCTGATCATCATTGTCCTTTTCATAACTCCATGCTATTTTATAGCAAGAAGAATGATCAATTCCAGTCACAACAACTTTGTCAATGCTATCACCTGGTGAGAATATCTTTGTAATTTGCCCCACAAATGATTCTTTATTTATATATAGGTTCTGGAGGCCAATACCATTGCAAATTGACTTCAAAGCTCCTCCTGATCCAAATCCACAAGCTGCAATGAGTGGTAAAGGATCTCTTCTAGATACTTGGCTAGGCATAGCTTCGGATTTAGTTTCGTCCTTCCCATTAAGATTTGTAATAAGGAGATCTCTTATTGGGCCGATATTTGGTAAACTCGAAATTATATAAAAATTGTTATTTTTGGAATATAATAATAAGGAATCTGAAAGTTTTGAAGCTAGAAAGAATAAATCATTTCCCAGATTTACTATTCTAGAGAATGGTGAGTATCTATTGAGCATATTCAGTCGAATATCAACTACTTTGTCAATATCATCTTGATCATACTCTACAAGCATTATGAAAAGACGACCCAGATTGTCTAGAATTAGCCATCTGGAGCCATCATCCAAGTTCAAAATATCGGTTATTGATAAGGGAGATAGACCTACATCCATTCCACTGAATGCTGCAGAATTAAATCTAGTTGTTACTCTTTGGGTATTTGAAATAGTTTCTGAATTTTTAGTTTTATTCGGCATAATTTCCTCAATTGATCGGTACTCTACAATTCCATCTCCAAATAAAAAGAATCCCTTAACCATTTTCTGTCTTTTAGACCTATAATATAATGGGGCTATTTTGAAGACATTTTGTTGCATGGCATGACCCATATTTGTATTATAAGACCATTTACGTAAATCAGTTGGTAGCTCAATAATTTTCATCAATCTAGGGTCTTTTGAATACCCTGAATCATATAAAATTCCCAATAAACTCCTTTCATTGGTAGTATTTACGAGACAGATATCAGTTATAGATAGTTCAGAAAGTCGGAGAATTAGAGGAGAAGTAAAAACAATCTTGTTTTCTTCATCTTTGTTCAAAATTTCGCATCCCACAACCTGTAAGCATCCTTCATAAGCCAAGATCACTATTCTATTCTTTTCAGAATGAACCATCATTTTGATTAATTGTGATTTTCTTAAGTTCTCTCTATATAAGGAAACCTTGTCCAATATACTCATGTATAAAATCTTCTCAGAACCCGAATCCAACAGATATGCTCTTAGTAAAATGAGTTCATACTCCCTGGTAAAAATTAATACATCATCAAAATCCTGGTTCTTTGCACGCAACCTATCAATTTCTATTATGTCCTTGTATATTTCTACTGTCCCAACTTTATTCAATGCAGGCATATCAATAATCTCATCATCCAAAAGTTTCTCATCAAAAAAAACTGCATCCTTATTAATTTCATATATTTCTATGCTTCTTGTTCTTATTGCTAATAGTCTATTTATACCATCTCCAAATAAATCCACTTTTAAAATCCCTTTAAAAGACCCCGATTCATAGGCTGTCACCACATAGTTATATTGAGACATCTTGATTGAACCATTTCAGCACAGGCAAAAAGTGTGAGAGTTATCTAATTTTTATTCACCTATCAACTCTTCACACGCACAAATTTTTGTTGCTTTAATTCTGCAATTCAAATATAATTTCAATATTCAAAAAATATTTCACCGCCAAAAGTTTGCTGCACTATTATGCCGGCATACAAGTATCCTTCAAGGACCACACAAATAATAATTTACCGATAAAAAAAAATATAATTGCTCGAAAATCTAAAAGCTTCATTTTTACAAGCACTTAAAAGAAGCTATATGGTGATTTACCTACATATAAACTCTTTGAAAAGTCAATTCTATCTCTAATATCTAATTCTATGAATATTTTCCCTTTAAAAGTATGATAAGATATTTTGCCAAAGAAGCCTCATTTATGACTCCCCCTTTATTTGTTCGTTATCCTTGCCATATTTAAATAAAAAAATATTTGCTCTTCTCCTTCCTATATAACAGTTTTTGTTATACAGCTCTAAACTGAGATAAAGCTTTAATATCAGTATTTTGATTATTTACATTCGAATGTCCACTACCTAATTTATATTGATTAATATAACTCAATTGTTTCAATATCTTTTTCTCATTGCTGACTAAGTAATTAAATACTTCCTTTGAAGATGCCCTAAGTTCAGGATTTGGTCTTAGGCACATAGTAATCAAGTTATATAAAGAATCAGGAAATGGAGGAATCTTCAATTCTCCTTCAATTTTATTTGAATGAATCAAATTATAGAGCGTTGAGTGCTTACCACTTTCCTCAACTTTATCCAGTATATGTTGCAAAGGAGTCCTCTTGCATAAGATTTCTAAGAAGATACAACCCATACTCCAAACGTCAACCTTTTCATTCGCATTTGAATTTGGTCTCGCTGGATCAGTACACCCTACAATTTCTGGAGGCGCATATTGCCACGTAACTGCTGTACAGCATGTTATCGCATTATAATGGAGTTCTTCAGCATCGCCAAAGTCACAAATTCGAATGTTGTAATTCTCATCAATAAGAATATTATTTGACTTGAGATCTTTATGTACTATTTTTGGAGACAAGGAGTGTAAAAACCTTATTGAATCTGCCAATTGATACATCACTTTGTATTTATATTCTGTACTTTCTCTGAAAGCTTTACTCCGAAAACCATTACCATGAATCAATTTGAACAAATCACCTGTCCTGATATATTCTGTTACCAACCAAATTTCATATTCATTAATTCTGATTCCTCCAATCAAATTTAAGATATTTGGATGCCTGCTACATCTATAAAGTAACTTCCATTCTGTATAACATCTATATCTTGACATTAATGGGTCCGAATCATGAATCTTTTTTTGGGGACATTTTACAGCTGCAATACACTCTTTATGCCTTACCTTATATACTGTGCAAAATGTTCCTCTATTGATACTATCCCATTCCCTTCCTTTCCCAGGAGCAGAGCCTTTTACTTGGCCCACATTTGTCTCACCATCCCGAGAACTTATGGGGAATTTTTTAACTTTAATTGAACTCGATTCCAAAGAAATTGGACGTGTCAAAAACTCTATATCATCTACATAAATTTCCTTTGGAAGAGGAGGAAATTGACTTGAATCCGCTAAGTACTGATACATCTTATTTACGTATCCTTTTCTTGCATTATGATTCCTGTAGTTAAGATTCTCTTCTCTGGTATAATTTTCCTTAGAAATAGAGTTTCCTCCAACAGGAGCTTTACCAGACCCAACATAATTTTTCACAGTTGTTCTAACTAATCTATATCCAAGATTTTGAGGAACTCCCACTGGAGCTCTTCTATAAATATGAGAGTTCAAGTTTCCATCAAAAATTTTTCCACCTTGCGAACCCCCAGGAACTACTCCATTTATTGGATTGCTTCCCTGAGTGTTGAAAGCTTGAATTTGTTTTGTTAGAGAATTGTCAACATAGTCAGTCCCATTTACTACATTAACATTTGAATTAATCTTGGGATTGACCATTTCAACAACTCCAGGTCTTCCCACTCCACCAGGTACCACCGGATAGTTTGGAACGGGTAAAGGAGCTACTGGGGTATAGACAGTCTCCTTATATTCATTACTACCCATTACATTCATGTTTCTCGGAGAATTTGATCCGTTAGATGAACTCACAGCACCATTCCCCGGAATCTCTGTTGTGACATATTTATATGCATCATTACTTGAAAGTTGAGGAGGGACTGTTTTAACTTTGAGATTACTTGCAATATCTCTATATCTTACCAATGGAGTGACAAGATAATCTAAAGTACTTCTATAATTAATTACTGGGCTTGCCTGAGGAATAAATCCCTTTTGCGAATCATGTTCATTCTTACTCTTTATATTTTCTTGGACATTATTATTCTCCTTAATACTCGTCTTTGTAGAATCCAAATTAGCATTGGAGGATTTCTCTTGTATCGCTTTAGCATTAACGGAATGATTAGTCGTTGTAACACTTCCAGTATCACTAGATGTCGTTGTTGTAAGTGAAAGAGCCTGAAAATTCCCACTATTTGCCCTTAAAACTTGTTTCGAACTCTGAACAGCTTGCTTGCTAGACGATATGTTTTCTTTCCTCTTTATATTATCTTCATCCAATGTTTTTACTTGTATTGGAATCCCAAGCCCAAAAGATGAGATAGGCTGGCATACACTTCCAGTAGAAGCTACAGACCCTCCGGTTCCATTTCTGGGATGGATTACATTACTAGTAACAATTTCGTTGCTTGATTGAAGTCTTGTTTCTTGATTCACATCCAAAAGCTCTGCACCGGAAGACTGGTTAGAATCTATATTAATAAAACCATTGCTTGGAACATGAGACATACTTCTATAGCTAACAAGTGGAGTTCCAAACCCTATTATTTGGTTGTTAATTGAATTATTCAAATAAGAATTCGTTTTTTGTAATGCGTTCATCGTTGCTATTCCAGCTGGATAAAGCCCAGGTAATTCTTTCCCCGGAAATAAATTATTTGTCCCAACAAGGGTCTCCTGAGAATACAAATTTTTGTGTACCATTCCATGTCCCACAGACCCAGCCAGTCCATTACTACCCATTTCAACTTGATTATGAGTATACATTGGTTGATAAACGATTTTATTTGTTTGAGGAATAACCCTTTTAGTAATTAATGGAGTATTATAAACAATTTGATGCTGTTTACCTATAATTTGAACTGGAACCTGTCTAAACTGTATTAGAGGGGAGGGTATCACAATTGAATTAAAATTTGGAGTATTTGAGATTTGACTCGTTTCTTTTTCAAAACCAGATTGCACTACATCTGTTTGCCCAACATTTTTATGAGCTACCTTAAACTTATTCTTTCCATAAGAGTATTTTGCATGCACTGGCCTCCCACTAACATGTGCTATGATCTGCAACTGAGAATGATCATTACTTTTCCTTTCATAGGCCAATTTTTTAGCTGCTTCGCTACTCTTGGATGAAGCTTTGTTCGAATGGTTTGATTTGATGTCAGAACTTAATGAAGTCACTGAGTTACTTGCTTCCAGCTTTGAATTAACAATTTGGCTTTCTTCAAAAGGTGGATTTTCATCTTCAACATCAGTTCCAACAGCAACAGTTTCACCTCTATTTTTCTGGAAACCCATTATATCACTTACATTTTGTCTCCCAATATTTGGTTTTTGAATAGCTGGTATTTCCGAGAAGTTTGATTCATTAACTGACTGAACAGTATCACCATACCCAAATAAAGACATAAAATTGTTCGCTAGTGCTCTAAATGCAGAATCGCCCACTGCTTTGTTTTTCTTAGAGGTTTTTTTATGTTCATTATTCTGGAATTGTGAATTTATACTATGTGATTTGGAGTTCTCATTCGCATAAATATCATCCGAAACTATATTATTGGAAATATTACTTGTGTTCTCTTTTACCAAACCGATCATTCTATAACCCTTTCTCACTCCTATCACCGATATTGATGTTTATTCACGTTGAAGTCGCTTTCTCCGTCATGAAATTACTTATCACCTTTCATTAATTAATATTATCCCTAAGATTTTTTTTGCCACCTATTGCCTTTCTAATCCTTTTTTATACCCACTAAGATTCAATTTTAACATGAAAGAGAGACAGCTGACGTTGTGTGGGTTTGCTTGTGGCACTAATTACATTATCGAGAAGTGGACAGTTCAATAATAAATAAAATTTTGATTCAAATTAATTTAAATGACTCATTATTTATTTAAATAAAAACACCACTCAAACATTGGACTGGTTTGTAGTTATTATTTCTCGAATAATGTTTCATCTCGAAATTAAATAATTATTACCTCCACAAAAATAAACAGTTGGCGCCACATTCTTTTTAATTAAATGGTTTAAAAATAAAGGATTTATACAATTATAATCATTTCAAGTAAATTTCGGTCAATACCAGAAGGTAAAAAATTTATTATCTTTTTTTTTTGTATATTGCACTAGATGTCTCTGAATTCCCAGTTGTCCTTTTCATTTAATTATTATGCAAGACAGCACCATTTTAGGAACTAGTTTTAGAGGAAAAAAGGATTTAATATTACTGTGTGCGTGCGTTTTAAAACATTCCTCCTCTTCAACATTTTAACGGTGTATTACATTTTTGCTTCGTTAACGGCTATAATAGCGGGATATGAAATCAGATTTTGAAGTATCGAAAAAACGAGAATATAGTGTTATAGGAAATTGAGTAGAATAAAAATTGAACAAAGAATATCATGAAACACATTTTTTAGTCACAGAATTTCCTTTTATTAAATCGTTATCTTATTTAGATATTTCATTATCTAAATCTTTTATTGTATTAAATGCGATTTTTAGTACATATTTAATTTTCTGAAAGAATAAACATTGAAAGTTTAAATATATATTAATGAACAAATTAAGAAGCATATCAAAAAGTGGTTGTGGTTATAATCTTTGTTATTCATTAGTTAGGAAAGCAAATAACTTGTCCAGATTCAAATTATTGAATATTGGCATTAACAATGGGGTTAATATAAGAAGAATTGCTAGATTTAATTCAACTATAAAAGACTCAGGTATTGATGAGAATAATAAATACGTTTACTTTGGGGATCGTATAGTGGACCAGGATATGAAAAGGAAGTTAATTGAACAGGTTTTTAGTTCAGTTTCGAATAAATATGATTTAATGAATGATTTGATGAGTCTTGGATTGCATAGGTGTTGGAAGGACATATTCGTAGAGAACATCATTTCACCAGAGTCATTTCTGAGAATAAAAAGAGGGAAAGACGAAGATTTCTCAAACGTAACTATTTTGGATGTAGCTGGAGGAACAGGAGATGTTTCTTTTAGAATTATTGATAAGTTCAGAAAAGATAATATTGAGATCTTACCCAATATTATAGTTGTCGATTCTAATAGTGAAATGATTGAGCGGGGGCAGTTAAAATCAATTGAAAAAGGAGATGGCAGTATTATTTGGATTAAAGATGACGGAGAACAACTCAGTCAAATCCCAAGTAATAGTGTAGATGTTGTTGCGATATCGTTTGGAATTCGTAACTTTACTGATATAGAAAAAGGCCTCAAATCATTCTATAGGGTACTTAAACCTGGTGGGAGATTTCTCTGTTTAGAGTTCAGCAAAGTCAATAATCCTCTGATTTCTTCTATTTACCAGCTTTATTCATCCATCGCAATTCCAAGTCTTGGAGAATTTATTGCCGGAGATAGAGAATCATATAATTATTTGGTAAGTTAAATAACAAACACTTCACTTTTAATGATTACATCAATTAGGTTGAAAGCATACGCCGATTTCCTGATGCTGAGAAGTTTGCTCAACTTTTGATTAATGCTAATTTCACAGATGTAAAGTCTTCAACTATGACCTTTGGAGTAGTTGCTATACATAGTGGATTCAAGCCAACAGAGACTTAGAGTTAATTACAGTACTATTTGGAATTAATAGCTAAATACTAACTCGTTTTCTTTTTTAATGCTAAAAATGCATCAAAAGCCTTTTAGCAGAGATTTTGTATTTGCATGCAACATTTAGTGATTGTTTTATTTTTCCATTTGGAACAAATAAAATTTATTTTTTTTTTTTGGCGGTTTATTTATTTTACAATCCCTCGTAACTTGATTGTGTTAAACTTTAACATGCTGAAAAAGAATGCAATTATCTCAGATTTGCCATCGTTTTAACATCAAAGACTGACTAAACAACCTTTTCATAGATATTGACATAGATGAACTTCATTTTTGAAGCAATTTTGTGGGGCTTGCTATTCTTTCCTACTTTTTTCCATAGATGTCAGGGTAATAAATATAGAACAAATTTGGATAAATATACTAAAATTTATCAATATCAAACAAGCGAAATTGAGCTTTATTTCCCAAATAATGACATTTTTGAGAATGAAAGAGAGAATGCCAAGACTCGAGAGGAGATACAAGATTTAAAATCAACTAAAGTGAGCAATAATAAATATGGCTTCATGAGATTAGGAGGAAAAGAATTTCTGTGTGACTTTGAAGAACATGGGAAAAATTATCACCTTAATTTATTGGAGGAAGTTAATCCATCTTGGGATGATACTGATTCTCAAATCAAGAACTATTTAAAGAAGAGCAAAATTTCATGGTTAATGGAACGGTGTTTCATATATACAAAGAAGAAGGATATTAACAATGGTATTCATACTCAAGTAGATACTTTTGAAATATGCATTGGAGTTTCAGTTCGTCATAAAAGACAGATAATTGACAAAGAAACCAACGACAATATATTGGAAAGTCAGTTTAATATTATAGGTGATTATAAACCTAACGAAGATACATTTTATGAGAATGGAACTATAATTCAGTACTATAACCCAGCGATAGAGAACCTAAAGGGAGATGCTGGGTACTCGGCCTCAATTGAATTTAAATGCAGCTATAATCAATCAGGAGTAAGTCAAGTAGTAGAAGATGTTAACAAAGAATTTAAACCTGTGATTAAAGTGGATTTCACATCTCCCTCATTTTGTGATTGGAGAGTAGATGAAAGTAAGAATATTACATCTTTGTATAAGCTAGAGTCTTTACTACTACCATTAGAAAACAGATGTCAGAACTTTACAGATTCGAGGTTTTGGAATTATGAATTATGTAATCTTTATGCTGTATCTCAGTTCAAAAAGGATATCTCAACTCAAGAACTGAAGCTATTCCATTTAGGAATTCATCCAAATACTGCACAAATTCTAAACAAAACAGATGATTTAGAAGAATATTTGTCCAAGAATTTAATTTCAAGCATAGTTAATACAATAAAGCCTGGTAAAATTTCTTTGCTTGAAAATGTAACAACGGAAATTGAACCAAGAAATAAAAATGAACTGATTTCTGGGAGATATGTGCATAGTAAATATGTTATCACAGTAAAGTTGTTAAATGGAACTTATTGTGAAGAAAATAATCAGCAAAGAAGTATTAAATTAGTATTTGAATGCCCTGATAACTTTGAGAGTATCTCTGATTACTTTAGAATAGCAAATGTTATCGAAGATTCAACATGCAATTATGAGATGTTAATAATTTCACCTGTAATTTGTTCTCATCCTTTACTGATGCCTCCTCCAATTTTTAAGCATGGAAAAGTCAAATGCATACCTAGGAGCTTAGCCCTTAACAAACTAAGAAAGAAAGAACCTGCAACAGAACATTTACATGAATCTCAAGAAACAAAAAGTGAAAGTGAACTAGTTGGCATTAGCCAAATAGGCAATCAATTTGAAGCAGTTAATACAGAATATATAACTTCATTCAAAAAGGGGAGCAATATTCAACCCTTCTTTACTATGAGCGATTCTCCTAGGATTAGAAACTCTAACTCAGCTGACCCAAAATTCTCGGTTGGTCAGATTGTGCAACACTTATGGTGGAACTATTATGGCGTCATAGTTGGGTGGGATTGGAAACTGAATGCCCCCGAGCAATGGGCAGACAGTATTTATCAAAGATACCCTCCAGAATCAAAGGAAAAACCCCACTATTTGTTACTAATTCATCAGAAAGAGACTCTCTTCAATAACTCATCGCCAATTGAATCTATCCCATCAAATCTCACACACTCGTACATTCCGGAAATTGCTTTAAAGCATGTTTCCCAGTTAAATCCTAACAAGAAATTCTCTAGTAAAAGCGTTATCATCAACAAATATCTAAATGCATACTTCTCTCATTGGTCAGAAACTCATCAAAGATTCATTCCTAACACAAACAGTACCCTTTGGAAGATTTACCCGAAGGATTTCAACAAACCAAATGAAAAAGATGAGCTATAAGGATATTTACACGCATCTCACACTAAGATATCAGAAATTCGTTCGTTTTAGTTATTTATATTTTAAATAATTTACTTAGCACAACAATTAATTTTAGATTTAATTATATTTCCTCATTAACTTAAAATTAAGAAAAAAATACGTAACACTCTCCCGCCACACGTGGCGCTGCAACGTCATGTCGAATCACGCGATTTTTTTGCAAATTGAAATGGAATCAGAATCAGTATGGGTCTGTCTTTCACTGCTTGAAATCAGAATCCAGTAAGAATATTGCTTATTATCGGTGATGGATCCTCAGGCTTGAAGTTTTATTGTTTGTTATAAATGGTGCTATCATGGTGATCAAAATATTTAAATTGGCTTTATCATGGTAATATGTTGATGGCTGTGCAATGATTTAATTTGTATCGCGGAAGATATTTACGTTTGATTTTTGTCACTAATGAACGATGATAGTATTGAATTATGTGTTTTATGAGTGGAAAAACCACTCCGAGTCTTTCGGCATTTTTTTTTTTGAGTTTCTTTTATTATCTGGTTGTTTAATAAAGGTGAAACTTTTTTCTCAGGTTATATTGATGACTTGCATAGCTTGATTATTTTCATGGCTTTTCATATTTTTATCAACTGGACCTGTTTTTATCTAACTCTAGAACATATTTTTCTATTATTATCATCAGTATTCAGCAGTGACAAATACGATTAACAAGCTATTGGTATATTAAGGTAAATCATTAGTTGGGAATGAAGTAATCCTTTCTTGACTTAGTGGTTCAATCTTCCTTGTGACTGGCCAGAGTCCTCCTAATATTTATTGTCAGATGAATATGTATCAAATTATCTGTATTATACAATGAGATGATCCCCTGAGTTCTTAATCTTAGTATTACTCTAATTGGCCTTTACATTTATATTAATGGTAAACCTTGAGGTTATTTCTGTCTCAAATTTCACGACACTTTTTTTTACCTGAGTTTACATATCTGTTTCTAAAGCCTCTTGATTCATTTGAAGTCTCAGATATCCTAAAATGTGATATAACCAACATGTCAATGTTTATTAACGTTAAAGAATATTAGTGCCTTGAGGGATAGAATTTTGGTGTATTATGATTGAGTGTATATAGAGTTGCTTTATCTGGTTCCGGTAATAATTTGATTAGATAATGACCTGAACTGTTTCATCTGACAGTCACATGGAAGGGGTACTTGTACTTTATTACAACCATTAAATTTCTTGGCTTGTTATTTCAAAGTTGTCACTGCTGGATACATTATTAAACAATTCGTCCATTTATTTTAAATCACTAAACGTTTACTTGGTTTATTTTCATACATTGTGCTACGCCATCATCCGTTAATCAATTTCTGCTTTATGTATAAACGAAACAGTTTTTCAACGTCTCTAACAAGTTTGTCTTATTCTCTTTTAAATTTTTAATACGTTAGATGGAAATGTATAATTGGGTGTTTGTGTATTCAAAGCAATATACATGTTTATATATAGTAATCTAATAATACAGGCTGAAACGTTTTTTTAGGCATAAATAAACATTTCAAGACTGGAAGAAAAAGGTCTTTTGTGTTAGAAGGGTTTCAAGGTACTGGTTGAAGGCAAATTCAAAGAGCAACAAGCTTAGAGTTAATTAAAGATGCTACAATGCACCTTTTAATATGCTAATACCAGGTTATGTTTCAAGTTTAACGCTTTTCCTAATGTTTTGGTTAGGTTATGAAGTTAATTCGTCTATGAAGGCACTTTAATGTGGCACGAATGTGTTCGAGGTTGTGGGCGATCAATGTTTTATGGCAGCATTTCCGACACAATTAAAAGGATGTGTATCTGGCGGCGTCTGATTATAACAGATTTAGTGAGTTAGTATTTGGAAATTGAAATTCATTCCGAACTTGATTTCTTAGGTGAGGTTTAGCTTCAAGGTCATGTTTTATGCATGTGTTGCGCCCCAGAAGTTACCACGGTTCCTTAGAATTGTGTGGATGCCTTTCATCGTATTGATCGTTTATTCTGAATATGATTTAGTGACTTTCCACAGAAGGTCATGATTTCAGTATTTCGGAGTTAGTCGTTAGTTTTTTAATTTTTTGTTTCTTTTCATCTACGAGCGCTGCTTTTTTTGTATTTGGTTGAGGATATACGCGGGAGACGGCTTTCATTGTAGGCGGCAAGTGTGGTTTATAGTAATATTTGACAATTGGTGGTAATGAGATAATAATTGAATTAAATGAAATAATATGGAGGTAAACTCGAGCAATTTGTTAGTTCCCTTACATAGTATAGGGTTTGTGACTGATGAAGTTCCGTTTGTATTGGAGAAGCTAGGAGATGAATATTTTATTGTAGCTGCAACAGGTCATTATTATCAAGTGTATGACTTGGACCAGCTAAGAATCAAATATATATCTCAGAGGATGGAAGGTAGGATAGAGAATTTGGCTACAAAGTATGAGACGGTTTACGTATCGATGGGAAATAAAATTGCTGGTTATAATAGGCATGAAAAGACGTTTGAAATTGAACATAACTCAAAAGTAAAAGGAATGTTTGTTCTTGGTGAGTTATTGATTTCATGGGATAAGGAAACAATTATAGTTTCTGAGTTAAATTCTAATAGACGGAAATGCGAGATTCTAATGGATATGAACATTTCTGAGGAGATTGTCACAGTTTTACATCCAGTCACATATTTGAACAAGGTATTGGTAGTTACGTCAAAAGGATGCGAGCTTTGGAATATAAACACTAAGAAGGTGATACATAGATTTTCTTCAATACAAGTTGTTTTAAATGCTTCCAAGAGTATGAAGAGCAATATCGAAAATAACGACAAACAGAGAATAATTACTGCAGTAACAGGTCCCCATCCTGATGTCGTTGGAATTGGAACTCAAAATGGGATGGTGTATACATTAGATATTGCAAATGATATGGTTTTGCTCTCTCTTGAGCATATGCCTGAACAGAAAGGTGTGAGAAGCATAAGCTTTTGTTCAGAAAAGGCCATTTTGATTTCAGGATGTGAAAATGGAGATGTTGTATTATGGGATTTGGAAAATGCACGAGTTTTAAGTATAATAGACTCTGCTCATGAATCTGAGATTGTTAAAGTTCAGTTTGTTCCAGGAGTTTCAATGTTTATTACTTCTGGTCGAGACAATGCATTATTGGAATTTGTTATTGACAACCAGAACTCTCCACCTAGAGAACTTAGGTCCAGAAGAGGACACTTAAACTCAATAATCAAAGCACAGTTTTATAATGCTTTACCAGAAAAGAGTAGAGATTTACTTTGTGTTAGCAACTTTAAGAATTGTGGGTATCTTGGAAAAACATCCACAATACAACAGCACCAAAATCGTATTTTCTCACAAAATTCTCTTAAAAAGAAGTTTAATGAAAAGTACCAATTCCCTTTTAGTAGATTACCACCTATTATAGATATTTCATTTGCAGAATCCAGGCACTTTGACTGGCCAAATATAGTAACTATTCATCAAGGAATGCATGAAGTATTTGTCTGGAGTGGGCATAACTTTGCATTAACTCCAAATTTAATTACTTTGGAAAACATTCAAAAATTTGACAACAATAAGCAATCCAAGACTAATAAACCACACAATTTTGTATCGCATGGTCTGACAGCAAAAAGAAAATCTTTACCTTTAGCAAAAGCCATCTCAGTTTCAGGATGTGGAAACTATGTAATTGTTGGATACTCTGATGGATCCATACATAGATTCAATTTACAATCATGTATTCATTCTGGACAATTAACTCTTCCTGATAATTCTGAAATTAACCAACCAACTATGGAAATACTTTCAATACATATTTCACATTCCACTATGGCTCTTTGCATTATAAGAGATTTGGATAATTATTACTTATCAACATGGTCAATTAAGCCTATTAAGTACTTGAATACCAAGAATATCTTAAGTAGAGTTTCTATTCTAACAAATAATGAAACTCAAGAAACGTTTATTTCCAAGTCTTTTGGGTATTTATTAGCTTTAGGTTTATCTGATGGTAGGGTTATTCTTTATGACTTCCAATCCCAAGTAATTTCTAGGGAGTTCCAATGTGGTCATCATAATATTTTGGATATTGCAATGTCTTCAGACAACAGGTGGATTGCAGTTTCTACAAAAAATAGTGAGCTTTTTATATTCGATATAATTTCTTCAAATCTTTTGGATTGGGTCAAATTCAAATCTCCAGCTATTTGCTGTGTATTTGATCATTCAGATGCATTCCTAATCACATCTCATGATCAATCAAAGGGATTGCTTTCTGTTTGGGCAAATAAACATGCTCTTAGCGTTTCAGTTGGAATTGAAGGGTTGTCCAATCCTCCCTCTGAACCTTATTATATAGATGATCCTCCTAATAGGGTGCTTTACTTCGAAGATTCAGACCAAACTTTAAATAGTGATAAAGATTCAACAAAGGAATCTGAATGTAGTGACCATACGAATGTGTCAGACTCAGATTTTCTTGAAAATGAAGATTGTGATCATTCTTTACTGGATAGAAAACTAATGTCATTTTCTGGAATCCCATTCTCAACTCTTCAGGCAATCTTGTTTATTGATGAAATTAAAGAAAGAAATAAGCCAATTGAACCACCAAAAAAGCCAGAAAGTGCTCCATTCTTTCTACCAAATACTACAGAATTTTCATCAGCAACTCATAAACCTTCCAAAGAAAGTGATCAGGAGGAACAAATCTCAAAAGATTTGTCAGAATCCAAAGATCCGAGATCATCTCTTAAGACTGAGCTCCAGGAGCTTCTAGGAAAAGCTTCCTTAGATGATCCAGACTCTTTCTTAAGTATTACTGGACTTTTAAAATCCAAATCTCCTTCTGGCGTGAATCTCCTTTTGAGACAATTAGGACCTCTTAGTGGAGGATCTTTTCAAGAAATTTCTCAGATGATTAATTACTTTAATATATCCATATCGAAAAGGAAAGATTCTGATTTGATTCAAACTTACTTAAATATCTTTCTTAAAATTCACTCCACAACCATTCTAGAAAATGAATCGGAATTCAAGGATGTTCAAGACATTATTCTTGAGCTCAATAATCTTGTTAAGAACGACTGGGACTCTCTCCAAGATAGGCTTCAAAATATTTCATGTTTTCTAAAGTTTGTTACTAATATTCAAATGGATTAAAACGTTTATTCATATTAAATTAATTGATTTCATTAATCCCACTTATAAATATTTTAATAGCTTACTTGAACTCCTCAAAACATTATAATTTATTTTCTTTCAACATTATGTTAATAATACATTTTTCTTTTTTTTTTTATTTCTATTTATGCAAATAATTTTTAGATTTTTAATACCGGTACCTTAAAATAAATTTAAGTTACCGGTATTATTAAAAAAGGTCAAAATTGAAAATTTTAATAAATAATTGCTTAATAATTATTATGATTCATTTTTAAAGTTATTTTGTTAATTTCTTCTAAAATAGTATTAAAATGAGTGATAAGAATTTAGAACAGTTATTGGAGGTAATTAATGGAAAAAGTTCTCATCAAAGTAATTTAGAGGAACTAATAACTAATTCTATACCAGCCTTGGAATCAAGTTTTGAGATTCTTGAAATGGAAAAAAAGTTATGTATTATAAAGTTTTCATTGGGACTAATGGAGTTTAAGTCAGATTCTAAAACTTTTCATCAAGCAAGAATGTCTTTATTAGCTTTAATTTTGGAAAAGCAAGAAATAAAAGAAATATTTGAATTTGACTTTAATGGCTTTAATCCTTCGATCCATATTTTACATTCTGTGGAAATTGCTTCTTTGGAAATTCGGTTATATCTAGAATCTAAGCTTGTAGAGTTGGAAGATTTTAAATTTAGTGTAGATGAATCAAAGGATAAACAACAAATACAAGACGATGAAAATATTGATATATTAACAAGTAGCTTTAGGATATTAGACTCTCTCCTTACTCAGCTAAATAAAGATGAGAATTTGGATTTTCTGGAATATTCTGAGAAGATTACGGGAGTTCAGGTAGTGGAATTATTAGATTCATTAAAAAGTACTGCAAAGTATTGTATTGAATTTGTAATGGATATTGAAGGAGTTATTCAGGATGAATATGAAATGAACCTTAATAAAGGAGTATTAGAGCTTAAAGGCAATACTACTCCTAAGACATCCAATTTATATTGGATTATTTACTACTCTTCCTCAATATCATCTAAATGGCAAATTAACGAACCTGATCAAGACCTTGATAAGTATATCAAGTTGTTAGAAATTGCTTCCAGATATTTGAATCCTCTCCATTTTGCTTCTGTATTTCCCACATTAATCCATCTATCTGTAATAGACTGGGCAAACATTCCTGGGATATTAGAGACTTTGTTAACATCCATGCTTTCATTCTGTAGCCTAATTAAGAAGGAAAATAAAAAAGAAGGGATTTATAGTGGATTATATTACGCAGCACTCTTAATTACGTCTGCCTGGTGGTCTCCAGGAATAGATACATATAGAATAACAGCTTCAAAAATTAAAGATGGCTCAAGATCTATTGAATATATTTCAAGAAATTATTTAAATCTTGATCACTTAGATAAGATACAGGATGGCCAAATCTCGTTATTAAAACTTAGAATAGAAGAAAAACAGAAATCTGGGACATATATGCCAGAGTTTGTGCCTTTAGATACAAACTCAATTCCCGAATACTCATTTGAGGATAATCCTGGTGTAGATAGAGTTAGAAGAATCTCACTCATAATTTTTGGGTTAATTAAAGAGATTTACCAAGAAGATATTCATTTGTTTCAAGGAAACCACATAAATAAAATGTCATTTATTAGTTATTTAGATAATCCAAATTCACAAAATTTTGAAAAATACTCAGCCTTTATTCAGACTCTTATTTGTATCTTAACATTATTAACTTGTAGAATCCAAAACTCAAATGTACCATTAGAACTTTGGAACATGATATTTAAACTTATTATTGTACTGACGCCAAAATCTAGTAAAGGATACTATTACGATTCTCCCAGAAAAATCACATTCTTTATTTCATTACTCAGATCTACGGCTATTGCATTCTCGAGTGGATATTCTGATCAAGCTAAACAATTTGATAAACTACTCGAGGAACTAAAAATTGAAACTACATACAATATCCCAAAGCTAATAATAAAGGATGATTGTGAGGAATTTTCTGAGCAAGATGAAGAATCAATTAAATTCTTCCGTAATTTACTAGATATTAGTTAGATAGGTTTTATAATAGGCAATACTTATATACAAAATCATATAATTAATTATAATCTATCATAATTACTCTATTGAATATAAATCCTATTTATTGCCATGAATATTTGGAGGCAATGGAGGGATTCCTGGAGGTGGAATTGGCAAACCTCCAATTGAAGGATTAATTAATGGGAATTGACCAGGAGGCATAACAGGAGGAGGAATTAAAGGCGGACCTCTAGCTACAGTTTGAATGTTTCCTGCAAAAGTAGGCTCAACAGGTTTAGTTGATTGATTCTTTGGAGGTGCTTCTGCAACAAAAGTCACAATATTTTCTCCTCTAAGCATTATTAATCCAAGTGATCTCTTTAATTCTTTTGACTCTTCTCCTTTCTTTACCCGTCTATACTCTTGGCAGTCAGATAAGACCAAATTCATATGTCTGTCAAATGCCATCAAATTCCCAACCATAACTCTGTCATCTTGAACAGTTACCCTTATTCTATAATTTATATATTTCTGCATACTTTTCTCTTTTCCTTAGCAGTTGGAAATTTTACTAACATTTTATTTGATCATAAACTGTTTCCCGCCAAAAGTACCGAATTATTTTAAAGCTTGAAACGCTAACAAATTTATTAGATGAAATATCTATGGGCTATTACTCTGATAAAGGGATATTTATTAAGAAAATTCGATTACCTGATTATATTGATTAGGTAATTATAATGGAATAATTGAGTGATTTTTTTTTATAATAATTTTTTCTCCTAATTAGTAGCTAAAGAAAAGATAATAACATTTGGACAAGATAGTGATATTGTGTAATATATAATTAAAATATTCCTGAAGGATAAGAAAAATGACTATTAACTGCTCACTTACGATAAACATAGTGAATAAATAAATAAATGGTAATAAAAATCAGTGATGTAAGGAAAATACATCCATAAACTAGAATCTGATCAACTAGGTTTCGTCTCTCGATATTTGAAAGCAAAGAATGACTGATCCCTATTTTACTTGCCAAATCTAGAGCTCTTTTCCTGACGGATTTAAGCATTCTATTTTGGTTCTTGAGGTTAAAAACAATACTTCTTGCTTGTTCTAATGCATGATCAATAGCAATGTGACTCTCTTGCCAAATAGCCTTTTCACGTATTAGAGCCCCAACCCCACTATTCTTTTCTAGTGAAGAATATGATAACTTTTTCTGCTCCTCAATTTGACTTTTGTGAATGTGGTCTAACTGTTTTGAAATCGATTCTCTTAAAGAATTGGAATCTGATACTAGATTGTCAATTCTTCGGTCCCAAATCTTTTCTTGAGAACGATCGATAGATCTGGAAGATTTTAGTCTTTCAAGAACCTGTTTTAATTCTGTTACTTGCCTACAAAAATCATTAAGAATGGCTGATAACCTTTGTTGCAAAGCAATTGAACGATCCAACCCTAACTCAAACTGCTCTAGCAGCCTTTCTGCCTCATTTTTTGATTTTGTTGCCTTTGGATACAAAGCAGAGAGTGTTTCTAAGCTCATTTAATTTTAAACTCTCTGATTTGTTTCTTATTTTTCGGATATATTTACTTTATATAACACCCACTTTGGCGCCATCCTATCATATTTAAATTTGGTCTTTAATTATTACATGGATAATAACATTCTCATTTGAAAAAAAAGAAAAAAGAGAAAAAACAGAATAGAAAAATGCTTAATTTCTTAACTTTAAAGCGCCTCCTCTTTTTCAAATACATAGTCATCAGAATCTATCTCATCTTTTTCTACTTGAACCTTTATATTGGGCCCTTGTTCCATTCTATTGATAAACCACTTACAAAAAATAACATTTAGTCGTTCTCTGAGCTTTTCCTCATCATTTCCTTCTAAAAAAAAATTAGAAAGATATAATTTTAATTGTGTGATTTACCAAACAAAACTTACCCAATAGATCTGATAAATTTGTTGAATTCTCGGGGTCACATCTAGATAGTATTTCAAATAAGCCACTTTTGAATACTATGGACTCCGACCTCATTACCATAGATGCCAAATTCTTGGAGATAATTGGTGAATATTTTTCTACCGAGTTTCTATAGTTAAATTCCTTGATATTAACAAGTTCTGTTGGAAATTTAGCTTGACAGCATTTCATTAAACTTTTTAACGTTTGTTGAATATTTGTGGAAAGACCAATATTACTTTTTAAACTACTCTTTCCCAAAGTACCATACTGGATTCCATGGCCTTTAATATTAATGAATAGAACTCTAATACTATATTCAACGGTTGGAATTACCATTATTGGAAGTAAGAATTCACTCTAAAATAATTAGAATTCACAGATTATACTTTAATATATCATTATTATAATACCTAACTTACCCCAGAAAATGCTGACAGTTTCTCATGATTATTTTCCGCTAACTCATCTTTTTTTATCAATTTCATTCCATAAATAGTTCCTTTCTTTCTAATAAAGCTTTTAACTGACGTTACAATATCGCAATATTCTGTATCTTTGGAAATAATTGGCATTCCATTAGAGAAACGGTAAATGTAAATATAACCCGGTTTTAACGAAGGAGTTTGTGAAATACTAGATACATTCAAGTTCGATTGATTTTCTTTATCAATATTTTGATATTCCAACTCATCTATTTGAGATTCTTTTTTCACGTGAAATTCTTTCAAAAAGCCAAACACTGAATCAATCTTGTATTTAGACCCCTTATTACTTGAATACTTAACAAAATTATCTTGAAATATATCGGAAAATGATAAATTTATACCACCTATTTTCAATTCAGAAACATCAAGTTTCATATTTGTTTCGAAGTTTAAGGAAATATGGCTATTCCAAAATTTGGAAAGTGTTAAATAACTTTGGATCTTCTTGAGACATGATTTTGCATAAAGTTCCATGGAAAAGTATTTCTCCTGCAAGTATTCCAATCCTAAGCTCATTTTCATGGACACTGAAAATTCAGTTATCCAATCCCAGTTGGTGTGATCAAAACTTTCACTATTCCCCACATAAAAAGATCCATCACTCAAGTTGCAAAGCAGTGTGAACTTCCAAATCTTATTTCCCATCCTCATCTTAACATTAACGTTTCCTTCTCCATGTTGAGTAGCATAAAGTAATATCATTTTAAGACCCACCCCAAACTGTCCTGTATAATAAGAATCTCTCTTATTTATTTTCTTGCTATAAGATTAATCAGAATTCAAAGTTCAGTCAATTATTTAAAATTTAATTGCTCTTTAAACTCACTTTGTTCCAAAAAGAGTTCCCAATAGATCAATGGATTCTAAAGGTATTCCACAGCCTGTATCTCTTACAATAATGTTTATTCTAGCCTTAAAGTTCAATCAAATTTTAATAAAGTAACAAATTTATTGATATAAATCCTCTCTTTTACTTACCTGATTATCTAATTCCAAATTCTCAAAGTTCACGGAGATTTCTATTCTTTTTGGTAAATCATGCCACTCTGCTTTTGACTTATTATTGCATGCATCAATAGAGTTATCAAAAAGCTCCTAAATTAACAATCAGTCAAAATTAAATCAAAAATCATTTTATAATTCAGTTTTTGTTTAACATACCTTGAAAGCCATAAAAGGAGCATTTTCAGAGTCGAATCCAGTGATTCCAATATCTAAGGAAGTATAGAAAAGTTAGTTGTTACTTGAAGCCCACTCGAAATAATAATGTATATATTACGAGCCAATCACGCTAAACTTACTTTCTGAAAAAAAATTAATTGCCGAAATATTGGACATTTTTTAAAAATATCTTTTTAGATCAATGCAAATTATTTCTCTGATTCCACTTTTAATTAATATTTTTTCACACATTGGTTGTCAATTATGACTGTGGGGGCGAGTGGCGCCAAATTAAGTTATAATTATTTCCTAAATTATTTTTAATTTCAAAAAAAAAAAATTAAAGAAAATTTTTGAATAATAATTAATACATTTTAACATTGTACTTTGAAGTGTTAAAATAATGAGATATACACAAATATATTCCAAACTTTTATATGACAGGATTCTAAAATTAAATCAAATATATTTGAACGTAATTAAGAATGGCATTTCTAAGGTAAGAATAAACTATTATGTCCTTATTAATCGAGAAACAAATTAATTTTCTATTGAATTACGCAGATTTACCATAAGTTTATCCTATTTTGGTACAGATATGCTAAGAAAGCGTTTCACTATGGTTTAATACCGGGTATATACTTATATACTATGTGGAAAGATGATGAATTCACACTAAATCCTATCAAGTTAGCACGGGTTCTGATTTAAGATACCTAGTAGAGGCTCTTATTGTCCATTTTCCTTTGTTTATTATAGTTATAATTTGATAATTTTTGTTTCCTTTTCTGATTAGTCTCCTCTCATACTATAAGGTTTGTTAAACTTTCCAGGAACATAGTTCTCCCATCTATATGCTGGAAAAACGTGTTTATTCTTTTCATACCACTGTCGTTTAACTACTTTTCCTGCGTGAGACTGAATAAATATGAAGAATAATATTTGAATTAGGTTATGTAAATTAAGTAAAAACAAGAATGATTTGACTTACTTCAGTAGTTTCTTTTCTAACATCGCTCTTTTCACGAATATCATCAAACACATTAAAGTGGAATAAGGGACCTAAAATTTTTGAAAACGTAATTAAGTAAAACTTTCTTAATCTTAATTTTCAAACTTAATCTTACCTGATTTCCCTCTAGCCTTAGTCTTTATAAGTTCATGGAAGGTAATTGTGTGTGGTAAAATTACATCTTCCTTGATATACATTAAAGATGCACTTTGATGAATAAAATCGTTAGAAAAAGTTATCAAGTTTTAAAATTTGTGAGAATCAACGGGAATTAATTACTCTAATTGATTCTCCCTCGTTATAATCAGTTTTAACTTACCTGGAAAGCCTTGAGAACTCTTTGAACTCCGATTTCAGCTTTATTCTGCATTTCTCAAGAAACTCACCAATTGTAGTATTCCTTGGAACATAAACAGATCTTCTGTGACCACATCCGTCCCAATATGAAAATACAACTTCAATAATTTCCTGCTTGAGCTTCTCTTCTTTTTCAAATTCCTCTAGCTTAAGCTTTTCTTCTGCTTTTATTTCTTCAAGCCTTCTTTTTTTGTCAGGAAGAAAGGATGTATCTATAGATGTATCTTTTCCTATTGTATTAAAGTCTAACTCTGAGCTTTTTTCTCGAGATTCTGCAGATTTGTTTTCTTCTAATAAAGAATCTGTTTTAGTTGTTGAAGCATTTTCTCTGCATTTACTCTCTGAGTCGTCCTCTTCATTAGGAATTTGTTCTGGTATATCATCACCTTGATTAAATTCAAATGATAAAGGATTGTATTTCATCCTCTTGGGTTTGACTTCCGGAACGATCTTTGTTTTCTTTGAGTTATTTTCCGGCTTAATTCCCTTCCTAATGTCGTTTATATGCTTTTTATAAGTTTCCATAGAAACAAGTCCTATAGTTCTCGACCTAAACTGTTCTTCATCCTCAGTCGATTTACTGTAAAACATCTCATCTATGCTTTTCATGGTTTGCTCCAACACTCTATCGAAAACCAACAAATATAGAAAGAACTGCTAAGATCTCACATGAATTACTATTTGGAAAAATTTCAATAAAAGTACGGGGCTTTTAAATTACAAGCAAAAACAGTTGTCCCGCTATATATAGAAATGACGAGGCAAATTCAAAGGGATAACTTGGAAAAAGAAAAAAAAATAAGAGCAATATAGAAAATAAGCTCAAAAACATATACTAATACTTTCATTTATGAATCAAGAGTCTTCTTAAACTGGTTAAACCACTCAGATAATTCTTGTTTAATAGACAGGTTCTTGTAATCTCCTTGATCATTTTCAGAAATAGTAAGAGATTGTAAATCTCTAGAGATATTCTCTTCATCTACTGGAGTAAGAGGTCTTTCAATGCGAGCTAACATATTTTCCAAATAATCCGAACTAACACCTCTAATACGTAGCCATGGATGATCAAGCAAAGTCTGAGCTCCAGGTCTCATCCTGGGGTCAAGGGCCAAAAATGAATGTAGAAACAAGGAAAAGTTGTGGGCCTCAAATTTGTTGATACAGTATTTATGAATAAGAACTGACTTAAGATCCCAATATTGGAGTTTGGAGATTTTGTGTAATTTATTGTGTTTATTAAAAAATCTCTTGGAATGCTTTCCTGATTTGATCAAAGACTTGGGAAATTCTCCAAGAAGTTCAATCATCTGAGCTAAATGGTCGTCATCACCACCAAAATCCTCTGTTGCTTTGGGAGTGAAAAGAAGATCGCCAGTCAAAAGTTCAAAGATTGTACATCCTAAGCTCCATATGTCAGCAGACCAGTCATAGCCTGCCCCCACAATAACTTCAGGGCTCCTATACTGTCTGGTTTGAATATCTTGGCTAAAATGCTTATTCATCCAGCAAGCATTCCCAAGATCTACAATCAAATACTCCGCTTCATTTCTAGAAAACGTGTTGGGATTAGTACTGATTTGTTTAATAACATTAGAAACCTCAATAATTTTTTCCTCATTCACTTCAAAACGAATAGCTTTTCGATCTACTCTTGAGTTCTTTGAGAGCTTACGATTTTCTTGTGATAATAACTCGGAGCCTCCAACGTAACTTTTGTCCCACTGAGTAAGAGGAAGTAAATGCGTATATCTTTGCTCATCACTTGCAATATATTGCTGGGGATGATAAACTTCGTACAAGTGATGGTGATAAGGTGGCCTTATCAAAGGAAAATGGTTCAAGTTGTTCATGTTAGAATTAAAGCTAAAATTCTCCAACTTGTTCTGCTCTGTACAACTTTTGTCAAACCTCTTTGAATTGAAATTGATTTGATAATAACTCGAATGGGTTGGATCTGAAGGCATTGGCTTCAGATGAAGCTTTAAAAATGGAGGAGTAGATAATCTCTTTCCTTTTCCAGAAGCTTCATTATTGATCTCACCTGGAACGCATTCAGCAACATCTTCCTCAGCGTTACTTGACTCTGTAGCCTGAGAACCCAACTTTTGCTTGTTTTTTCTTTGATTCTTCCTCTTTAACTTTCGTCTTTCTTTAGCGTTTAAACACTGATACTGGGCTGAATGTCCATTGATTGACTCATCGGTATTATTAGTATGAATAGAGCCGGACGCTGTTGAAACTGTCATTTCAGTTGCCTTGGTAACGTTGTCTTTAATATTATTATCGGAATTCGAGCCATCTTGAAGATTGTGGTTGTCCGACTCTTTCATGTTTGAGGAGTCAGTATCAAACTTCTCTTCAACAGCGACAACTTTAAAGTCAACCATGGGAATAGGAGAGCTTGAAACAACAATATTTTCTGGCTTAATATCAGTGTGGATCACACCACAAATACGATGCAAATAATCCAATCCGATTAGAGAATGAGCAGCAATCTTCCTGACTATGTCAATTGGAACTCCTTTGTAATCGTACAAGCTGATTAATTGCAAGATATTTGGTCCTAATACCTCAAACACCATACAAACATGTTGTCCATTTGGACCTGAAACCTCAAAGTAATCAATAAAACCCACAACGCCATTAAAGTTCTTTGAAACTGGACGCGTAAAATTCTCGAGGCAACTTTCCAAATGTCTGTTCAAAGATTCTCTCCATTCCTCCCCATTAACATGGTTCTTGGTAGCCGTTAATATTTCCATCTCATCGTATGCAGCCTGTCGGTACTCTTGGGCTCCTTTTTGGAACTTTAAAGCAAAATATGTAGTCGGTGTGCTTAATGTGTCAATTGCCAACCATACTGTTGAAAAATGGCCCCATCCCAACTTTGAAACAATCAAATATCTACCATTGTAAACTTCCCCAACTGATACTGGGTGGTAACCTCCAACTTTGTAGTCTTCTTGTGATTCATTCCAACAATCTGCTGGAATAGTTGGTTCGTCATAATCATGTTCTATGTGTTGATTTTCTCCGCTCATCTGAATATGTTGAGCTCCAAGGTTTTTGTTCGGATTGTTCATTTTTCCCAAATTTTCCATTATTATAGAAGTGTATTTACACTTAAAAGGAATTCAAATATTCAATTTGCTTTAAAACTATTTAAAGTGTAGTGATAAGTTTAAAACATCCTAGTTATGTCTTTAATGATTTGATCAGCATAAACAACTTTCTTAATAAACTTCAGTTTATCAAACTCCTTAACATCTCAAACGAATTTTTTTAATTTCAACTTATATTATCTTTTTCATTTATCCATGTCCACTTCTTTGGCGCCAAAATGGTAACTTAAAACGCCGGTATAGTACCTTTAAAAAGAAAAATTAAATTTGGAGTGAGGATTAAATATACATATATATTTTGATACAAACTTCATGTAAAATAATAAATTTGGAAGTCTGCTGATTATTATTTAGACTGATTAAAGATCATTCTGACATTATTTTCATGAACAATAGCATTTAATTATTTGTGCAGGTTAATATTCTGTGTGAATTGAGTAAATTAACACACCAAGTTTTTTGATTTTTTAAGTTGGATAATTACTTGGGAACATTGAGATTTTCATTACCATAATATTGTCTTTTAAAGTTTAGTGAACTATCTACCATCTTTTTTAAAAATGATGGAAAGTATCCTTATTCAAGGCCTGGTTGGATCAATCATTATTTATATGGTTTTTTCCAGAGGGAAAAATAATCTTCTTTTATTTCCAACACTTAATAAGTTTAGACATATTATATCTATTTCTTTATGTTTATGTATAATAGCTTACACTATTGTTTCAAAACCACAGACTTACTATGATATCATTCAAGTAGATAGATGGGCTCCTAGAACAGAACTGGTTCAAGCAATTAGAATCGCTAAGAAGAAATATCACCCTGATAAAAATAAGCTAGATGAAAAATCCAACTATACTGAGCTTTTCTATGAAATTCAAAAGATTGAGACTGTTTTCAGTTCTGAAACTAAGAGAAATAATTATAACAAATATGGTGATTTTAGAGCTGATGGTAATATTGAAGATAGGAATATTATTCTATGCCTTATTCTAGGCATTGCTTTTCATGTCTATTCCTGCTTGTTTGGCCTATTCTTATCATTCCCCTCCATATTTAGAAAGTCCAGGGGGTTATTTCCTGTATATTCCATTGCAGTATTTTGTGCTGAATTACATATGAGACTTTCTGATGACCCTAATCCACTTTCATTTTTACCAGTTATTGGAGGAATGCTCCCATTTGAAAAGATTCGAATTTTGAGATCCCTTTTCACGTGTGTTTTAATCATTTCCTTCATTTATGCCTCCAATTACTATCGAGATTATGATGAAATTCTTAATGGTATGCTTAAAGGAAACCTAATTACTAATAAGAGAATTATTGATTTAACTCAGTCACTTATTGTCCAACTTCAAACTCACGGAGTGGGTTCAACTTCTACAGCTGGTGGTCAAAACAAGAACAAAAAGAAAAATAATTCCTCATCATCCAATGTTACTCCTCTTCCTCCAAAAATTAAAGTGGATAGTGATAACGAACAAGAAGATTCTCAATTAGAAGCAATTCAGCAACTCAGTGAGCCTCTTAAAGAGCTTGCTTCTACAATGAACGAATCTCAGAAAAAACAGCTTCAGACTGTTTTAAACATTGCTTTTGCTGCTAAAGGAAAGGAGAATAAGAAAGAAGGAGGTGGGTTCCTTAGTCGAATCTTTGGAAGTAGTTTCTTTTGGATTATTTTGGTTGGCTATGTTTTTCAAATTATTAAGAACTATCTTTCTTAGACTTTTCGACTTATATAGGTTTAATTATAGGCTTTAAACAAAAGCCATTTAATCATTCATTCTTCTTTCTATCTAGAATTTATTTTTTTTTTTACTAATTTTCCCTCTATTGGATAGGGATTCTTTTTTCTATTGTATTTATTCTACCGTGGTTAGGGCCTAGTCCAAATTTGAAAATCCTATAAGTAATCACATTTTAACTTTCATAAGCAAGTTTACTAGTTTGTGAGATTATTTGTTGATTAACAAACTTGATAATAAATCAAAACTGAAATAAATCACTGAAAAGAATATGAAGTTATCAGAAGGAGCATATAAAGCTAAATTGGCCGATATGATTGGTAATTATAACGATGTAATTAAAGTACTCACTGAATCTTCAGACTTTAAAGATAACTCTCTCATATTGTTATTAGCAGGATCCCTGAGAAACAGAGTTACTTCAATTCGAAATTCGCTCAAGTCTATTAAGAACAAAGAAGAAAAGTTAAGAAAAGAAAAGAATCTAAATAGTGAATTTACCCAAGTCATTGAAGATATCAAACGAGATTTTGAGGAGTCCATTCTTTTAGAAAGTGAAGATGTCTTACGTATTATTGATGATAACTTGTTAATGTACTCAGAAGAAGGTACTAGAGCATTTTGCATTAAGTTAAAAGGGGATCTAATGAGATACAGAGCTGAAATTCTCAAAGATGAGGAAAAGAAACAATGCATCAAACAGGCAGTTGAGTTATATGAAGAAGCACTTCAACGTGAAAGATCATTCTTGGAAAAATACCCATCAGATCCTTTATACCTAGCAACAATCCTTAATTATGCTATACTCAAGTATGACTTATTAGGTAATCCAGAGGGAGCAATGAAATTTGCAAATAGAGCTATTCAGGCAGCAGAGAATTCTAAATCAGATTCTGAGCAATTTTCTGAAAATACTGTAAAACTTATCAAAATCTTAAAGGATAATGTATCTCAGTGGGAGCAAGGATCTACTGGTCTGCTAACTAGTGCATTCTTCTAAACATCTTTAGTACTAATTAAGCCTCTAAGTATTTCATTAATATTAATATTTTGCAAATCCTGATTTTTTGGAAATCCAGCCATCTGAGTTTAATTATTTAATAATAAAAGATAATTAGAAGTCATTTTTTATACTTACCTTGATAATTTCTGTAACCTCATTAACTTTGGATAAGTTATCAATATAATCTATTTGGCCTTGAATTAGACCAAGGAAATCTTCAATCTAATGATAAAGTTAAAGAAGATCTACAGAAGAATAAATAACTCATGACTACTTACTAAATCTTCATTATCAATATTAACAAACAAACAGACTGCATCTTTGGTAGCATCAGTAATTCCAAATGTCTTTAATGTTGCCGAAATCTGAATCAAGTTTATTACTATTATTTATTGAATATAGAATAAATTTTCTAACTTACATTTGTTGAGGGAGACATATTATATATGACTTCTGTCTCGAAGGCTTTAGTTTTTGTTTTACTTTGAAACTTTCTTTTTAATAGACAAATAGAAAGAGAAATTAAAATGTGTTCCAAGCTATATATCTGGAAATACATTCAAAAAAAAAGGATTATAGTCAGTTTGGAAAAAGATTCATCTGGAAATTAACATACCATTTTTGCATTCATTAATATAACAGATTGTTTAGATTTGTCTTGAGTCAATTCCAGCAATTTCGGATGATTCTTTTTCATGAGAATTTCCAAGAGTTCTTTTGAATTGTGGATATCTCGAACTAAACAAATAGAAACAAACTCCCCTTTAAGAGACTCACCAAGAGCAAACTTTTGGAGCTTTTGCTGAATAGAAACCATCTGGAATATCTACTTTTCTAATACAATAGCCGAATTCAAATATGCAATATTGACAAATCTCGTACATGAAACTCAATTATATTTAGGTCCTATTCAACTATAAAAAATAGCCTAGAGCTCCTTAACACACGCACACAGCTTAATTCTGAGCTATTTCCTTACGATTATTATTATTATTTTTTCTTTTATTAGATTTAATTTTTTTTTATTAACATGGTATTTCTCCTTGTCAGTAATTAATTACTTTAAATGATTCCCACAAAGTCTGGCCCGCCAAAATTTGTAGACACAGACTGCAGGTTCAGGGCTGAAATAGCCGGGCACGTGCTAAATTGTCTCAATGGTTTGATTGAGACAAAAAAGAAAGAAAAATAAATAGGTAATAAATAACAGGGAAGAGTTAATAAAGTAGCGAATTAATAGTGTTTAACTTAGTTTAAATACTCTGAAAAAAATAATTTGGAAAAATCAACTAAAAAGAAAAAGACCGCAAGGTTGGATTAAAACAAAAGAATAAATAATTCTTTAGGTTAATTTTTTCAGAGTTTGAACTAGGGAGAAATTTGTTAAAGATGGCAAAATTAATGAAACAAGGTCGCGTGGTTGTATTGCTTAATGGCCGTTATGCAGGAAAAAAAGCCGTTGTTGTGAATACCTTTGAATCTGGAACAAAGGATCGTCCATTCCCATTTGTCTTAGTAGCAGGTGTTGAGAAGGCTCCATTAAAGGTACATAAGAGATTATCCAAGGAAAAACTTAAGAAGAAGTCTACAATTAAGCCATTCTTGAAGTCAATCAATATGAATCACGTGATGCCAACCCGTTATGTGGTCTCTGACTTTGACATTAAGCCACTTCTACAGGGTATTGATATGCAAGAAGCTGACGGTAAGAAGCAAGCATTGAGAGCTCTTCACCTCGCTTTCAATGACAAACTCATTAACATCCAATCTGAAAAGGGTAAAGCACCAAAGGATTTGATCTTCTTAAGAAAGCCTTTAAGATTTTAAACTCTTTATAGACTAAACCATCTTAATATTTATTTTTGAAAGATATAATTTGGTGTTTTTTCTCCCACCTAGTTTTTATGTTTGTTCTATATTACTCTTGTTTTATTTATCCAGAGTTACACACTGAGAAAGTCTCCTTAGCGTTTATGGCATGTTTGAAAATGCGGAATAGTTTGTAGATCGTGTAGCTATGTTCACATGTACTTCCTAGTCACTAAACACGAAGAGGCTTCAGGTTCGCTATTTTGGGTGGCAGATAGATGTCATGTTTTTTTCTAATATTTTTCTCAATATTTAGATGTAGCTTGTCACTATTGTCGATCAACCCACAAACACTTGATTTAAGTATTTTCTATATTCGAATTATATATAATAAGAAAGTTCCCGCCAAGGTACCTATAATAGCTTAATTATTAAAGGCGCTAAACAAAAAACCCACATTCCAAACAATAAAAGAATTAATTTTTAATTAATAAGAACAAGGTTTGAGAATAATCCTTTTGGGATTATTTTTTAAGATAGAAGTCCGATTGAGAATCAAGTATATAGGTTTTTGAGCAAGCTTGTTCAGGAAATTATGGAGGTGGTAAACTCTGCAGTAACAATAATAAGCGATCCCGAAAAGTGTAGAACTTGGGTATCCCAACATAAATCTTCAGTGAAAGCTTATATTTCCCTAGCTATATTTTGTGTGATTGTATTCTTTTTCCTTTCTGATGGAGATTTCTCATTTCTTTTGACCCTATCGTCTTTAACATCAGCCTTCAGCTTCGCAATGGTTTGCCTCAAGATAGAAATTACAAAATCTTGTGCAGGAGTGTCTCTTAGGATGATGGAAGCATATGTTATTCTGATTTTCGCAAGACTGTGTTCTATTATTCCATTTGAGGGATATCTACCTTATGATCGAAGTGGAGATTGGCTATACCAGACTCTAGAAGCAAGTTGTATGATTATAGCAGGTACTATTGTATACTTATGTAGATACAGATACAAGGAAACTTATGACCCAAATTCTGATGAATTCAATAGTATGTATTTGATTATTCCTGCATTCTTAATGGCACTTGTCTTCCATCCTTCTCTCAATTCATGGATGCCTGCAGATATTGCATGGACTTTTGCTCTATACCTTGAAAGTGTTGTCGTCCTCCCCCAACTTTTCATGTTCCAGAAAGAACGCAAGGTCGTTCCTTTTACCAGTCATTTCCTTGCTATGCAGGCTGTGAGTAAAGTCTTAGCTTTCATCTTTTGGATCTCTTCCTACACAGAACTTAACGACCCATCTAAAGTTCTCAAGAAACATGTTGGATACTGGGTTATTATAATGCAGATTGTACAGCTTGCACTTATGGGAGACTTTGTTTATCATTATGCTAGATGTATAACCAGAGGTGTCCCAGTCCAGTTCATTCTGATGGAAAATGTTTAATTTTAACTCTTTTTTGGATTTCCACATATCTATTCACACCAGTCTCTAACATATAAGACTCGTTTCCTTGGAGAAAAGTACATATATATTGGAGCAATTCATTTTGGGATCCGCATTCCCTCTACCTATCTACTAATATGGATAACAATTAATAGTAGCATTTCTAAATAGTCTACTAGCAAAAATATGTCATTAAATTTTCTAAAAATCTATTAAATTATCGTTATTCTCTAAACTGTCCGTAATGCACTTATTGTAAAATTAATATCTTCACTCAACAAAAGTCCTCCCCTATTATTTCTTTGTTAAAATACATTACTATCGTAACTAGTGATTTATAGTTTGTGTTAATACTCCACTAAAACCTTTTAAAATTTATTCCCACTCACGTCCTTAATTAATTCATTCTTAAACCATACCTTTTTCCGCCCATATACTTTTCAATATTCGTTTCAATATTTTTTACATGCAAATTATATATCTAAAAATGGCGCCAAAATGACTGATATATAATATCCATACCTGCGAGCATGTTTAAGATTAAAAGGAAAAAGGGAGAAAAAATACAAAATTTGTACTTTGTGAAGAATCGCAAATAAATTTTTGAAAAAAATTTAATAAAGTAGAAATTTGAAAGAAATTTTGTTTAACCTATTCTAAAAAGGAAAAATGTCAATCTCTCAAGAAAGAGCAAGAGAATTAGCAGAAAACGCAAAGAAGATTGCAAGCTCAGGAAAGGGTATTTTGGCAGCAGATGAATCTACTGGCACGATTAAGAAAAGGTTTGATCAAGTTGGAATTGAGAATACCGAAGCAAACAGAGCAGCTTACAGAGAGTTGCTCTTTAAAACTGAAGGTTTGAATCAATATATTTCAGGAGTTATCTTATACGAAGAAACTCTTTTCCAAAGTACATCAAGTGGTGAGAAGATGACTGATTTGCTGAAAAAACAAGGAATCTTACCGGGAATCAAGGTTGATACGGGTTTGACTACTTTACCATTTACAGATGGTGAAACTTCCACAACTGGTTTAGATGGATTGGGAGCCAGATGCAAGAAATACTACGATGCTGGAGCTCGTTTTGCAAAATGGAGAGCAGTTCTCACTATTGATCAGGCAAAGGGGAAGCCAAGCTGCCTTTCAGTTTCTGAAACCGCTCATACATTGGCTAGATATGCTGCAATCTGCCAAGAAAACGGCCTTGTTCCAATTGTAGAGCCAGAAATATTAACTGATGGAGCACATGATATCGAGGTTTCTGCCAAGGTCACAGAAAGAGTCTTGGCTGAGGTTGTTAAAGCTCTTCATCTCCACCGTGTAATATTGGAAGGTTCTCTATTGAAACCAAATATGGTTACCCCAGGTTCTGATTGCACAAAAAGAGCATCTCCTCAAGAAGTTGCTTTTTATACTGTTAGAACCTTAAAAAGAACTATTCCATCGGCAATGGCAGGAGTTGTGTTCCTATCAGGTGGCCAATCTGAGGAGGAAGCATCACTCAATTTGTGTGAAATGAACAAGATCGAGGATTGTCCTTTATTCCTCTCGTTCTCTTATGGCCGTGCCTTACAAGCTTCAGTTTTGAAGACATGGAAAGGAGATGCATCCAATGTTCCTGCCGCTCAGAAGGCACTCTTAGAGAGAGCCAAGGCAAACTCTGAGGCTCAATTGGGAATTTACAAAGGAGGTGTTGGTGGCTCAGCCGCTTCTGAAGGATTATTTGTCAAATCTTATGTATACTAAATACATTTTCATTTAGTAGCCTAAGTCGATAAATTTTACTCTCTTAGTTCATAATAGTACAAACCCTATTCTTTATCTAGTCTAATATATCTCTAATGAAGGCATAAATGGCCACATCCTGAGGGACAAATTGAATTTGAAAGGAACCAATCCTGTATATGTTTTGGATGCCCTCCATGTCTACAGCAAGGACATCCAACCCAAAGTCCTAAGACTGGTTCACTACAAACCACACAGATATTTTTGCTTGAATTGCATTTCGGGCAGGAATGGAGATCCTTTCTAGGCTGGAAATTCTTATCTAGTAAAACTTTCTTTGACTTTATTTGTCTATTACAGTAAGACTTTGTCTCAAAAAAAGAGTCATGTTCATTTGTTTGTACGATACTTCCACAGTAAAAATTTGATTCTGATATGTTTTCTCTTCCTAAATTTCTTATTTCCTTTATTTGGCTAGACTTAATCACTTGGGAAGAGAGACAGAAAAGTCCAAGTTTTCTAAGGAGATTAATTAGGTTCAAAGACCATTTTAACTGCAATGAAATGGCGGATTTTATTATTGGTGAATCTGGAGGTGCTATACAAGGTAATAAGTTATTTACTATTAAAAGGCAAATTACAACATTGTTCATGTTGGATTGAAGACTTAACTCATTTAAAATAGCTTCGATGGCTTCTTTTAAAGAGATTCTTTTCTTAATTATGTGTATATATATTTGTTCTTGAAGTATTTTAACGCCAAAGGCTTCAAGAAAGAATTCAAAAATAGATTCAACTTTCTCCTCCCAACTCAAATTCTTCAAGCTAATTCTGTTAAATAAAAGGCTGTTTGGATCCTCTCCTCTGCCTGAGGAAACATGAACTAACCCATTTAATTCAGTAATACTTTTGTTTTTATGTACAATAACGCGAGATCCCCATTTGATTTTCCAATTGTGAACCTTCGTGGAACCTAGTCTTGAGAAGATTGAGCTCCAGCTTGGGGCTAGTCCAAAAACCCCAAGTCTGTGGATTATTCTCATCCAGTCAGATTTCCTGTTATTAAGTTCATGAATATGGAGCCTTCTTTCTAGCTCGCACCTTGGGTCTAATATTGATGCAAGGTCTCCAGGAAACTGAACAAGACCAATGTCAGGAAGAAATCCTGTAACTGAGTAAAGAGAATACTTGAACAGCTCATTTCTTTCACTACAAAATTTAAATATTGAATCAGATTTATTCATGAGCTCTTTTAATTTGGACTTGAAATCGCTATTTTGTTTCTTAAGTTCTATACTTGAATTGGAAATAGTTGGATCTGAAAAATTACTATTGGAACTTTCTCCAGAGACCTGATTACCACGACTATCAAAGCTTTTCTTAATATTAACAGTTCTTCTAAAAAATTCGTGCGATATATTAAAAACCACTCTTTGGGAAACTTCAATAGAATTGTGGAAATTTGGAGTATACAGACAAGAAGAAGTTTTAATCCTGTCTGGTTTCGTTGCATCCTCCCATACAGATAGAATAAGCTTCTTATCAGCTCCACAAGTCATAATAGCATCAGATTCAAGCCAATCAAAGTCTCTAACTACATCAGAGTGTTTAGAAAACCTTCGAATAGGTCTAACAGGATCTAGAAGGTCATAAACGTAGATTGTGGAATCAATAGCTGAACAACAAAATGCAATTTGTGAAGGAAACCCTGGTCGCCACCTTGTTTTTCCAACAACAAAATGAGATTTAATGCTCGTGATTGATGTAATTCCATCCATTTTACGTATATCCCATATTTGAACTCCGTTTCTACAACCAGTTGAAAATACATTATTATCATGTGGATTCCAACGAATGCAACTCAACCCCTTAGAAAGAGTTTGAGTTCTGTTGCACTGAGAGATCTTTGCTCTAAAGTCCAAATGGGAAATAGTACCGTCATCAAAAGCCAGGAGAAGCTCATTGTTTGTCCATATTTCATCAGATCCAAGATTCCTTGATTGCATATCTCGAATTGGGGATGAAGTTACGCAAGCCGACCAAATCGGCGTACAATGCTCTTCAGAAGAACTAATATTAATCCCAGAACATTCTCTAAGTGCTTCTCCATCCACTAACTTGATTTCCCCATTTTGAAAACCTAATGCAAACAAGTTAGGGGAATCGCCCAACCACTCTAAACAACAACCTGGAACATTGTGAGACCTAAATCTCGATGACATTTGCCAGTGTCTGCCTTTAAGCCCCACATAAATATTAGCAGAACCATTCAAAGTCAAACCAAGAAGAGTGTGGGAGCCTCTGGACCACCCAATATCTACCAAATTAGTTCTGGAGATATTGTAAAAGCTTGAGATACGGTCAAAGTTTACAGTACTCAGTTGTAAAAGAGATCGACCTCCAACTGCAACTCGATTTAACATTGGTTCCAAGTTGCTCATTCCTGAATCATTTTCACCTTCATCCAAAAACTCTTCATCAAGCACTTGACTTAGGATCTCTGAAGATTTTGACCAATGGCAAATCGAGAGGCTGCTTGGAATCGCAGAGAGTTGCTTAACACAGTGGACTGCATGTTCACCGTTAGTTCCCCCTTGATCATATTCCATTAATTCTCTGTGTTGTCATTTTGCGGGACTATTATATATATATATATATATATATATATATATATTTTTTTTTTTTTCCTATTTATTCCTCACTCTGCCCGTTTAATTGGCTTTAAATATAGTCTCAAATGTCCCGCCATATTATTGTATCCTCGTATTTTCGTAAAAAGGTCAGTATTATTTGAGGAAATTATTTCAACATATTTCCATTCACCCAAATATTAGAGAAACCTAGTTTCCTAACGGATTTCGGTGTGTATTTTCCTCATCCTTACTAAGGAGCCTTATTATACTGTGGAATAATTTCTCTTCGCACTCTTGACTGTTTTGACTAATTTAACCACCACCGCCCCCCCTCCTCATCATGTTCTGGAAGCAACGGAATAGCTTGACGTGGAGAATTCTCATCAAGCCTGATACATCCTTCCTAAAATAACATTTTTTTCTGAATTAGTCCCAACTTTTTTGATATGGTGGATTTGTAAATGTACTTAACCCTAAAATCTACCGAATACTCTGATTGTTTCTTTTTTTTCTAAGATTTAAACAGCTCTATGGGAACATACCACTACTGGGTATAGTAGTTTTATTTTTATTTAATTTTGAAGTTTTTGTACATATTTTTTTCTCTTAACAGAAAATTTGAATTTATTTATAATTTTTAAAAGTAACCAAAATAATGCCGGCAAAATAATTAAAAACAAATGTTAATATTACACACACATTAAAATATGCCATATTTATATGTGAGTTTCTATTCGAATTGAAAGTATCTAATTAAGCGAAGTTAGAGAGCCTAATTTGATGAGTTCAGAAACTGTTTCAATTGAAATTGGAAAGTCTGCCATTGTAAGTTAACTTAACTCCAAGTATTATGGTAAATCATTTGGAATTGAAATATAATTAAACTTGAAATATGCTAAAATAGATTAACTCTGAGACAATTGGACATAAAGTCAACTCTCTTGAAGATAAATATCACAGCATAAAAAGGTACCATGAATCTCGTCTAAAAGTAAGTATAAATATATTACTGTTGTAAAGGATGTTATAATATACATTACTTAAAAATCAGGACTTAAGTTTGGAAATCAATGAGCTTTCAAATCTTATAATCAAAGAACAAAATGATATTCAAGAAATGAAATCTAGAAAAGAAAGACAACTAAGAGAAATTGAGTTGAAAATATCAAACCAAATTATGCAGCTACGAGAAAATAGAAATGAATCTGATGCTTTAATTGAAAACAAAATTAAAGACCATATACACAGGATGGAAACTTTAGAATTCAACAAATCATCAGAGATAGATATTCGAAGAGAAGATCAGTTTGAGAAAATCTCAAGATCATTAAATGACTTAACACAAAAAGTTGAATGCTTAAGAAAGAGAAGGTTAGTTAACTTTCCCTAACTGGTTTGTTAGCTTTCAAATCAGAATTAATTATAATTTACTTGATTTCATAACTCTCCTCCGTACAGAAAGAATATTGTAACTTTCTTAAAAAAGGAGCTTGCAAATGGTAAGTTTACAATCAATAATATGGAGATAGAACATTTCTTCAGTATATGTTTATATTTAAGATACTGAAATAAATGAGAATTGAAATCTCTTTTCATTTGAACGCTATCTGCTTTTTGGTTGAATATTTGGATGAACTTACTCTAACTATTTTCCTCTTACAAAAATAACAGAATCAGAGAATATAATAAAATCCATTCAAGAAGAGTCTAGCAGAAGGGAAAACTCGATCCAAAGCATGAAACAGTAAGTATTAGATGTGCTAAGATTTTAATGCAATAATCAAAATATTATTTTCACTTAAAAGACTGTTAGACGATACAATGAATCATTTTTATACTGAAATGACAGCCTCAAAGATTAGTAGATTGGAAATGGATAAACAAATTATCGACCAATTAGAGCTTGCTTGTCAAGATACTGAAAATAAATTAGCTAGGATGATCAGCTCGAATGAACCAAAAAAGTAACTAAATCATTTATGTTAAACTTGATCTTAGTTTCATAATTACCTCTTACTGCGTAGATTCAATGATTTTGGCAAATGTTGGCTTTAATGAAGCTCCTCCAACAAGGAAACCGTCAATATCGGCACATCTGATTAATTCATTGCAATTATCAGGAGTGACTGATCCTCCATAGATTATCCTTAAATTGGAAGATACCTTGGAATCATACATCTTCGTAACATATTCTCTAATGAATGCATGAGCTTCTTGAGCTTGCTCAGGTGTAGCTACTACTCCTGTTCCTATGGCCCAAATTGGCTCATAAGCTATGACTAAGTTAGACAAATCGCTTACGTCTTTTAAAGCTTCTACTAGCTGCTTCTGAATCACATCATTAGTTTTTCCTGTTTCTCTCTCACTCAATGACTCTCCAATACAAAGAACGATCTTCAAACCATTCTCCAAACCTTTCTTTACTTTGTTATTTACAATTTGATCAGTCTCTGAATAGTACTGTCTTCTTTCTGAATGGCCCACTAAAGAGCAATCAATTTCCATATCCTTGAGCATTTCACAAGAAACTTCGCCCGTAAATGCTCCGTTTCCAGTGCATGAAATATTTTGTGATCCAATCTTGAATACTCCTGGATGATCATTACCGAAAAGCTCTTTAACCATTGAAATATGTAGCGCTGTTGGGAATACGTAAACTTCTGAATTACTTGACTTTACCTGCTTAAAAGAATCTATCAAAGTCTTTAATGATTCTTTTGTGCCATTGCACTTGAAGTTACCTCCCACAAAGTACTTTCTAGACATTTTACCTGATATTCTAAATACTTGAACAAACTATTTAGTTATTTGTAATAACTTTTGCTTAATCTGAGATTTTTAAAAATTGTTATTTTTTTTACCAATTCACCTATAACTTATAATCTACCCAATTCGTTTCCCAATTATCCACCTTTTACTTTTGCTAATACAGAAATCTCAACACCTCTTATATTTTTGTATTAATCTCGAGCCCGCATAATATTTTTAAATACCGCCTTTTTAGATCTCAGTTTAATTTACTGATCAAAAAATTAAACATAAAAATACTGTAAAGCCCGTCACTTTTCAATTTAATATTTCCTACCTTCAAAGAACTTACTTGTGATTTATATCAAGTTCATAAGCTCAACAGAAAACATCTCACTTTATTATTATTTATGGTTCTTTTATTTTCAATAGTTTCAATAAGTTCTAAAGCTATCTAAAAAACAAAATCGTGCAAAACCATTGCGTCAAAATTATCCTAACGGACCTTTGTTAAAACTTAAATAAGTTAGCGTGTATTTTTCTTCTATACTTGTTATTTCTGACTTTTGTCACCTCTGTCGTGCTGCTCGTCATTATCACTATACTTGACTTAATTCTCAATATAACTTCACATTTGTTTCTGGTAATCCACAAAACAATCACTCTCCAAACATCAACATAGCTCTAGAAAAAAAATTAAAATGTCTCACTGTACTTTTTTCCATTTACCAACTTTATATAAACCAACCCTTTTTTTTATATATAAATACTATTCTCGGATTATCATTTGACAAATAAAGATATAGATTTGTAGTTTGGCGCCAAACAATCACTAATGGCACTAAAAAACAAAATAAATAGAAAGATAAGAAAAATTAAATTTTGTCTATAATGAAAGACTCAGGTCTGGAAAAGCCACTACTTCCAGGAAATGGATTTAAGATATTTGCAAGCACGGAGAGTATTCAAAAGAGATTAATCTATGCAATTATCTTCTGTATAGTCTTTACATTGATAGAGATTGTTGTGGGTGTATTATCAAACTCTCTGGCACTAATATCTGATGCGTCTCACCTCATTTCAGACATATGTAGCTATCTTATTTCTCTGCTTGGTATTTACCTTTCCAAAAGAAAGGCAACAAATACTATGTCATTTGGTTATAACAGAGCTGAAATACTAGGGGCTTTGTTAAGTATTCTACTAATATGGTTCATGACAATAATGCTTGTTTATGAAGCCATTCAGAGAATGTTATATCCCGTGAATGTTGATGGGTTTTCTATGTTTATTACCGCTATTTTTGGTACTTTGTCCAACTTATTCATTAGCTTTGTGTTGTCAGTCCACAACCACGGAATAGGTTCAATTGGGGCAGATTGTAACCAACAACACGATCACCACCATGAGCATGTGCATGAACACAAACATAATTTTGAACACGAATGTAAACAAGCTCAAAATCACTTTCATGATGAGTTAATACATTACAAGGATCAGCAACTACTAGAGAATGAAGAACAGGTTGGGAGAGTTAGCAATATTACTTTACTAGAATACCAACACAAGAGCCAAATGAGAACAAAGGATATAAATCATGAAATTAACAATTATACTAATTTAATGAACTCACCAATTCTAAGAAAAGTCAATTCCGGTTTGAAAGAGTGTTCAGGCCATCAAAGCGACTATTCTCACTTGCATAGTAACAATCACTGTGCAAGCAAACACTCCTCTGAACAAGAAAGCTTAGCACTTAAGTCCGCATATATCCATGTTATTGGGGATATCTTGCAGAACATCGGAGTTATGATTGCCGGATTACTAATTATGTACAATCCAACCTGGACAATTGCTGATCCTCTATGTACTGTTCTATTCTCTTTCTTTGTCCTCGCAACAACAATCAAAATCCTAAAGGATTCTACTAATGTTCTAATGGAAGGAACCCCAATAGGAATTGATTGTGTATCCATTCAGAACGACTTCCTCAAACTTCCTTCAGTGCTTGAAATTCATGATCTGCATGTTTGGTCCGTATTTATTGGAGTTCCTGCATTATCTTGCCACATTGTTGTATCATCAGAAGATAATGCGAGAATTACTTTGAGATATGCAACAGATATCTGTCAGAAGAAATACGGAATATTCCATACTACCATTCAAATTGACTATTCTTCAAACAAGGCTACTTGTGAAACATTACATCATCAGAAATGCCTTATGGGTTCCAATTATCAAAATAAATGTGAAAATCAGCAAGTAATTCATCCTATTGACTATTCTGCTTAGCTATTATTAACTTAAAATATATTTTAACGATAACTTTAAATCATGAGTGTACAATTAGCTTTTATAGGCATTTTTAGAGAATTATTTAGTATTACAGTAAACATTCTATAAGTTGTTGGAACTCCGCTCTTTGTATACTTGTTCTGCCAATTGAGATAGAGTTACACATTTGAACTTTGTGGATAATTCTGGAAGCATTAGTTTTAAAACTTCAACATTAGCTGATCTGAAACTATTGGAAGGGATATGTAAACAGACAATTGAACCAGGAGAAGCATTACTAGTACAAAATTGAGCAAGAAATTGGGGAAATCCTTGAAATGAAACGTCATTTGGGTATACATCACACATTACAACATTATATCCCCTAGATACAACCAGTTCGTATTGCTGCCTTGTAAGCCTCCCAAATGGTGGTCTAAACCACTTATATGTTCTAAATTGTTCATTTTGAGTTCTGTCATTACAAAATATTTCCGGAAGATTACTTAAAGATTGTTGACCTTGAATTGTAGAAGTTGAAGTAATCATAGAGGATGAAGAGGAAGAAGAAGAGGATGGTGATAATGATACTGCTGGAGTCGAAGCCTGGCTTTCTGAAGAGCTTTTCTTACTATTCATGTACATTGGAGGAATAATATATGAATTACTGGAAATATGTTCTGGATTATATTTACTAATTAAATGCTCACATTCTAGTAAATGTTTGGTAAATGTTGAAATAGGGAGCTTGTGAGCAGGAATATCTTTTGCCAAGTGGTTTCCAAGTTCATGTCCTTCAGATATACACCTTTTTAAGAAATGATCAGCATTTTTAATATACTTTGCATTCCTTTCAGTTACAAAGAAAGTGCATTTGATGTTATACTCTCCGAGTAAAGTAAGAATACTCTCATTAGTTTCTGGATCCAAACCAGGAACATCGTCTATTGTAAGAGCTACAATCGGTTGGTCAGTTTCAAACCACCAAATAGCATCCATTAAGTAAGTACCAAAACTATTCATTATTGATCTTGAGATAAAAGACGACCTGCCAAATCGTAGAAAACTTCGAATTGCCCATCTCGTACCAGACTTATTCAAAGCTTCCCAAGCTGTTTTGCTGAAAGTATTTCCTGTCTTGTTCTTGCTGGACGAAATTGTGTTCATTATATATAATTGTGAATTTCTTCTGTTTAACACTTCTTGAGGGCCTAAAAATATGTAAAGGAAGTGAGAAATGCATACAGAGATTGAAAGAAGAATTCAATTGTTATTCAACTAGGAGCTCCATAATAACCCCATTTTGTCTTTTTTTTCTCTTTTGATAACTTACCTATTTCATCATCCTCTAACCCACTAACCAAACTATTGATTGCAGCATTTTCAAAGGCATCCTTCCCAAGTATCTCAGAATCATCTGACAGGTCAGATTGGTAGTTGTTTCCATCTGTCATCAAAAACCTTAAGATGCTTGATTTCTTCTTCTTTCTTTTTCTCCCCATTTTATTTTTATTACTCCAATTAAATTAATGTTTTTTCAAAATACTCGTCACCAAGATTAACCGCCAAAGTTTGGCGCTCAGTTTTTTGCTGACATTAAGAGATACAAATAAATTGCAACAAAAAAAAGATTTAATAGGAACCAAAGAAAGAAAAAGAAGGAGAATTTTGGGTCATTTTTTCATTAGATGAATGCAAAATACTGACCTGAAACCTGGAGTTGAGACTTTGAGTTCCAGAATTTAGAGTGAAACTCTAAAGAAATGAAAAACAAGTCAAAATTGAAAGTCAACGTTGAGGCTGAGGCTGAAACTGAGACTGAGTCAGAAGCTGCCGTTTCTGACTTTAAAGTAAAGATTAAGGGAGTGAAGAGTAATCGATTTAAATTTGAAAGCTATATTGATCGACTTTCTGCCATTGAGTTAAAGGTTGGAGAAGATGAAGTTTGGAATTTTGGCTTGGAGAATGTTGAGGAAAACAAATGGTATTCTGAGGATAGCTTCCAAGATCATAAAATGACTAGCTCTGAATCTGAGGCGGAAAACTACTCGGAAATGGCTCTTGAACAACAAGTAAAAGAGCAACTTTCTAGAACTGCTTTTGGAGATAGCTTAAAATATTGGGAAGGGACTGTCAGATATTCAGAATTTGTCGATTTGGTTAAAGTTTTGAAGCCATATAGACATTCACTTGTTCACATTATTCAATACCTAGATTTTATCATTAAAGAGCTCACTCAAAAAATAAACGAATGTGAATATCCAGAAACAGCTGAAGCTATTTCTTTTCTAATTGGAGCATTAGCTAAAGATACACGTTTAGAACTTTTTCCTATGCTCCCAAGTATATTTGAAGCTCTGTCTGTTCGTTTAGAGACTCCATTGAATGAGGTATCTATAACTGGTCAAGGAGGGGTTGGCTTTTATCATGAAAAGGTTGTTCAATCTGTATTTTCTTGTATAAGTACTATATTCTTTTATCTTTCAAGCTACATCTTGAAGGATTTGACTAATTATCTCTCTATTTACAGGAGATGGATATATCACAGTAGCTCAGTCATTAGGCATTTCTCCTCTGAATCAATTGCATATGCCCTAAAAAAGAGCAAAGACCAAGAAATTGTTAAATCTTTAGATATGATCTTTCAATTTTCATTCAATGAGTATAATCAACCCTCCTCAAAGACTGACCTTTTGAACAAGTGGTTATCTGAGGTAATTGTCAATGTAATATTTTCAATTAATGGATGTATTTCAAATCAAGGAGAGCTTGTCCTCAGATATTTATATAGACATCTTGGATTTGGACTTCAAATTGAGCCTAAATACTATTTAAATCAATCTAAATCTTATCAAGAGGAGCAGGAAATTATTTCAAGTTTTCTAACATCTATTAATAATAGAGAAAGCGTTAGAAATTACAACTTTGAAAGCTCTTGTAATTTGGATTTTAGAAAGTCTTTTACTTCTCTTAACCTAATTTTAAAGGATATTCTTGATCAAATAAATGGTCATATCTCAGATGCCGGTAATGTAGAAAGTCTTCAAGAAGTTCTAAGTACTTTGATATCTATTTATTTGGAAATTTTGGATACTTTTTTAACATATTCTTCCAAATCCAATTCCAATTCTGATTTTAATATTCAGTATTTAACTCTTAGTTTAATTACTTGTATTCAAATGATTACAAATACTTGTCATTATCAAGTTAATAGTACGAATATTCGTTCAGAGTCTTCTGCTTATAAGAAGAAGAGGTTCAGATTTAACTTTGGTATTGTTATTTTACACTTTATGTTAGCTAATATAAAAAATGGAATCTTTAAAAAGCTCTATATAGAAATTACTCAGAATCAAAGCGATTGGACTCAGTTACTATCCCAGCTTATTTTGTCTTATATGGATTTAGTATCCAAAATTACTATGGATGGAATTATTCTCCATGATTCAAGTTGTATTCATGCATTGACTTACTCGGACTTTAAATTACCTCAAAGTAATTCATTTATTAAGGTTCTTTCATCTACTGCATTATCTTTAACTTTTGGGGTTTCTAACCAAGTATCTTTAAACTCTTATTCTTGGAGTTGGTTAAAAACAATACTTGAAAGTTGTAAAGACATTAAACAAGTACAAAATAGATCAGACATAATTATAATGGTAATTAATTCAGTCTTTAACATTCTTCCTATATTTAATGATAAAAACTATAATGAATTTGAAAGCTTTATGAATATTGTATTGGACTACCAAAGGCTCCTTTTGGAAGATTTTCTCAAATCCAATAATCCTAACTATCAACCAAATCTTCAAATATTGGCCAATGTCTCCAAGTTTATTGACCAAGAAGATTCTTTTGGTATTAAAAGTTTGTACTTGAACAATTCTGATCTATCTGTCTTGATTCTGAGAAATTGCAAATTCGTTATTGCTAATCATGATTTGGACTTGTGTGATCTTTACATAATATTAAAGCTAATTGGATACTTCTGTTTCGAGAACCTTCATATTTTAAGTTCAAACTTGGATTCTAAATTTGCTCAAGACCTTAAATCTGACTTGCTTGCAATATATAAGAAACTTTTTAAGTCCAAACTAGATTGTAACATGAAAATCCTAGATACTTTTGAAAGTCTAGAGTCTATCCAAGTATTCAGATTGTTTTGTCTTGTATTTTCAAGATTGGATATGAATCAAATCACTTTAGAAAAAATGGCATCCAAGATAAAATTCTGGATGAATTTAAATGATTGTTCATCTTCAAGTATGTTGAAAGATTCCATTTCAAGTATTTCCACTATTCCACTGGAATATGATTTAGAGATTATTTCAATTATGGATGTTCTACTTAAATCCAGTTTTGGAGGATCTGAAAAGTTTAATGAATCAGAAAGTTCTGAGCTAATGAGTAATTTAGAGCTTATTTCGCTTTACTGGATAATAAACCCTCTTTATGAAGTCAGAAAGAAAACCAGTATTTTTCTATTCAACTTTCTTTCTAATCAAATGTCCACTCAAAATAGTCTTTCTGACTTAGTTCAAGGAGTAAGAATGATAGTCAATCTGGAAGATTGTGAAGCTAATATTGAGAATGAAAGGACTAAAATCAGGCAAATGCAGCAGATTTGTGACTATTTACAATTGAAATTAAAAACCTTGTCGTCTAGCTCTGATAAGTTTTTTATTAAATTAGCAACCAGGAGTTTAATCTCTCAGTTATACCTTAAACTCAGCTTAATTTGGAAACCTTGTACTGATATTATTGTAAAGTTAGTAAAGTCAATACAAGAAATTGAAGAAGAAGAAAAGAGTTCTGAATCCGGGTTTCTATTAGAAACCATTCTTTCTACTGTATTTAACCAAATTTACTATAATACATATAGAATAGGAAGGGAGTCAAAAACTCAGGATGAAGGAGGATTAACATTTACAGATGAGTTTACTGTGATAGAATGGCTTTGTAAACTTTTAGCTCAAATCAAATTTTCAGATTTTGAGAAATACCCAGATTTAGTGTACTTCCAAGCACAATTATTATACTGGTTAGTACAGATCTCATTTGAGTTAGAGGGAAACCAAGACCAATTTATTCTAATTAAAGATGAAGATGCTATTCAACAATTTTGTTCCAATAATAAAGTCCAAATTTTGGATTTGTTCTCGAGAAAAGGTCAAATCCAAAGAATTAATCACTTCATTCATGTATTAGAGGAGGTACTGTCTAACCAAAAAGGATCATCCCTTCATAAACCAATCATTTTGGAATTTCTTTTGAATAAGTTCCTAGTGGAATGTGCTCCAAGTCTTTTATATATTAACCATATTGAGCTCCAAATGAGCTTAATTAATGTGATTTGTGAGTATAGTAAAGAATCTGAAAATTTGATAAAATATAAATCTATGTTTCAAGGCTTAATTTCAGGATCTTCTAGGGATGGTCAGACTCAGAGTCTGAGAAGTAATCTCTTGTCATTTTCTTTATCAATTGAAAAGGAAGATATTATCAAAAGAGAGGATAGAAGCAAGGTTATTCCTATAATAATTAGGGTAATCTTATCAAAGCTTGGAAAGGATAAAGAAGGACCTAAGAAATCTAATAATATTGTTAGAGCTTCAAAGAAGGGAAATAAAGCTTTATCATCATCTTCTAAAAGAAAAGTCATCATTTCCTATCTTTCTGAGCTTCCCAAAGAAGAAATGAGTTTACTCCTTTCTGTTATTATTGATCCTCTGGTGAATATTAAACTATGTTTAAATAATTCATTGGTTCCAAAGCAAGATAATAATTTTGGAGTAGATTATTCACAACAAGACTTGGAGCTGCTTAATATACTTAAAATATTCTCCTCAACAATTACTGAGGCTCCAGAAGTTGAGTTAAAGGGTTATTATAAATCTTCTTTGCTTAATACCATTATTAGTCAGGATAATATTCATAAAGTCTCTAAATTCTGGACATGGAATAAATCTGGTTCCCAAATGGAAGGGACGATACCTGAAGATCTTGGATTTGTATATAATAGTAAAAGCTTATTTTTATCTCAGGATAATGAACATAATAATATTCAAAGTTCATACCACAGAAAGATTAAAATCTCAATAAAACATATCAATATATACAATTCTCAATATAAGATTGTTTTAAGATTCTTATCTTATTTGGATCATTTACTTAATTTCATGTCTCATACTATTAAAGAACATATTCATGTTATACTAATCATTCTAACGAACGTTTTGTATTTGAACCATAACATCATGAAAATGACTCAAAATAGTTTGGAATACGAAAACGATACCCAGGAAGTATTTTTAAAGCTTCAAAATGATCATGAAGAAAGTACAGGTTTTAATGTTCATCAAATAGATGATTCTTTGTTGGAGGAGGATGAAGAAAAGGAGGTTATTCTTAATTCTTCTTCTTCTTCATTACAGACTACTCAGAATGAAGAAATACAAAGAAAGATTGCAATCAACAGAGTTAGAATGACTTGTAGACAAATATTTATTTCAATTTCAAGTATATTAAGTAATTACCCAGAATTTTCAAGCTTTTGGAAGTATTTAATATCTCCCATTTCTCCCTTATTATTGTCGAGTTTTGAGACTAATTTGAAATCTTTATCAAATCTTCAAATATCTTCAATTATGAGTTTGATGATAAATTTATCAAAGGAAGAAGCTCTTTTGGATTTCTATTCTGGTCTATTTCCTAATGTATTATTGGACTTTAGTGTTTTATTTTCAGAAGAGAATATTTTAGCAGGAATTACAAATGGACTACCAAGAGGATCAGGTGATAGATCTAAGACAGGATCAGAGTTTGTTATTTCTACCATAATAAATATGTATTTGAACATTTTATTGGGAGGTCATGAAAGATGTACCTTATTTCAAGAATCACTGAAAAGGAATAGTTTAATATTGAGTGATTATAATAGTACTTCTTTAGTAATTCAAGACTTTTCTAGACATCAAGTAGAAGAAGAGGAGGGAAAAGATACTATTTCTATATTTGGTCGTCAAACTGATATTAAATCATCTTCTAATTGTATATTTGTTTCCAAGAAAGGCTTGGAATTGGTATCTAATTGTATTCCAAGCATTATAAAATCCCTTCAAAAGGTTATGCTTACAAGAAATTTGAAGAAGGTAAACAGTAGACAAGAAATAATTACATTCAAGGAGTTAATTCTGTTAAAAATTTTAGCATATGTGGAAATTAATAGGAGATCTTGTAATAATCTAGGGACTAAAGAGGAATTCAGGGATTATTATGAAAATACTAGAAAAGAAGAGTACTTGAATATCATCAAAATCATATTGTTACTTTTACTTTCTACAATTAGCAAAGTCCACTCAAAGAACGAGAGGGTAACTAGTCATAATTGGAATGTTTTTAACTTGATTTTAAATATGTTAAAGATTTTGGATCTAAATATTCATAATAGGAAAGATAATCATAATGATGAAACTCATGATAAGTTATGCAAGGATAAGTTAATAGAGAGGATTGGATCTTTAATAGTAATTAGTGATAAAGAGTTGTTGGATGGAGAAAAGAGTGATTTCAATTTTTCATTTTTGATTTTAATCTCGGATATTATGAGTTATTTACTTTTAAAAACCCCAAATTTAAAGCTTAGAAGTATAATTTCTGAGATCTTTTTATTTTCTGAGTTATCTTTGTCAGGAAAAGGGGGATACTTTAACTTGGTTTTAGATTCAATAAATGAATATTGTGAAAGTACAAATAGAAAAGTTAATGATTTAAAAACAGATGAATTGAGTATTAAGTCAATTTTGGTTAAACAGAAAGATGTGATGGATTTAAATCAAGACGTTACCGGTAACTTGAATATTTTGATACCTTTAGCTATTTATGGTTTAAATAAGCCAAGTAATAAAAGGAGAGTCTTAGATACATCAGTAGATGTTGATTTACAATTGGATATATTAAAAGATATGGAAGAAATTTTGGAGTTGGATACTTGTATTAGGATTTTCAATAAAGATTTGAGACTTTTATATTCTTTAGTTTCCCAATTATTGTATTTAATAGGAGGAAATGAAGGTGGAGAGTTCTCAATTTCAAGCTTAAGTTCTAGGTTCATTAAGAAGTTGATTTTTTCTTGGTGTAATTCAATCAGAACAGTTATTTTAGAATGTACAGAAATTGAGAGGAACGATAAAGAGAAAGATGTAATGATTATATATATCTTAAATGTACTTTTAAACCTTTTAATGCCTTACCAAGAGGAGATAATAAGATACTCTCAGGATTTACTAGTGAAGAGGAACATTTTACAGTTGGTTGATGTAATAATTGAGAACTTTACTCCACTATTGGACCAGTTCAGCTCAAGAATGGATATTTCCAGAGATCTTTTAATAGAAAAGTTTCACTTGAGTTTGTTTCCCATTATTAGCTATACCACCAGTGAAGATAACGAACAGGTGAGACTGTTTGAGGAGCTTACGCATATTCAGAAACACAGAAGAGCTAGATCTTTGAACTTTTTAGGAAGGTTTTCCAGGTTTTCTTTTGAGAATTTTGGAAATAATACTATGTGTAATATCGAAAGTGAGATTCTTTACTTGGGCAAGTATAAAGTTCGAATCCCAGTCAGTTTTTACACTATTAAAGCTATAGGAGTTCCTTTGGCTCTGGATGCACTTTTCCAGAAAGGATCAGGTAAAGAAACTTATAGTTTAAGTTTGGGAGACAATTCTTTGAGATCCATTGAAGCTTTTGCTTTATTCTTTGACTGGAGATTTTGTATTGATCTAACAGGGTACCTAATAAAGCTACTAAGGTTACTTCCCCAAAGAAAGACATATATTATTAAGGCAATTTGCTCTTTATTGAATTCATTTGACTTTCAAATTAACGAACTAGTTACTTGCAATATTATGGATATTACCGATTTGCAACAAAAGGTTTCTCCAGTAAAGGATCAGGAACAGGACCAGGAACAAGACCAGGATCAAGATCAAGATCAAGATCAAGATCAGGATCAGGATCAGGATCAGGACCAGGACCAGGACCAGGACCAGGACCAAGATCTGAATCCAGGCAAGAATCTGCAAGAACAACTTAGTGAAATGCAGACGAGCATCAAGCAGAAGCTCCTGCCTCTTTTGAAGTCCATTATGGTTGACAGAAGCTACAAAATAGATTCAAAGAGCGACCAAAGCCATTTAATAAATCCAGAACTCAGCCACAAAGGTGGAGTATCAAAATATTCGTCTCAACAGTATGGAATAATTAGATCAGATATAGTATTAATCATAATCAGAGTACTGAGGTGTTTACCTTCAAAGCAATTCCACTCAGAGCTTCCGAGATTAATCACCCAATTGATTATGGCACTTAAGTCAAAAGATAGAGAAATTCGACGAAGTTCCAGGTCATCCTTGAAATCTATTAGCAAGACTCTGGGAGTACAGTATCTACCTTGGATCTTCACTCAAATGTCTAGTATACTTACAACAGGGTACCAACTTCCTGTCTTAATCTTTACCGTGCATTCAATACTTCATGAAATCTCAATTTCCCTTCCTATTTTAAACAAAAGTGAATCCAACCCTGTGTTATTCGATGATTGTATCCAAATTCTGGGTAAAATGGTTATTGAAGAACTGAATAGAATTGCAGATCCTGATAAAAGAACAACATCATTGGAAACTATTGATACTCCAATGACTGGATCTGCTGACGAAGGAAAATATGTCAGATCTCCTCAAATTATTAGAATCATATCAAAATATGTCTCATTTCAGGGAGCTGAGAAATTATTTGAATTCTTAGAGGATTTACTTAGTGGGAAACTTGGAGACAGGGAAGAGGCTAGTATTATTTCAGATTCATTTAGTCAAAAATACTTATATTGGCTTAAGAATCTTCATTTCCAATTTTGTATTGGATTTATCAACAATGAAAACTTTGGACAAAATACTAAGCTCAAATTCTCTATATATAATTTAGCCAAAGGAGTTGTTATTGACAGAAATATGATCAAAAATGACGATATCCGTATCTTAATTTCATCCCTTGATAAAAAAATATTGAGCTTATTCCAAGATCCTCTCAATTTAGTGGAATCTATCAAATCTGGAACTCATTATCAATCCATTTTACCAATTAACAAAGCACCAAAGATTGATCGAATCGGAAGAAAAGAGAGATATTACAAAGTACAACCAGGAGCGTCTACTGGAAGAGGTACCCACCAGGTTATTAAACGTCAGAAAGGATTTGAAAGTAAGGTCAAGTCAGTAGTACTAAGTAGCTCTTGCTTGTATTTATTGAACCAGTTACTCAAAGTAGTTAATAATGTTAACTTACTAGAATTGGTTTCTGATGATGGAAATGAACAGTATCTTCAAATGGACCTCCTCCTTGATCATCTTTTACCTCTTGTTGCTATTAACTTTGCAAATGAGTCCAGTGAATTAGTATCATTTTCTTGCAAATGTTTTATTCGAGTCTTATTTATTGAGTCTATGGAAACTGCTAGGAATCTTAAAATTCTAGAGATTGACCATTTGGGATCTATAATCTCTAAAACTGCTTTGAATATTATGGAAAGATCAGGAGTCAACTCTTTCAATACTTCCGATGGAATGGCTGAGCTGATTTCATCCTCTATGAAGCTTTTTGTAGCCTTATTAATCAGACCAAAATCTGTTGAATGGTTTAATGGATTATTCTTTGGTCATGGTTTAAAAAAAGCCACCTTGTTCTACACTAATATACTTAAACAATTACATATCGCAATTAATGATAACAGGCTTAGAGTTACATCTCTACAACTTTTAAGACAAATAATATTATATGGAAAAGACCAAGTAACTGTCTCTAGTGATTCTTTGGGATCTTTATATTCTCTTGTTGACTCAGTTCTTCCATTAATTGTTCAGTATAGTAGTATGGAACCAAAGATTGTATCTATGGGATGTAATATCTATGTAGATCTTCTCCTATATTATCCAATGTCAGAGAGATCACAAAGGCAAAGAATTTCTGTTTTACTTGGGAATTTACCAGAATATCCCACATCAGAAGGAAGACAAGCATTACTAACAGCAATTCATACTTTGATTACTAGATTCCCTATAAAGCTTATGAAGGAATCTTATAATATTATGTTTCTCACTGGTATAACTTTAGCTCTTTCTACTGAAACAGAAAACAAGCCAATAACAATGATAAAAGATATAGTTTTTGAAATACTAGAAATGTATAGAAATGATAATCAAGCTAGAATGAATTTAATTACTCTAGTTTTCAAAGCTCTTGGTACTCTTGAAAGTAACTTAAATATTAAATGTGGTCTAGTTATTTTACTTGAGTACATTTTAGAATTCTTCCTTTCTAAAAGAGATGTGATTTCCATCAAAGAGCTTGCAAATTTTGAGATTTTACTCTTTTCTGAATTAAATCAATTGGTTTCAATTCTTTCAGTTGTTGATCTGGAAAGCAAAGATAATGGAGAAGAATTTAAACAGGGTACCGATAATAATAATAATGGTAATTTAGTTATATATAGATTGGAATACGAGACGATTAATCTGGTAAACTTGTTTTTACAAGGAGAATTTGATATTTTTGAATCCATTAATTTGACTTGGTTTTCCAGAGAAAAAGTTAATAATAAGAGAATTTGGTCTCAACTTTGGAATATATTGATTATTGATAACAAGAACAAAAGAGGATTGGAGAGTGGACATCTTTGGGTTAAGTCTTCTTTATACAGAGCAGTAACTAATTTGCTTAAACAGTGTCTTGTTGGAGTTGTTAAATCTAATTCAAACAAGGCAGAAAAATGCTTTTTACTGGAATTCACTTTAAATTCCAAAATCTTTACAAATCTATTCATCAGAATAGTTCCTTTGCAATTCAATCCTCTCCTGGAATTTGCTCCGTGGCTTGCTCCTAAGGTATTGGCTTGTATTCAACATTTAATTCTTTTATCAAATTACCTCAAAGATGATTGGAATCCTCCAAAGAAACTTTCTGAAATTGATAATGAGGAAGAAATGTCAATATCATCAGGAAATAATGGAAAAGATTTGTTATTGAATTCTCAAGTAGTTTCTTCCCTTTATAATATTGAACCAAAGAAAGGACTTAAGAAGATTAAGATTTCAAAAGAAAATGAAGTTCAGGAAGATGATTGGCTTATTATTGATAAGGGAGAGAATTCAGAAGAGGATGAAGAAGGTGGTGAATCAAGGGAAGATACATTTTCATTATTATCATCTTCAAAGACTCTCAAATCTTTGATTTCCACAGGAAGTAATGGTTATGGTGATGATGCAGAGGACGCTTTAGATGATTTCCTTCTTAGTAAAATTCCAGAATCTACAGATTCTGATCAATATAAGAACCAAATTAAGAGTTTTGAGAAAAATACTTTAAGAGAGGAAGATTTTGACGAAGATGTGGGTTTAGAAAGTTCGACATTTGTATTAGGAAAGAAGTCTACTATAAGGATTGAGGTTTATTGGTGGTTAATTGATAGGATTTCCTGTTGTAGCAGGTTTTACTCCACTAGACCAGGGAATTTCAGAACAAGACTACTTTTAACCTTAAAATCTCTCTATGATATAATAGGATTCTTATCATTAATAGTCGAAGATTCAGATTTTAATTGGGAGAATTCTATAACAATTGGATCTCTCAAGCATGCAACTAGAGTTTTATACCAGAGCTCTACTATGCTTAAAAAGCAAGATTTTACAGAAAAAGGATTCCCTATTTACAATATTACAAGTTTTGAATGGGTTCAAGACATTCAAAAGTTTGGAGTATATCAAATCATTGCTCAGACTTGTTTGTTTGCTCAAAGAACAGTAGAAAGATGGGACAAAGTCTTTAATGATATTGGAAAAGCCAATATTTTGTTAGATTGTCTCTCAGATGCTAGGAAGAGCGTAATATCTAGTAGAATGGAAAGAAAGACAAAAATAAGATTGGATACAATTAAGAATCCAGAAATAGCTTTCAAGAGAAAGAAAGCAATGAGGGAAAGGATCAAAGAAAACAGAAAGAGGAAGCTAAAGGTAAAGATTGAGAATAGAAAGTTAAATAGGCTTTGAATGTGATTGTGATAACAATCATGTTTAAAATATGTTTAAGTATTAAATAAGTATCTTAAATAATTCAAAAAGAGTTCAGATGAAAAATAAGGTGAAATAGAACTTTTCTAGTTGGATTTAATAAGCTTTAGTTAAGGTTGCTACTAAATTTAGTATTTTGTCAAATTGAATAACTTGAAATATATATTTTCATTTTTTTAGATGAGTATAATAGAAATCTTCATCAAACAAGTTCATCTTTGGAATCTTATTATTGTAATTTGCAATAGACATAGAAGAAGCACTTAATTGAAGATTTGAATTGGAATCAAACTCTAAAAGGATATCAGCTGGTTCCAACTGGATATCTCTTTCAACAAGTTCTTGACATAATCTGGAGATATCTTCAATAGTGATAATCTTAGAAGAGATAATTGAGTCTTTATACTGAATACCATGACAGAAATCTCTCTTGATTTCTAGGCATTCTTGAGGATCTTGAATTTGGCAAGGTTTTAAGACATTTGTAATCCTTAAGACTTTTGAATCTAAATTTAGAGTACCCAAAGGATAAGCATCTTCTAAAGTGAATAGTAGTTGTATTGCAGCTTCTTGTCCTAAATAAAAAGCATTATCTTTGGTAATTGCTCTATTTATGGTTGGATTGGAACTTAGAGTGATAATTGGACTTGAGGCTGAAATATGAGGTGACTGAATAGTTGTTCCTGTTCCTCCTGCAGCTGAAGATGATGATTGGAGTGCTTGAGAATAGTCGTTTGGTCTGGAAACTTTAATTTTGGACCCCATACAAGCAAAACCATCCAATTGAAGAGCTTTTTCAGTTTCTTCTACAGTTCTAAATTCAATAAAGCCGTAGTTACCTTTTTTTTGAGCAAACCAAACACAAAGTATGGGGTTTTCATTGGGATTCAAACAAAGTCCTCTCAAGACCATTTCTTGCCAGACAATTTGCTGAAAGCTGGATTCAGTGAGTCCTAAATTTAAAGGTAGATTCCCGAAATAAAGTCTCCTAAATCTTCTTGTATTATTCATTGTAGCTGGATCCATTGATGCAGTACTTCCTGTTTTTGCTACCCATTGGAATCCATCATAAAAGACGGGAGTAGGCTCCTTCCCCTCACTCTGAGCAAGCTTTTGGAATCCTCCAGCCTTTTTAATGCATCTAAAAGAAAAACATCAAAGTTTAAATATTAAAGAATATTAACTAATTAATAAAAAAACTTACTCTGCTTGCATTTTTCTTCTTCTCCTTTCTCTCTCTCTTGATCTTTCTCTTTCTTCAGAAAATGATCTATTAACATAATTTTCATGTCTATCTCGGTACCTATTTGAATATCTTGAACTTTTCCAATTTCTATCTCCATAATTATGACAATCTCTTTCATAATCGTAATAGTAGCTATTTCCATGGTTATAGTTGTATCCGTGACTTGGTCTATTTCTATTTCCATTATTATAGTAGTTTTGAGCACCACCATTCTTTCCAAATGCATGATCATTATTGTAGCTCAGCTCGAAGCTATCATCATTCCTGTAATATTGTGATCTATGCCGAGAAGTTTTGCTAAGAGAGTTAGATATATGTTCTTCATCCAAGCTGGAGCATGATCTAGTTCTGGGGTTGGATCTAGATCTAGATCCAACCTTAGACCTGGATTTATATTTGGATTGAGACTCAGATATATTCTTTGATCTGGAAGAATACTTGGATCTTGAGGCACTTCTGCTATTGCTTCTGTTCCGTTCATTATCCCAATCTCTCTCTCTTTGCCTAATTTTGTCTCTACTTTTGTTTCTTCCCCTGTTCCTATTTCTGTCCGTGCTTGTACTTCTACTTCTGCTTGTACTTCTGCTTGCACTTCTAGATCCACTTGAACTTCTAGATCCATGAACAGACTTGGAATAAGAGTAAGTTTTTATATTCTTTAACTCATCATCTTCACCGATTCTACTAGTTGTTGTAATTCTTGAATGGTTCTTCAAAGTACTTTTAGAGCAGCTCAAGTCAGACCTTTCATGAGCTCTTCCTCTATATTCTAATCTGTCTTTAGAACTTGAAATAGATCTTGATTTTTGTGATATTCTCGACCTCGAATCGCGCTTTTTTGGGAGAGAATAGTCACTCTCATCTTGACCGTGGTAATGATTACGATGATGATAGTAACTATCATTAAATCCTTCCGGGCTAAGTTCGTAGCTTTTCCTTACTCTTTCTTTAGACCTTCCTCTTTCTATCGATTCTCTTTGCCCTTGTCTCGACCTAGTCCTTGGACGCGATATTGAATTTGATCTTGAATCTGATAGTGACATAGATTCAGATCGATACCCATACTCTGAGCCAGATTTAGAGGCTGATCTTGAACTTGACTTGAACTTTTGTCTTTTATTCATCCTAGCTGGGCCATACCTCTTCTCACTGGAAGAAGAGTTTGAGCTTGATCTAGATGCAATAGAAGAGTTTAAGCCTCCTTTTTTGAAAGAAGACTTCCATCTTCTTCTATGATCTCTGCTACTCATCTCAACTCCAACTTCATCAAATTTCTTTAAGATTTTTTTTTTCAATACCTTAAAGTATGAAAAGAAAATGTTCAATACTTGAGTATATACAAATAGTTCAATTTGACTTTTCTCTTAATTAATTAGTTTGATAAAAGTTTAATTTCAGCCTCTTTCCATATCATTTAAATAAAAATGATAATATTAACAATTTAATATTTGTTATTTTTAATTTTTAATCGCTCAAAAATATTTGGCCTTTAAAAAAAAGGGCAAAAAAAAGTGCACTAACGGGGAATCGAACCCCGGTCGAAACGATGGCAACGTTTCATCATACCACTAGACCATTAGTGCTCACATGACCTGTCAGTGAATTACATAATTAATATTGTATTTAGTTTTAAGGCTGACTATTGAGTGAAGATTGTTGAGATGACGATAAATATTTAGTGGGAAATTAGGAGAAATAAAAATAAATAAATATATTAAGAGTAGAGAAAATTATAATTGAATTGAATAATTAATAGTTGAAAAAAGTTGGTAAATTCTTTTCTTATTCCGTATTTAATTTCTGATTTCGATAATTTCTTTTTTGGGAAAGAAAATCCAATAAGTTTAAGTGGAAATGTGTACTTGCTTATATGACTCGCGAAGAGGAATTTCAAACTAAGTTAATTTTAAGATGAACAAAAATAATAACGTATGCCTTGGAAGAAGAGGAAGACCCAAAAAGAACCAGCAGAAGCCTTCTCTAATTGACTGTATCGAAGCTCTTTCGGAGACGGATAACTTTAGTTTTTTCCCAATAAACAAGAGAGAATTAACAAATAAGAATTTTAATGAAATAAATTCAATTTTTAAGTTGAAAGAAAATTTCAATAGTTGGTATACTTTGGATAAATCTTCATCTGTAATGCAATGCCAAAGTGATTTTTTGAATGAAAATGCTTTAAACTCTACATCAACTTCTGACAATTCGATCAAAGTTTCATTCAATGATGACTCGGAAGAAATGGAAGTAAATGTGAATTCAGGAATAAAAACAAACTCAAACTTTATACCATTTCTCTTATTTACTAATGGTCATGTTTGGAAAATGGCCTTTAGTCCTCCATCTTATTCAACCAATGAAATTTTCCTTGCTATAGGTATTCATTCACATGAATCCCCAGTTTCTCAAATAAACAAAAGATATAATGACAAAGGAATAATTCAAATTTGGAGTATTCCCTTTCAAAATACGGAAAACGAGGCTGAAAACTCTTTATTACCCCAACAAGTTTTCGAGATTTCTCATAATGGACAATTTTGCAGATTTCTTGAGTGGATTCCCCAAAGTGAGAACTCAGAAAAAGAATCGGTTGGACTCCTTTTTTGCGTTTTGGGGGACGGAATTGCCTATTTACTTTCAATTCCTTTACTTATTAATAAAACTTTAAATCAATTCAATATTGATGATTTAGTTGTTTGGAAATATTCAAATCCATATTACACAATTTGTTCTGCTTCTATTCGTATTCCAGATATTGAAGCAGAATCTCTAAGAATCGTTGGAACTACTGTTGAGGGGGTTTTATTATTATGGACTTTTGAGGCGGAATATCAATCTGGGCAGGACTTGGTGCTTCTGAAGCCTTCAGAACAAATTATCTTAGTATCCCAAAATATTCCACTTCTTTCAGCTTCTTGGTGTCCCATTTACTCTTCAAGTTTGATCGCTGTTTGTGATAACAATGGAAAAATCTCAATTGTTGACTTTAGAAGAAGCAGTAATAATTTAATTAAGGAGTTTGAATTACCAAATAGACCAATAACATGTCTTATTTGGAGTAGATTTGTTAATAATATCTACCTTTCTCATGGAATTGGAGCTATAGTTTTGTCAGTCGAGACTGGTGATTATACCCAATTCACTATTGAGGCATATAATAAAAAGAAAAAATACTCTAAATATGAAGAAGAAAAGATCTCTCCCATTTTGGGATCCAGATCCTGGACATGTAGTTCTTTTCTTCATCATGCCATCTTTGGATTCAATGATGGATCAACAATTATTGGACCTTGCTTTGAATTTGAATCCAAGTCTTTCCAAGATACAATTTTGATCAAGGCTTTGGTGACAAGTCCAAGTGAAAATGATCCAATTAATACCAATGAGACGGTTGATGATGACACTGTTGAATTGAATAATGACTTATCTTCCATTGAATACAGTGATTCCCATGATATTAATAATTTAGATAATGAATTAGAAGCAGCCAATAATTTAAAACTGTTTAATCGTATGAAGGAATTAATCATCAATAATTATAACCAAAGAGTAAACCGAATGAAACAAGGGTCTATTAAGATCTTGTGGAATCATGAAAATAATAGCTTGAATGCTGTTGACTTTCTTGAAGTTCAATGTATAACTTCTGTTGACCCTTTTAATTATCCTAAATTAATAGACCAACCGTATGTTGCTATCGCTTATTTCGGAGGCCTTGTAGCTATCCATAAATTCAATTAAAACCATCAGTTACTTAGTTGTAATAGTAGGAATTCCATACCTTTATTAGGATTTGATAGAATATATATTTTTAATGAATCTATAAACTGTTGCTTGCTTTCATTAAACTCTGAATAAAGCAATTCAAAAGCTAATGCAATCTTTTTAACAGTTTGTTGTACTTTCCTTCTTAACATCATACATGGAACATACTTTTTACTCCTTACAACATTGTTCGCATTTACCAAAAATTGGACAAGCTGGTTAATTTTATAAGTTAAAATATTTAGTCTTCTTCCAAGTTTGAGTAGAATTACAAAACTTACAGAAATTGATTGAAATGATTGATCTATTTCTGAATTATTAGGATCTCTTTTGTTTGGAGCCAAGACTAATTTATGTAGCTTATCAAGATATAACTTGTGGCTTTTAATCATAAATGAAACAGAATTATCACTATTGAGATGATCTTTGAGGTCTTTCCAAATAATTGGGTATTGCATTGAAAAATAACCATAATAAATATCCACAATAAATTGAATTGAAAAGCGTATTTTTTGAGATATGTAAAGCAATGAGTCAATCCATTTCATAATAATTAAACAATTATTATTACAAAACTTCATATAATCAAAATCATCATTTGCAAATTTCTTTGCCTTTTGTTTGCAAAGCAGAATTCCCTGTTTTACTCGATTGATTGAAGTAAGGGTTTGGAATACTTGATTTAAAAATAATGAACATCTCTTAACTTCTAGTAAAAAACTAAAGATACTTGAATATTCCTCCATGTTATCTTTGTCAAAGAACTGTAATATTAAATAACTTGGGATACCACAAATTAACATTTGAGTATTTGATGGATTTAAATTTGAACTTAAATTGAGATTGGTATTATTAAGTCTTATTTTTAAGGAGTAGAATGATGGTAACTGACCTTTAATGTAATCTTTTGAGTTACTAACTTCAAATTCTAATAAAAACATGGACATTATTTTTCTCTTAATTTCTCTCTCATCATTTTTTATTCCTTTATTATATATAAGTTTAATTGAAAGATTTGCTTCAGTTGGATCAACATCTATATTTGGGAACTTTCTTTTTGAATCCAGACGTAGGGTTTTAATTAATTGTTCAGTAGATGATTCTTCTAAAATTACAAGGTCACTTAAACATGATAAAATGTTAATTATTCGAATTCCTTGATAACTTTCAAAATTAATTTGATTCTTTATTAATTTAGTTATGATTGGGTTTCTAGAATATAATTTATTCTCTTCATTTTCCTTGATGAATAATTCTTTATAGTAAGCTTTCAAACTTTTATTTATTTCTCTAAATGATAACCCAATGTTACTTTGAAAAGTATATCTTCTTTGAAAAATTTGAGATTTATTATTGTCATTACTATTGAACAACATATTAATAGGAAAAACTTTTGATTGATCTTGAAGATTGACATTTAAGAGATCAATAGAAACATTTGAAAGCAAATTATCAACTTTAATAGTTCTTAATATAGATTCAAGTGTTGAAATTTCATTCTTTGGTTGGATTCCAAAAATATTACCAATGCTATATAAATAGCAAGTATTATATTTATTGTAATAATTTAAAATATCATGTAGAATACAAATTGAATTATGAAATTCTATTGTATTACTTCCTTTATTGGATGGGAATTTCTTGAGAGAGTTTTGAGTATTAGGAATGAATTTAATAAAAGAATCAATACATTTTCTTAATAAAGAAATCCATATATTCAATAAATACTCGTCAACGATTAAAATAGACTTTTCAATATTATCAAATAAGGTTTCAAGGATGAATATATTCAATTCAATCTTTTGGATTTCCGTATTCTTAACATTGATTAATTCTGCCACGAATACTTTGTTGACCAAAATATTGAAAAAAGAGCGTATATTTGACCAAATATTTAGATAGGGATGTAGAATACTGCTAAGATAAACAATGGTAATAGGAGTTGAACATATTGTTTGCTCATTCATCACTCCAAATTGAAATTCACGGAATGGGTAAATTGAATCAATTTCCCAAAATAGTTGCTCATTCTCCCATAAATCCTCTTGCTTATTAAAACTATCAATCACATCAATTCCTTGAACCTTTGTTCCAGTTTGATTAAATTCAGAAGCTAACTCATTAAATGATACTTCACAGTTATTAAGATGGTGGTATTGCAACTCACAAAGTCTTGAATCCCATTTTTCCATTAATTCAGTAATAAACTCTGAAACGCAACTTCCCAACTCTTTCCAAACTTGGAACTGTTTACTACTCTCCTTCTCATTGATTCTAATTAATTCAAGGTTGTTAAATATGACATTGAGCTGAAATCTGATTTCTTCAAACACACTTCCCTTAAAGTAGCAATTTCTCACTAACTCATTATTGTGTGCGTTATTAGACGAAAATAAGGAATTAATTACGTTATTAACTATCCAAAATTGAGAAAATCTTTGCGTATCTGATGATGAGAATTCCTTTCTATTAATTATTTCAGCAGGAAGTCTAATAATTGAGCCATTCTCAACTCTCATTTTCCCCATTTTTTTTCTAATTAATTAATTCAATTTCACATCATTTGTGAGGAATTTTTATGTGGCGCAATTTTGCCCAACACCGTTACTAAAAATTGTCAAACACGTAATGCATGCAATGACGGTATTAAGAAAAAAATTCATGAGGACAACAACGAAAAATTACTCACAGAATTTTCGATTAATATAAGAATAATTTTTTAATAAAAAATAAAATATTAATTATATAAATTTTTTAAAAAATTTGGGATTTTTATCAGAAAAAAAAAATATTTAGATATTTAATTATAATTAACAAATAATAAAATAAAAAAAAATAATAAATATAAATTTATGAGAGAGATTTCAAATAATTATTTCAGCGATAATTAATTTAATTGTACTATTTTATAAGTGGGAAAAATTGCATGCATGCAATTAAAATTCATTTGCGAGTATTTTTGAGTCAAACTTATTTAAAATTAATTGAAATTGATTATTTTTGAAGGCAAATAAATAATTAAAAAATTAAATTAATAAAAAAATTATAGTTTTGAAGGTTGAATTAATAATTATTATAATTAAAAATTTTAAAGTAGGGGAGAAATAAACCCCAAAATATCAGATTTCTAATTTCAAGATAAATTTATAAAAAAGAATGGACTTCCATTCTCATATTAGAGCGTTGGATGTAGTAGAGACATTTTGGGAAACATTCAATGAACTTGGAAATGTCATAATTTTAAACCCAATAATTGTTAAGTCTTCTTTCCCTATAAGACTTGATATGGTTAGAGATGCAGCACAAAAAATGACACAACGACATCAGTCATTGAGAGTACGAATAGTTTCAAAGATGACAAGTAGCGAGGGAAGGAAGGCTCTGAAAAGATATTTTATAGACCTTTGTGATAGTGCGGAGGTAATAGTTAGAGAGGAATTTCTATCAACGCCAGAGAATCAAAATTCAGAATTTGAGAATGAACCAGTTTGGGAAAGCATGTTGGTAAAAGAACAGAATGAATTTTTCGACAATGAAAATTCTCCATTATGGAGAATTAGAATGATGAGACTTGGAAAATGTGGAAATAATTATAGAACATGTTTCATTGGGAGTTTTCATCATGCAATAATGGATGGTCTAAGTCGTCAGTATTTCTGGACGGAATTATTAGGCTTATGCGCACTTTCTAACGAGTTTCCAGATATAGCAATTCCGAAAAATAGACCTACAACCCTTCCGAAGAGTGTTTGCAAGTACTTCCCTTCTTCATTGAAAGTGAGGTTACTTAAGCCATTTTACTCTTGGAGGGCAACTGCAGCACATGGAGTTTGTTTATATAGAAAATTGGTAGCACCATTTGAAAATCCATGTAGTCTTGAGATTTCAAGAGATTTATATGCAGATTTTAAAAAATCTCCAAGAACAAGTATTTTACCAATAAAAATTTCAAAGGAGCTGTTAAAGAAATTAATGTCAAAATGTAAGGAAAGAAAAATTCAGTTAAATGGTGCGATAGAAGCAGTTTCAGCTTTGGGATTAATGGGATTAATATACGAATTAAGAGAGAATAGAATGAATAGAAGCTCTGGAGATATTTCAGAGCTAAAGGATTATGATAAATCGCCAGAAAATCAACTAGATGAAGAATTATCTGCTACAATAAATTTAAATTGTATAAATAATTGCGCTCCTTTTAGCATTAGAGGAAGAGATTGCTTTGTTCAAGGAGGTGAAGGCAATATAGTGATTCCAATTAGAACAATGGTTGCAATTAATTGCAGAAGATGGGTAACTAAAGATAATCCTTCAATATGTCCAGAAACAAGCAAAGTTGTTGAGGCAGATTTAATGAATGTGTTAGAGGTAATGCAGAATAATAATAATAGTGGAACAACAACCACGACTACTTTGACAGATAAAAATGACGAGCTTACCATAAAAAATGACTCAACTGAATGTTCAAATTTAAATTCTAGGGATGAAAATATATCTTCATTGGAAAACACTGAATTTAGTGAGACTCGCCATACAAGTAGATCGAGAAGCTATAAAAGTCACTCTAAAGAGTTTTTTAATAATCTAAATAAAATAAATATGTCATTAACAAAGTCAAACTCACAAAGCGGAGAAAAGATAAGCTCATCGTGGCTTAAAAAAGCAGTATCTAAAGTAATGAGTCCCAAAAATAAAAAATCCAAACAGATTAAGACGGTTGGTTTAGGATCATATGCAGTTCTTATGGGTTTGGATATGAAAGTTGAGAAGGATTGCATGTCAGATGTTGAAAAAATGTGGGATTTGGCAAACAATACAAATAAAAAAATACATTCAATAGTAGATTCAAAAGATCCATCAGCTGTAACATTTGAATGGCATGTAATAAGTGGTAAGTTAATTCATTAATTTAATGTTTGTAATGTGGATGAATATTAATTTTCATTAGGCTTTATACACGATTTGGCAAACTCTCCCACAAGGTCTGATAAAAACAGATTATTGATGCAGCTTGGTGACCCAACAATCAGACCTTCATCATTTTTAGTTAGTAATGGAGGGTTGTGGGATTCAAGTCCGTTACAAGAACTAATTAAAAAGATTAATTCAACCACAACAGAGCAGGAGATGGTAATGGAGGTAGAGTCATCATATAGTTGTGTTGCTCAACATAACGTAAGTTTAATCAAAAAATTAATAATAGAAATAACTAAAAACTTGTTCCATTTGATTTTTATATATAAAATATTAAAATCTATAGGCTGGTCTGAATATGTTCGCTCATAATATTGTAACAGTTAATGGAGAATTATGCTGGAGTTTGCAATACCATAGCAACATTACAAGCAAAGAGGTGGCTCAGGCGTACTCAAGCCATATTCAGAAGTATATAAATTTACTTGCAGAATCATAGGAATCAAATGAAAGTTAATGAGAATTAAAATAATATAAAGTCAAAATTAATAAGTTGCAAGTTAAAATCAAAGAATTGGATTTGGCGCCGGCGCCGGCGCATTTGGAGGTCAAATTGAATGGCAATTTTTGACATAAAGAGTACGAGAGGAATTATTATTTTTTTTTTATGTAAAAAAAATATGGCAGTACAAGTAAGAAATAAAAAGAAGGACAAAACCTTGTGGATTTCTGCTGAGGAGGAAGTAGATGATAACACTAGTAATGATGAGTTGGAGGTAATGAACATTGATGACGACTATGATTCTCTCGATGATAGTGAAGCAGAAGACCAATATGAAGAAGAAGGTGAAGAGAATGATAGTGACGATGATGATGGCGATGAATCAAATACTAAGGACTGGGGGAACAAAAAACAGGATTTCTATGACGGAGGTTCTTCAAGCACAGATAGTGAAGGAGAGGACTGGTCGGATGTGGAAATGCAGGATGAGGAGGCACGGGGAATTCAGGCAAGTAGAATGATGAGATTAAGTAAGGAGGATTTCGGGATAGATGATATTATTAGTCAGGGTAAACTGGAGGAAGAGGATGAATCGGCAGAGAATGAGGCAACCTCATTTGGATTATCTATTAATGATGCAGAAACACTGTTGGAAAGTTTGAATAATTTATCGAATACAAAACAGGGAAAAGAATCGGATGTTTTAGCAGCATTGGGTAAGGAAGAATTAGATGGTATAGAGGGTTTGAATTCAGAGCTAGCTCCAATCTTAGCAAGTATAAAGGAAAAAGTTACAGAAGTAAAAGAGAGAATGCAGGTATTATTAGATTTTGTCAAAACAAAAGAAGGCTCAGGTTTGGTGACAGAAAAAGGGATGGAGTACTTAGACTCGAAGAATACTTTGCTCTTGATGTACATTGGCTATTTGTGTTATTATATGATGTTAAAAGCTTCTCCTAATATAAACATTAAGGAGCACCCAATTTTGTTGAGGCTAGTCACTTTGAGAACAATGATGGAGAAATTAAAGTCGATAGATATCAAACTTCAACCACAAATAGATAGAATTTTGGAGTTAGCAGAAAAGTCATCTCAAGTGGATAACTTCTTATCATCGGCTCCAAGACCAGACAGATTCATATTTGAAGATGAAGATGATAATAGCGACATTGAAGAAGATAAGACTTCTAAACATGATATTGTGGATGATTTTGATGAGTCTACAAATATTGATTCAGACGTAGAAGCAACAGAAGAAGACTCAGATGGTGGAAAAGGTGTTTATAAAGCTCCAAAGAATGTACCTGTTGAGTTCAGCGATAAAAAATTGAGCAAGACTGAAAAGATGATGAAGGAGTTGGAAAGAGAGAGACAGAGATTATTAAGAACTGATATTATTCGTCAAATGAGATCTAGTATTCACGAAGGTCCTGAGGAGGTTGGAAAGGAGGGTACTGAACAACTACCTCAGTTAGAACGATTACAAAGACAAATAAAAGAACGAATCAGTTTCGAGGAGGATAACATGATGAGATTACCAAAGACCAAGAAGGACAAGAGAGAAGAGAAGCTTTATAAGAGACTAATGAGCCAAGTTGAAGGAGGTGTTAATACTTTAGATGATTTGGCTCAATTTGCAGAAAGAGCTACAGATATGGTAACGGATTCAAAAAAGAACTCACTTACAAAGTATTTAACCAATGCATCAAGGCTAAATAGAGAAATTGCAAAAAGCAATTTGGCTCAACAAAATTCTGATAAGAGCATTACAGAAAAATTGGTAAAAAGGAGAAAAGCACAAGCTGAATTGAATCAAAAGAACAAATATAAGCCTGAATATGATTCTGAAAATATTAATTACGATGAATCTGTGAATGAGTCTTATGCTGAAGCAGAAAAGGAGCTATTTAAGAATAACTCATATTTACAAGAAGTTCTCAAGATTAATGAAGAGAAAAAAATGCAAAAGCAAAAGAGGAAGCAAGAAATTGATAGTCGCAATATGCCAAATATTGATGATTTAGTAGATTCAGGATCCAGAAGAGCATCCACTAAAGAAATGATTAAGAATAAAGGTTTAACTAGAAAGAGAAAGAAGATCGAAGGTAATGCAAGAGTACATAACAGACTTAAGTATAAGAAGGCATTGAAGAGACTTAAGGGAACACAGAGAAGCATGAGAGATTATGAGAGCAGTTACTCTGGAGAATCTACAGGGTTAAAGGATAATGTTAAGAGATCTACTAATCTTAGTTAATTCAGAAAAAGTGGGGAGACTTTCAAGTGATCAATGCCCAAGCTAACATTAGAATGTTAGAAAAGTTTCTCGTGAATAGATTTACACTTCTACAACTCAAATTGCTATTATTGGTATTAATACTATCATAAAACTATTTATTACTTTCTTCCGCTTTTATAATAGAAAAATTTTGGAATTTCAACAATCCAAGAAAATACAAATATCCAAAGGAGTAAGATTTTCGAGTGGGAGATAGAAAAAAAAATCAAAATACAAGAACAACAAGATATAATCTAATTCAATTCTTTCAACAAGGAAATGGAATAATTATTTCTGAAAATCTTTCTTCATTTTTATGTTAATATTACCTTCATTTGAATATTATGTTAATTCATGTCAATATTGGCGCCAAAAGCATATTTAATAAATAAACACTTGGTTCTACAATAAATGTTATACGTATAAAATGGAGGTTAATTAAAATAATTTACCATGGGGGATCTTGAAAATTAAAATATCAATTACATGAAAATTTGCTAGATAGCTTTGAAACAGGATAAAATTACTATATCACAAGAATTTTCAATACTAGTAATTTGATTGTACTGTATTTTTGGAAATAACAAAGCAAATATTTTACAAGTCTTAATTGTGAAGAATTTGGTCAACACTTAAGTGAGTCAGATCTCGAGAATACAAATTACATATATATAGAATTTCTCTATTGTTGACTTCATTACTGTTTTTGGGAATAAAGGCTAAGAAATTAATCTTTATTGGATATTTTCAGATCATATTGTTTTTTTTTTTTTTGGAGTAAGAATGAGCCAAAATAAGCCATCTGTAGTTTTTTGTTTGGGCCCTCCTGGTAGCGGCAAGGGAACTCAATGTGCAAAAATTGTGGATGAATTTTCTTTTATCCATTTGAGTGCAGGTGACTGTTTGAGGGAAGCAATGTCCAAGAAGGATGAGACCAGCGAGTTAATTGACAGTTATATCAGGGAGGGGTTAATTGTTCCTGTTGAGATTACTGTTGGTTTATTAAAGAAGAAGATGCAGGAGCATGGTTGGAATGATAAATATTTTTTGATCGATGGTTTTCCTCGTAACCAAAATAATCTCGACGGGTGGTATAAGATTATTCCAGATACTGATGTTAATATTATTGGTTGTTTATTTCTAAATTGTGAGGATAACATTGTTGTTGAGCGTCTTTTACATAGGGGAGAAACTAGTGGACGTGTTGATGATAATAAGGAGACAATTGTAAAGAGACTTCGAGTTTATCATGAGGAAACAACCCCAATAATCGAGCATTTTAAAAATTCTAATAAGTGTTTCACTGTAGATACTACTGGTTCCATAGAATCTGTTTGGGAGGATTTGAAGAAATTATTTAAGGAGAAGATTATTTCAAGTTGAAATGGATAATTTTAACAATATCAAGAATAATTCGCTTCAAGTACAGAATTATTTTTAGTATTAAATTTTTAATAAACCATTTTTTTTTGGGCTATCAAAAATTTAAGGTTAATATATAATGTTAAAATGTTTAAATCTTCTTTTGATAGTGTTAATTTGAGATTGGCTATTTATTACAAGTATTTGAAAGTAAATACATAGGTGTATTGGGTTGACTCTAAACCTAAAACTTCAAACTTTTGGCATGCCAATTTCTTCATTATCAATAAAAATCAAAGAGAAAGAAGTAAAATGAAATAAAGGGTTATAACTTTAGAGATCTTGTAAATTGCTAATTAGGGTGTTTATTATACTCTTTATATTCTCATTTAATTTAAAAAAAAAAAAAAAAAAGTCTAATATTTTCTATAAATTTCCATTCAATAATTTCCTAATTCTTTTTGTCTGGGAAAATATGTAAATGGATATTCGGTGTTTCACTTCTAATTATTTGTCTCTCTTGTTTGTACCAACAGTCCGTAACGAGCTTTTCGTTTAAATCTACTAATTCTTTTGCGATTTGATAGACAATGTTTACAATTTCTTGACAAAGGTAATTACTGAGGGAACATATTTCTTTAAAGAATAGATTCTGGATATAATGATAATCCAATTCATTAAATATAATATAAGATTCAAGCTTAACCCATAAAATAAAACAAGGAATGATTGAAATGAGTGATTGTCCATTTTTTGTGGTTGGAAGGGGAGTATATTGTAATAAATCGCAAATAGCTAAAGATGAGTCAAATATTTGGATAATGTCTCCATTTCTATACAAATGGAGAAATTCTTTTGATAAAATTGAGTGATACTTAATTTTTGAGATATAAATGTATAAAAGTTTGTTAGGAGTATAATTAACACCAAAACTTGTTTTTACATGAGTGAGAATTTCCAATTGTCTTTTTAATATCTTATCGGGATTCAACCACTTTGCAGCATTACAAAATTGCTTAATGCTTGGTACAATCATATCAGATACTGTTTCAACAATATTTGAAGCCAATAGAAAACATGCAGCAGCAGTAGCAGCAATTTCAGAATTATTATATTGTACAGGAGTTTCTAGCAGAAAAGTATCAAAAATTCTGCATGAAAGATGAAAAGTACAAGACTGAAATTTTAAACGATTACTATGTAAGCTTAACCAGTAAATTATTTTAAATCTTTCATTACTTCCAATACTATGTTTCTGATCAAAATAAGATATATTTTCAATGCTTTTGGTATATGGAGATTTTATCGATATAACAAATTCATTAAAATTATCCACGTTTAGACCGTTTTTGTATTTTAATGACTGAAAATCAATAATTTCTTCTGATATAATTCTTAAGTAATTCTCTTCATAGAGAGTTTTTTCAAATCTTGAAATATTGGATGTGAGATTTCTTCCAATTTTACTTAAATTTTTTTTTGGGAAATAACTCAAGGAATTGTTAGTTTCTTCATTTTCATCTTTTAATTTTGAGTAAATTTTCATCATGTTTCAAATTTCTCACTTTTCTGATTTTCATTACTTTTTTTTCCTTGTATATCTAGGTTATCTAATTATCGAGATCTTAATTCTAACATTTCTTTATTTTTTCTGATATATATGAATATTCTAATAATTAATAAATTTTACCTGTAATAATTGTCAATATTTACACGTAATGCATTACTTGTCATTACAAATTGTCCACACCAAAGTTTTTCAAGTAAAGGTTTTTTTTTTCCGATAAATTTTATAATCCATTTTTTTCTTTAGTAATTGTAAATAATTAATATAATGGTTTATTTTGTTTATTAATTCCCATGAATTAATTTAAGAAAAAAAGAAGAATAATTGAATTATTAATATTCTATTCCTATCTAAATAAATTTCTCTCCGACTTGAATAAAAAAGTGATTACTAGATTTTTTTTTTCTAACTCGTAATTACTTACGTATATAATTATTAATTTAATACTTAATATTTTTGTTTTGAATTTCTATTTCTAGTTCGAATCTTTTTTTTTAATTTTTTTTTTAATTTTGCCACATATTAGCTTACTCTTATTACTAGGATATTTTCATTCAAACCAAATTGTGAATATTTATTAATTATTCATATAGATGAATTATTATTATTTTCTAAAGTTTTTTTTCTTGCTTATATTCCACGTAATTTATCCACATTAAAATTTTTATTGCATGTAAACACCGGTACTGGAAAAAATACTTGAATTTGCATGCAACTATGTGTAAACTATAAAATAAAAAATGAGTTTTTAAAAGAAAAATTAGGAATTTGATAAAATTTTAGCATATATTATATTGATAATAAAGAATATCAAGATAAAATTTAATTATTGAGATGCTATAGAGAGGAAATCAGTAACATTAAAAAAAAAGTTGAGGACACTGTAAGTGTTGAAATTCTAAATGCAGAAGTGATAAACAATAGAAAAGAAGAGATTGATAAGGTAATAACGTAAATAATTAAGTTAATATAATAAATTATTTCAGAATATATAGATGTATATTAATCATTAAATAAAGTTGAAAAAAAATCAGATAATGAAATTTTCACAAATGGGTTAAATTTAGTGTATAATAAGAGGAGGATTTAAGGTGGGAACAGTATTTAAAGAAAGGAGTTTAAAGATGATAATAAAATACTGAGTAAATGTAAAAGAAAGGTTCAAGATGATTACTAGTAAAGGAGTGATGCAAAATGGAATAAGAATAGAAATATCTGAGCACACACTCAAAATAAAAGGCGGTGTATATAAGAAAGTCGGCGAATTTCTATTAATAACCAGATAAATCTTCATTTTAGAGATGATACTTTTTAATAGCCGATATTGGCAAAGTTAGTATATTTAAGCAAAAAAGATTGGGCGGCAAGGCAAAAATGCGTCTCTAAAAAGCAAATTTTAATGTTGAAAATAAATAAAATAAATACAATAACAATACTAAATAAAATTAGAGGTTCGGATTTGAGTAAAAAAGTACAAGTGTGAGTGGATTTCACTCCGATCTCTAAGATGAAGAAGGGGATAACTTCTTTAATAGATTCTATCGTAGAGAAGAATCCATATGACTATTCACTATGGGAGAATATATTCACAGTGAAATCAGAGAGTGAGGTTTTTGAAAGAGCTTTGGAATTTTTCCCAACAAGTCCAATAGTGTGGAAAAGATATATCGAATATCTTCAATCTCAGAAGAACACAGATGAAAAGGTTTTATTAAGTATATATCAGAGATGTATTCACCAATGTTCTTGTATAATGATATGGAAATTATTTATACCATTTGTCGATGAAAAGATTAATAGTCTAAAAGATCGTTATCAGATTTATCAGTTAGCATTAGATACAGTGGGATCAGATCCTAGGAGTGGATTCATTTGGCAAAGAATGTATAAATTAAGATTGCTGGTTTACAATACTTTAATATCAAAAAATGAAGCAAGTTTATCAGGAAATACATTATTATTGAATCCATTTGAGACAAGTACTATACCTATTATTAGTGAACAAGTTGAAGAATGTTTTGCATTGGGTGATAGGATTGCAACCATAGTAACTTTGAGACAATTCTTTATACAATGGTTAACAACACCTGTTGGGAATTTAGAAACTGCATTTATAGCATATTCCTTATTTGAAAATTCTATCTCAAGTTCAAGCACTACTGATGTTCCAAATGTGAATGCAGGTATGGTTGTAGGAGGAGTTGTTTCAGTTTCTGAATCTGCTAGTAAATTAGTTACAAAGAATTTATTACAATCTGGAGAGAAGTTGGTAAACATTTCAAAGATTGTTCACAAGAATATGATGGTCTTGGTTGATAGTTTACATGAGGATATTCCAGCAAAACCATTGGATAAGAGTAATAGAAGTGAATGGATGAGTAAGTTTATTCCTTGGAAGAGATATATTTTTTTTGAGAAGAGCAATCCATTAGGATTAGACAAATCAAAATATTTTAATCGAGTTTCCTACTCTTTTAGGAATTGTTTATTATACTTTTCGTATCATCCAGAAGTCTGGTATGAGTATTTTATTTTTGTTTGGAACTCCCATCCTGTTCAATTAACTGGTATAGAGATAGCAACTGAGCTTTTGAGCTCAGCAATACAACGTTTTCTACCAAAGGATGAAATTTTGAAGTTGGTACTGGCTGAAGTTTATGAGCTTAGAAAAAAGTTGGATAAGGTTATGCATTTATATCATTCAATGATATATATTGAGAGTTCTGGGGAGGTTATTCAAATTGATGATTCTGGAGTACCAGTAGCTGATGATAATAATGGTGATAATAACGTTAGTATGAGCAATAGCAATGCTGGTAATAATAATAATAATAATAATAATAATAATAATAATCTTAATAATCTCAGTAATAGTACTGGAATAGGTAATGGAGGAGGAAGCGTTGGAAATATGATAAATAATGATCATCAGATTAGTCACCAGTTTACTAAGCAAGAAGAAGCTAATGATAACCATATTTCAATGGGAAAGAGGAAAAGCAGTCATTTTGCTGCAGATAATGCAGGTGAGGGAATGAGAGGAAAAGGAAGAGGAGATGCATTTGGTGTTAATAATAATAATTCTAACAATGCTATTAATGCAAAATCGTTTACTGTGATGATTGAAGACAACTCAAGTGGCCTAGGAGGATCTAATACAGATCTTCTTCTTGGTGAAAGAACTGATGGTAATAGTATTAGCAAACAATATTCTCAAATGATAACTAATGGCCTATCTCATAAACAATATAATCCAGGAGTATCAGCTGTGGTAATTATTGAGTATTTGAATTTTATACTTAGAAGTACCAATGACAAGGTAATTTGGAGGGAGGTGTTTTTGGATTATGTGAAAAGATCTCCAAGGATTGCTGATATTAAATGGATTTGCTATTCTCAAGCTTTAAATGAGTGGAGATTATATAATAATCTTGATGGAGCTTATCAGATCTTTTATTTTGGAATGTATTATAGACACTTATTTCTAGATGTATCATTTATGTCGTGCTTTGTGTCTTTTCTATTAGATACTGGTAAGCTTCAACAAGCAAGGAATACACTTCAATCATGTATTTATGAGATCTACAAGGAGACTGGTAAAGTCCCAAAACAACTTTGGTTACAATGGTTTCATTTAGAAAGAATGAGTGGATCTTCCATTTATTCTTTGAACTATTTGAATAGGATTTATCAACTTCAAAAGGATGGGAAGAATGTAGAAATTGATATGTTATTAAGTAAAAGACAACAGGAGGCTTGGCATGCAATTTTAGGTGCTCCTGAATTTGCTGAGTTAAATAAGGAGTATATTGGAAATGATAATATTGATCCTAAGACTAAAGTATATGGCCATTCATATATTGTTAATCCATTTGATGATGAAAATTTTATTGGAGGATTGTCACCAAATAATGTAAATGATAATAATAATAATAATAATAATAATACTGGTAGTATTAATTCAGCTAATTTATTATTACAGAATCAAAAAGGAGCGAATTCAGTATTGACAACAGGAGAAATAGGAAGTTCAAGACAAAATTTGGAATCTAATACTGGTAATAAGTTCATATTAACTTGTCCAAGTAAATTTAGAACAGCTTTTGAATGCTTTAGATTTGGTTCTATTTACCCAAATAGTTCATGGACAGATTTTTATTTATTAGAGGGAGAGGAAGGACGTAATGTACATTTGGGAGGAGTTTGTTTATCTTCTCAATCAGAGGATGAGAAAATGTGTTTGGGACAATGTAACATTTGCTTAAAGTCATCTTCGTCGTTACCGTCATCATCATCATCAAAATTAGGAACTAATTCATCTCTTAATGAAAATTCTAATTCACATTCTACTTCAAATACTGGCATTTGTAATTGTAATAACAAGACGAAGGGTACAACAGGTATCTTTTTAAGATCAGTTTCAGAAGGAGAAAGCAAATCTAATTTATCAGTTGATTATAATTATATTCCTGGAGGAAGAATCACTGGTACATATCAAAATGATCAGAGTACTGGTATTACTACTACTACTACTACTAATACTACTACTAGTACTAATAATAATAATAATAATAATGATAATAATACTACTCGTAATATTATTAGTAGTAGTAATATTGATTTAGATGATGATTTTGAAAGCTTTCTGCTTCAAAGACCTTTTGAATTCAGACTTATACAAAATAGAATAGGAGCAAGAAAGATGGGTAGTGGTCAAGGAAAAGAAAGAAGAAGTCAAGGATTAGTTGGTGCTGGTAATGGTAAAGACCTTAATAACATTAATAATAATGCAATAATGACAGATGAAGACTGGGGGGGTGATAATCGTAATAATTATGACTACTATTATGATAATTCAGATTTGGATAGCATTGAGGATGATTTAGATGATGAAGAAATGGAATATTACTATTTGAATAATAGAACATCAGACTTCACTCATATTAATGAATTTAAATGGTCTAGAGTTGGAAGAAGTTTATGTTCTAAACCTGATACTTCAAATATGGTTAGATTTAGATTTGAGACTTATCCGATAAAAAATAACTCAATAACTGGAGTTAAAACACAATTACAGAGTCAAATATTGAATAGTACTTTAAATAATATAAATAACGGAGATATATTAAAGAATATTGAGGATATGCGAGATTTCAATTATTATATGGAAAATACTAATAAATCATTTAATACTTTATTACCTAAAGGAATTATTGAATTTGTTGCTTTACTTCCTCCTCGTAATATTCCAGCCAGTTCTATTAGAAACATTCTTGGAATTACTCCAGAAGTTGTTGATCTTTTACTTACCAATCTTCAGACTTGTCTACTTCCTCAGAAAATTGATATCTACAAATACTCTTCAATGAATTCATTGACATATTTATATAATCAGAATAACATAAAAAATACTGAACATAACAGTAATATTCAAAGTGATGGACACAATAATAATTATAACAATAATAGTAACATTAATAATAATACCTCAGATTCTATTTCTAGTATATCGTTAAATGACCATCAAAATTTAAATAATCTACAATCTTCTTCCAACTCAAATCTTGATGTTAATAGATTACAAGAAATTATCCAAAGATCGATTCCTTGGATTTCTAATAATAATACCAATATGAATATAAATACAGGTACCGATTTATTAAATAATACAAATACTGATACAAATACAAGCAATAATAACAATACATTCTTTACACCCTGCAATGTACCAAATCCTAACAGATTCTCAAATAGACCCAAAAATTCTAACTCAAAAGTACAAATCCAACTCTAATAATTAATTTTAATGGTTATTTCAACTATAAGTATAAATATAAGTAATTTCTAAGTTTCATTCTCTCTTTCTTTTTTCCACATGTTTTCTCACCCTATTTATATTTTCATCCTCTTTTAAATCTTATTCTATTCATAATGGACTTTATACCATTCTTTCCTCTCTCCCATTTTGATTGGCTATTATTTGCTTGCAGATTATGATCAATATTATGATGATGAATGGAATTTTTGTTCATTGAAATGCGAGGATATGTACCTTCTTGTTTACCATTAGTTTTATTTTTACGATAATTTAAAGACGAATTAGAGGATGGGTATATGGAAGGGGAAGACAGCGAAGACTTTGAAGATTTTTGATAATTTTGTTTTTGCGATTGAAATAATCTTTCAGGTATATAACACCTATTTTCACCAGGTCCTCCTATTGATGATAGTAACTCCTTTTCCTCAATAATCTCCTTTTTCTTTAATTCATATCCTCTTTCTCTTCTATTCCTTTCATTGATATTCATGCTATTTTCCTTTTCTCTCTTTTCCTTTTCTTCCTCTAATTCTTCCTCTAATTCCTCTTCCTCTTCCTCCTCTTCTTCTTCTTCTTCTTCTTCCTCTTCTCCTTCTTCTTCTTCCTCTTCTTCACAATCACAATCACAATCATGATCATGATCATACTCATTTTCCTCTTGCTGATCTTCATTTAAGCTCCATTCCAATGAATCAGAATCAACATCATTCACTAGCATTCTTCTTGCTCTTCTTTCTTTATATTCATGTATATCTTCTACTATTATATCTTTCTCTACATCTTCTTGATTAAGTTTTTCATTAATTTCAAACTCGAGCACTTTATTATTCGTACCTACTCTATTATTGCTATTATATACTTTATATTCCAGATTATTCAATTCCATATTATTATTATTATTGATTGCTGACATTCTTTTCTTGGAACTTACATCTAAGAGTACTTTTGATTCATAGTTTTCTTCATTAATATAATTATAATTCATTCCCATTTCTGATCGTTGTCGTTGTCCTATATTTATCAAGATCTCAGATTCTAGTTCCTCTTGATTATTCTCATCTATATTCATACCCACATCCATATCCATTAAAAATTGATTAAAGAAATCAATTCTACCATTATTTACATTTTCATCTATTTTACTTTTATTCATAAATTCTTCTTCTTCCTCTTCTCCTTCTTCTTCTTCCTCTTCTTCTTCTTCTTCTTCTTCTTCTTCTTCTTCTTCCTCCTCCTCCTCCTCATTCTTCTTCCATCTTGTGCATATTTCTGATATATTACTCCATTCATCAACATCATAACCCTCATTCAAATCAAATTCACTCTCTCTTATTCTTCCTTTTGATGAAGATAATATTATTCTTGTTGGTGGACTTTTTCTATGTATTCCTGTAACATCTAATAACTTTCTGCTATTCAAATTCTTTGGAATATCCAAATTATTCTTATGATTATCTCCTAATTCCACTCCTTTTCTTCTTCTTCCTCCTATATCTTGATTATTTCCTCCATCTATTAATGAAGCATCATCATGTGATATTAATGAATGTTCATCTGATTGTGTTACTGCTATTGATGAATTTCCTATTGTTTTAGATCTATTATCCAAACTTGGTAATATTGGCTGCTTTCTAAAATCATAATCTAATGAATGGAATAAATATGTTATTGGTGGTAAAAATGGATTATTTGTTGTATCTGTATTAATAAATCCTGCTATTGACATTGATCTCTCCCATTTCTCATATTCTGTTAATGATTTACATCTCACTGATAATGCATCATAATCATCCTCTTTCCTTCTTAATACAACTGATCTCCCTGCTCTACTTGCTACACATATAAATTCATTTGTTGTATATTTAATATATCCACATTCTGGGAATTTTTTGGTCACTGATTCTACTACATGATGATGATGATGATTGTTATTAGTGTTATTATTACTTCCTTTATTCAAATACCTATTTTCATTAATTACATTCTTTACATTAATCAACCTTTCTTTATTCTTTGATGTACAATATACACATAATACACCTTCTTTTGCTCCAATAATATACTCAGCTTTTAATGATGTTGCACTATTACCCTCCAATAATGGAAAATCTACATTGATCAAATCTTTATTTATTATATCAAAGTTTGATAATGTTTGTAAATTAATAATAATCCTAACTTCACCAGCTTTTCCTCTTCTTGTTAAAAATACTATTTGACGTCTTTTTGCATCACCATAATATTCAGTATCTTTAAATGGTATTATAAGTAATGGAGTATTTTTTAATCGTGATTCATGATTTTTAAATATCTCTATTGATTGATAATCTGTTATATTATAAAAATCTTTATATATTGGTTTACATTCTTTTGTATCAATGTTTTCTAAATGTTCAATTCCATTACTTTTTACTATACCAAATAACGATATATCAAATGTATATTTACTCATACAAGATTTGGTAACACCATTAATAAATCCAGCAAATTGTAATGCAATATTCCATCTTGCAAATTCTTCCATATTTGCACAATCTAACACAATTCTTTTACGTGTTCCATCATTTTGTGAATGTAATAATATAATTTCATTTCTATCAGAATTCACATGACAATTTGTATCATCAGGTGATATAGTTAGAAATGGATTTCCTTGATCTTTATCACTTTCTTTATAGAAATACATTTTATTCTTACATACAACACACATTTGATTTAATTTGGGCTTATTTTCTGGAAGAATTTCCTGTATTCCTCCTTCTCGTAATCTTGACCATGATCTGTTGAATTCTTCAAGAGATGAGAACATATAATAAAAACTTTCAACTTGATGATTTCTTAATTTAATTAATAATATACTCATTTTTCTTCGATCACATTCAATACTACATTCATTCACATTTATTTTTGTAAATGGTATTTCATCAGTTTCATCATGGTATAATAATACTTGAGAATCTTTAACTAATATCAAACCATGTATATTATCTTTATTATTTGAAATATTATTATTTTCATTTTCAGATGTATTATTCATTGAGAAATTAATTGATTGTGGTATTAATTTTTTATCAGTAATTCCTGTTTGTTTTGCATTAGAATCAATTCCTTTACTATTTAAATTGAATTTAGAATTAAGTAATCCAAGATTTTTATCAATTTCCATCCAATTACAAGATATTAATGTTTTTTTCAAATCATCATATTCTCTAAAATCTTCAGGCGTGAAAATAATAGCATTATTATTATTATTATTATTATCAGAAGAAAGATCAGTAACTGTAATGAGTGATTTCTTATGATTAATACTCAATTTTGAATTTTTTGTATTGATAGGACTTCTTCCATTACTAAATGATAAATTATTATTGTATATTGAAATCTTTGATATTTGATAATTTTTATTATTTTCTGGATCCATAATCTTAATTGAAGTAACAAAATGATCTTTATCTTTACTAAGATTATTAACATGAACATTAATATTGTTATCGTTTAAATGTTTATTAATTTTATTATCATATTCTCCTTGATCAAATTTAGAATTTTTAATTTTTTTGGATTCAATAAAACCTCCATAACATAATGCGTAATACCAACGATTAAACTCATCTTCAGTTTGACAATGGAATATATGATTTTCAATTTGTTCAGAAGTTGTAGAAGTTCTGTTCAAAATAAATTGTTTGCTATTTTCATATATTTCTGTATTACATTTCCAAGGCTTAATAGAAAATAATGGAACTTCTTCCTCCATATTTTGAAAAATTGCAATATTTCCTGATTCAACACGAACAAATAAATTAAAGAATCCTGGAGGAGAAATATTTTCCCTTGTATCATTAGAGGATGTAACTGATGACTTTGTATGATAGTTGACACTATGACTTATAACAGAAGAATAAAACCATCTATAATCGGAAGCTCTTTCCTTATAACAAGTTGCATCACTTCTAGTAAAACCTAACTGATCCAAACCTTTTAATAAACGTGAAATTAACATCCTCTGTTCTTCCATAGTTCTATACTGAACAATATCCATATCATCAGGAGGAATTGATCCAGAAGAATAACCCGTAAATTCTTCATTTTCATTATCATATTCTTGACCGGTACCAATCATTAGACCATTCTTTTGTATATTTGGTAAAGATTTGGTAATTTCTGAAACTACTTGCTCAGCAAATTGTTTTGCTGACATATTTTGTAATGAATTTTCATTCGTTCCATTTGAAAATAAATCAAATTGCTTACTAGTTATTACGACTGGTGGTACTAGTGTCTTTTCTCTATTTAAAGCCTCTACTGCCATATTTAATCTTTGTATTTCCACTCTTTGTTGTTCTACTAGTAACTGATGCTCCAATAAATCACTTTCTAACTGAAGTAAACACATTTTATTAACTCTTAATTCCTCTGTTCGAAAATCTAAATCTCTTGCTAATTTTGCATGTTTTTTCAAGTCTTTATTAACTGCTTGTACTGCAGCAGAATCAGACTCTTTTGACGATCTAACTTCTCCTGACTTTCTTATATTTTCTTCTTGTTGACGCTTCAGCTTTTCATTTTCAGCTAATAAGCGCTGGTTCTCTTGTTTTAAATGATTGTTTTCGATGGGCAAATTACCTGCCATTCCTCTCAAACTTTTTAATTCATTTTCTTGCGCTAGTAATTGAGATTCTGCTACTCCTAAAGCTTCTGTCAAATTGGTTATTAAATTATCGGTACTATCCTGTGTGTGTCTTAATGCATTCAAATCAGCCTGCATTTCGTCCAACTGTAAGCGTAATTTTGTATTTTCTTGTATAACATCACTCATTTCCTTCATATGAGTGTTTGACCAATATATCTTCTCAGCATTCAAGCGTTCAAGTTCTGAACGCAGCTCTCCTATTCTCGCTCTTTGAGTTGTTATAACAATTTCTGCATCTTGAAGGACCTTCTCTTCTCTCGCAAGAAGAGACTCCTGCGTGAAATTTGTAGTATTCTTCTTACTTGACATTTTCTTTTCTTTTCGTTCTTTTTTTTATTTGAATATCTTTTTATAATTGAATATTTTGCTCTACATATTAATTATTTTATTATCAAAATATTACTAAAAAATATTATTCTTTCCCTTCTGTTTTCTTGACCTTTTTTTTGTTATTTTCTTGTGGATCTGCATACCTGCATTGCCCCCCTCATCTATATATACGGTCTGTCGTTACAGGTTTATAATTAAATATTTTTTTTTTTCTGGAACTTTTAAAACAGGATATATTACATTGTGAATGATCTAAATTTAAACTTGATTATTTTTTTTCTTTGTTTTTATTATTTATTCATTTTTTTTAATTTTTTAAATTAAACTTTGCATTTTTGCGAATACAGAATTATTCATGCCATTAATTTTTTTCATCCACATGAATTTGAAGAATTAAAAAAAAAATGAATAAAATAATAATTAAGTAATCAAAACTTGAATGGTTAAAAATGGTTAATAATCCATTAATAACTATTATATTTTAACTAAAATTAAAAATTATCACCAATATCTTAAGTTTTTATTTATTTTTTTTAATATTCACTCCATTACATGCCGGGATTTTGTTGTCATCCACATGAAATTAGTTTTTTTTTAATGCAAGTTGCATGCATGCAAGAGTGACGTGTCAAAATAATAATTAGAAGATATAATAACAATAAATATAATCAAAGTTAAATTTACAGTATTTTAATTCAAAATTGCAGACTTAAAACTATCAGTGATATTTTGAATGAGATTTGTGGAATCTTGTGTGAAATTGATACAAGGTTTTAGAATACTTTTTGTAATTTCAGCTGATCTGGGTGATTTTCTATCGTTTGAAGAGTATCTTTTAATGATGAAATTGTGACTTGATTCTGGCTTATGCTGTTGTTGGCCTTTCAATAAAGAGTTACTTGCATTAGGAAGATTATCTTTAGAATATTTAGTTGTGTTGAGTGGAGCAGGACCGGAAGATAGCTGATTAGAATAGTTTAAATTACTATTAAATTGTGGATGTTTTCTGTTTATAATAGGATTAGTAAAATTAAAATTTGGGGAATGCGGTGGGAATATAGTTAAAACTGGATTTGAATTGACAGGAGATTGAATGGAGGAAAATAATACGGGATTTGCATGAGTAAAGTCAATAATATTGTTCCCAATTATCACATTATTCCCTATTTGTTTATGTAAGTGATTAGAATTTGCATAACTTTGTTGGGTGAATTCTCTTAATATTTGCCTTTGTTCTGGAAATTCTGAATTATTAGATATCTTTCTTTCTAAAGAAGATGGATTACTAATTGGACCATTATTGAATGATGCATTTTGCTTTCTAGTATAGAATTGCTTCTTTTCTGAAATCTGTTCAAAATAAAGTTCTTCCCTATTGAGTGATAATCCATTATTCAATTGTTTTCCTATTGTATTTCTTGAAATATTTTCTTTATTATTAATTTCAGATTTCTTAAGTGAACTTGGTGGTGCTACAAGCTCATCTTTAGAAACTTTTCTTTCTATTTTTTGATTATTAATTATTGTTTCTTGTTTTTCATGACCTTTGAAACTCTTGATTTGGTAAAATGAATTATAAAGCATTTTATCTTTTTTTGATTCTATAATATTCACCACGGTATTTAGTCTATGAAAATATCTGATAATGTTTTGTTGAAATTCCAACATAATATTCTCATCCAATGATGATAGTTCAGAATCGTTTTCTAATCTAGTACTTTCATAAGATTTGGATTTATCCTCAATAGTTTCTTGTCTATTTATACTTTGTTTAAAGTTGGAAATCAACTTATCCATTGCAAATCTCTGTTGTTTATATTCAATCAATTTCATAGTGTGAAATAACATACAAATGGATTGAGTTTGCCTTGCTAATGCATAGAATCCATCCAACATGTACTTATTATATTTCTTCTTTTGTAAAGATAGCTCTCTCTCAAGCTTACTTTTATATTTCCAATTGTAAAGACAGTTTCTAATTTGTCTTTCTTTTATTTGTTTTAACAACATTTCTGTTCCATATATTGATACAATAAGATCTTCAATACAAAACTCAGAATCCATTTTCTTTGTTTCTTATATTTCCTTCCTTATTTTTATATATTCTAAATAATTATCTAAAAATAGAATTTCTTGAAGTAAATAGCCAATTCAGACAGAATATTTTATTTCTTTTTTAAAATAATTATAGTATTATCTGTAATAACTCTAGTAATTCTTGAAATTAATCTATATCAATGTGTTCTTTTCCTCAGTTTAACTGTTCTAAATTCAACATACACAGATCTACAAGTTAAATTCATAAAATAAAAAGATATCCTTCTTCCTAATATTTCCTCTCTCCTTATATTACATTTAAAAAAAAAAAAACATGCCAAAGTGTGGGGTACCGTAAAAACATGCGGACATGCAAGTTAGCGCGCGCGCCAAAATGTATAGAATTAATTAGAGCTAATTATTGCGATAGGATCTAGATGCTTAATTAAAAGTGATTGTAAACATGGGAATTTGGATGTAATTTGATCAAAGCATGTTCCTTCTGAAAGGTCTTTCCAGTCTTTCATGGAGTTGAGATCCTTCCAGTAATCCAAATCAAGTAACAAAGAGCATTTTCCCCAAAGTAGAGTAGCTTCTTCATCTAAAGCTTCAAAGTTTTTAGAAAGAAATCGATTATTAAGATTCTGTCCGATCAGACTGAGGGTTTTAGTGTATTTTATAGTGTTTATTGATGACTCGGTAACTCCTAGCTTTGTAAGTTTGAAATCCGAGATAATTTGTTTGTGTAACTTCTCTAAATTATTAATAGTAGATTCAGAGTTAGAATTACCAAAAACAGTATTCGCTTTTGAGAATTCTCCATTTCTAAGCCCTCTATACTTTAAGACTAATTTGTTAAATTCACAATTTGAGTTTCTTACAATTTCCCCTGTTGTATCATTTTCCGTGTTATTTATATTGTTCAAGTATTCTCGTGATCCATTATTATTTGGAGAAGAAAGATCTATTTTAAGAGGAATATCCTGATAGTTTACAAGAAGGTAAAGAGTATTTTGTGAATAAGTGGTGAAGTAAATTTTGTTTGATTGGTTTGAATGATCCAAAATATTTCTACATATTAGCTGATGACCATTTTCTGTAATGTATATTATAAAGATGTGTTTGCTGGTACTTAATATACAGTTATAAATGATACCAGGCTGAAGAGAAGATTTTTGATATGGAGAAATATCTTGAGCTTGAGGGTTTAATACTAGTTGAATATTCTGTTCAAGGTTATAAATCTCGTTAAAGTAATTGTTATCGTTTTTACTTGCAAAAGATGAAGTATTCACAACTTCGTGTAATAGAGACATATTGGATGATGGCTTACGTGTCCAAATTAACAAAGGATTCTTATTTTCACTAGTTTCTTGTAATAAACTTGATGTTGGGGTTAATTGTAAAAATTTTAAGGAATTATTGGATTTATAGATGAAGAAGAGTCCAAATTTGTGAGAATCACCTAAAGATATTTCAAGGTGAATCTTCATTGTTGATATACTATTTTCATGGCTTCTTATATTGTTATTTTCAAAGCACGGTATTGCTATCAGATTTGAAGGACAAAATTCACCAATTTGATTAAAGTTTAAAGTCCAACAAAGTTCCACTACTCCAAAAGAATCATGCCTAAAGAGAATTAGTATTTTTGTTTTTTTACCATTGGGAGTATTAGGGATTTCTGCTGTTATAAAGCACATAAATGATACATCCCATTTGATATAACTTGATGGGAATGAAAATATGAGAATATCCTCATTAAATATGGATTTTCGTAGCTTCTTAATACCTTTTCTATGATCAAAAGGAGTTCTTATAGGAGCATCAGAACGACTAGTATATTCGGAATATTCATCAAAATTGTCAACATTTTCAGTTATTTTAGCAGTTCTCAGCTTAGATTTAGGAATTCTCTCATTACTATTCCATGCTGATTTAAATAGTCCAACAATATTCTTTAAGTGACTTTTCGGTTCTGATTCAATTTCTTGACAAAAAATTGAAGATTCAGAATTCTGATTCTCAGTTTGAAAATAATCCTCATTGTATTTTGCAATGTCCCACCAGTTTGATGACATTGAAAAACCTATAACTTGAGCAATTTCTCCAGAGACTGTTATTCTAAGAGTATGAAGTTGTAAAGTACTTGTAGAAATAACAAATTGAAACTCTCCATCTCCTGTTTTAATTGCAAGAGAAACAGAATGGTCATTTCCATCTTTTAATAAAGTCTGATTTTCAGCATCTCTGTCCTCTTCCGGATCTAAATTGTACACTTTAGGCTCTATTGAAATGTTTATACCTTGAGAATACATTTCAGTAAAAGATTTAATATCATGACAGTAAACCCATATATATTTTCTAGTCCAGGCAACTAAAACATAAACCATATCATTGTACTTGAAAAATCCAAGTTGGGAGACTGATAAGGAATCTCCATTTGGTATGAACCTTAGTAAGTCTTTTGGAACGTTAATATTCCATTCCAACAAAAATTCATCGTTTGTACTCCAACAATTACATTTCCATTGGAAAGCAACTTCTGAACTATCATTTAAACCTTCCACCTTTTCTAGTGATATACATATTCCCTGGTTTGGATCGCCTCTTACTGGTTCTTGCTTCATTTTACTCGTATTTATTTCTATTCAAAATTCCCACACACTGTAATTTAAAGCTTATTCCAATTAGTGGCTCCAAGGGGAAATGATTTAATTTATTTGCAATGTATTCCTCTATTTCTAGCTACCTCTTTCTTTAGCCACTTTTGATTTTTTTTTTTTCTCTAGTTTTTTATTACTTTCAGTTAATAAAGTATACATTGTCTAAACTTTTGGCGCCAAAACATGTTATAATTAATAGCTTATACATGTAATAATGGTTATATAATAAAAGAATTACGTAATAATTGAAATAAGAAAATTTCTTTAAAAAATCAGACAGGAAATAAAATTATTCGGGACAGTAGAACAAGAGAGTATATTTTATCTATTTATTAAATACTAAATCTAGTTTTTTTGATAATATATATTTGGATGGTTGGCATGAAAAAGCATTAGAGTAAATAGACACGGTATAATATATGTATATAAGCATACAAATATGAATTTAAGGTTAGCTTAGTCGATTTTATGCTTTTTACCTTTTTTTGACTTTGTTGAATTCTTGTTTTTGGAAATCTGTTTATTATTATTAATTTTGTTATTGGTAGTAATGGGTTTATAAATGTTAGTAGCCTTTGATATTTCTTTATTATTTAAATACTTATAAACAGGATCTTCTTTCATTACCTTTGAAACTTTCATATTCCTTTTAATGTCGTAAATCATAAATAAAGCAACTTCAGCAATTAGGCATACAATAGAACATCCAATTCCAATGAAGATTCTAGAGTTTATATCCTCAAGACCCATATATAATGGAGCATAGAATCCTCCAATAAATGTTAGAATAAGACCAATGAGTGCATTCATACTCATTAAAACGTCTCTAGAGTAGTGTACTCCAAAGGCATCTGGTACATTATTTGAAGTCTTATTATACTTAGCTTGAGATAAATTCTTGATTGATGATTGATATTTACGTTCTTCTGAACGTTTTCTTAATATTTCTATAATAGATAAATTCTTTTGAGTTGCATTTCTTTGATTCTGGTCTAAGTCAATCTCTTTTTTGCTGTTTAAAAGAAGCTCTTGTAGACTTGGAATAGCTTCAGCATTCTTTCTATCATTTCCATTTTCTTTATTAATGGAGTTATATTCCTTCACTATCTTTGAATATGCTTTATATAATGTATCTACATCAATATTTTCTGAATTGCTAAAAGATTTATCACCATATTTAGAGAAGAAATCTTTCAGTTCTGGAGTAACTGAAACCTTCATTTATTTCATCTATTGCCACTTTTATTATTGCTGTTACTACTTTTTGTGGAGTAATATAATCTTAATTCTTTTTTTCTTTTCCTTTTCTTTTTTTATATTTTTTTAAATAGTTGAATTAACTTAGTTCCCGCCCAATTATGATCTTAAAGAATTTATTTACAGAGATTCTTAAGGATTTTCTTGAAATAATATGATAAAAATAAAATTTTGGAAGTTAAGAAAAGAAAACTAAAGTAATTTGGTTCTTATCTATGAGAAATTTTGATTTATTTCTTTTTAATTAAATAAACTCTTTATGTCAATATTCAATTTTCGAATCTTATTTACTAATTTATTACACATTAATATTTCAAGTATTACGCTTATTAATAGAATTATTCATTTAACTAGGTTATTTAAAAAAAAAGGTGTAAATTACATAATATAGTTCTAATTAGAATACAAAATAATGCATAAAGCAGTTATTAAATATATATATATATATATATATATAATTAATTTTCAACTTACCTCACAGAATATTCTAATAGACGTTTTTGACAATATATATTTTGCTCAATAATTGTTGGTGGGAAATTTGTTATTTGAATCATATGTGGACTACAATTAAGTAACTTGTGTATATTAGCTGCAATATTTAAAACCATAATAGTTGCATGATATTTAGATATATCACAGAATGAAATGTTTTGGAATAAGAATGTCAAATCAATGATTTGAAAATCATCAAATCCATTAATATTGAAATCAGAAATATTTTTTTTATATAATCCTTTTAAGAAATATATTGGATAACCATAATTATTATTATTAATATATATTTCTTGTTTAGTTTCCTCAAAGCTGTTGAATGGTATCTTTAAAGTTGCAATAGTATAGTTTCTATGTACTCCTTCTGCTATTTGAGTGTCAATAATAGAAATTTGATTATGATCCAAACTATTCAATATATTTTCTGTAATCTCTTTCACTTTTTCTATTGAGGTTTCTTGTTGATTAAACTCATTAGGTTTAGTTTCAGTTACTTCTTCACCATTAAGTTCATTTACACTTTCATGAGACACTATCAAAGTTGCTATATCATATATGTTTTTATAATCATCGTTACTTTCTTCATCAGGATTAATATCAGTAATTTCGTTATTTTCTGTCAAATCATTTCCATCAAGGATGTTGCTTTCGTTATTTTGCTCAATTATTTTAAGATAATCCTCCAAGTTTGAGAACTCGGTATTTTGATCAGTGCTTTTACCTTCTTCCTCATCTCCTTCCTCGGTTATTTCCATCTCAGTGATTGTAGTGGTAGTAGTGGTAGTAGTGGTAGTAGTAGTAGT